>JANFAE010000158.1:0-212627 GCA_024613145.1 Pisolithus marmoratus
ACCATGGCTCGAGCAGGCTCAAACTATTTTTTCCTACTCCTGACTAGTGCACTTTCCAATGTTCTGGAGCCAACCTCATACTTATAATGCAGAGTACTGCCTTTTCTGAATTTTTTTGGATTTTTAAGACCATTTTTTCAGGGGTGGCCAAATTTCGAGGGTCAAAATTTGAAATTTTGTCAGAGTGAAAATTGGCTCATGCAGATATTATGATTAGGTTCTAAATATGCTGTGTACATGGTTTTTAACCTGTCAGGAAGTAGTAGGCTATTAACAAAATTTGAACATTTATTTTGTCAAGTTTGCCTGTCCACAACTGTACTTGGGGTAGGCAAGAGGTTGATGGTCATATGTGCATCTGGAAGGGTTCTTTTCATCTATGTCATCCAAGGGACAGTGCACCACAATCTGAGCCTGTTCCTGGCCCTCCTTCAATGTATCCTCCTTGAACTGCATGCCATGTATCATGGCCTCCTCATGATGCTCAGTGGGCACCAACCCTCTGGTCTGAAGCTGATCATGTTCTGACACACTTCTAGGGTCTTGTCCACTCCCCTCTGCTCTGCATCCAGCTTCATTGTCTCACATATGTCCTCAGAATTGAAACATGACAGGACATGGTGGGCCTCCCCCTGTAAGCTTCTCCCAGTTTTCTGTTGCTTCTATCAGTGCAACCTTCAGTGCAAGTGTTTTGCCTCTCCACATGTCACTGGCATGGCAGAGGTGGCAGAGCATGCCCATGGTGTCCATCAATGCTGCACAATGAACCTTGCTGTACTCTGTGTTCTTTGATGGAGTGTAATGAATGAGGCTATTGAAAAGGTGCTGTAGGCAGCCTCAGTAGTGACTCAACTACTGAGGAAACAGTACCAAAACTGTACTACTAAGTGTGCTCTAAGTGCTTATATAAGCATGTAACATCACACAAATAAGGCTAATCACACTGGTGATTCAATTTCCAACAAAAGGGGCAATGGTAGTATGCCCCTCTCTTGGTTTTGCTGGGTTTCATCAACTTGTTCAAATTATCTGGTAACAAGGGTCACATCATAGATTACAGGATAAGATCATCATAATTCTGTAGCTTTTGGGTATACTGGCAAGAAGAAATGGATGTAGGATCAAGCTGTGTTGCCAGTCAATCAGGCCAAGGATGTGCATGCTTGAGGTTGAGATGGTGGATGCAGAAATGACTGAGGACCAAGTTCCTAGGAATGAGTGACAACACAATGAGGGGATAGTGGTTCAGGCCCTTGATCTGATCTGATGGCAGCAGCAGCTGGTACAGATATCCTGTAGAAAAGGGCTGTAGGCAGCCTCAGTAGTGACTCAACTACTATATATATTGATGTACCTGTAGGCAGCTACAAGGTATCAGTAAGTAGTCTAATATGAAGTATATGTAGGCTTACCCTCAGTAGTGACTCAACTACTGAGGGATTAGTACCAAAAGTGTAGTACTAAGTGCGCTCTAAGCGCTTATGTAATCATGTAAACATCGCACCAAAATATACATCACACTGGGGTGATTCAATCTCCAACATATCCTTCCCTCCTTGTATGCTGAAATGGTATATACCCCCTTCTCAGCTCCCTTTACAAGTGCTGCTGCAGCATTATCATCTATAGTTGTCAATTATCTTAGGGCATAATTAAAAAAAGGCAGAGAGCTGCCTACAGTCCCCCATCTGAATTGAGCTGTGATCAGGACTTGCTAAAACATGCAACATATTTAAGTGTGGGTAAGAAATACCATGCCCCTGTAATATTACAATCTATGCTAAATTGTACCCCTCAAAATACATGTCTAGGCTAAGGAACTGACTTGTAACATTTGTGCCATATATGCCCATGAACCATATGGCTCAGGTCTAACTCAATGCAACAACCTGCAGGTATCACTCTTGTGGTCCACATAGAGTAGAGTGGCTGCCTTAATGTTACAGGTATCCAAAGCAGCAATCTGCCATTGGGACCTTTGATCCAGCCATCTTGGTGAAGCTTAACCAACTGTGCCCATGGCTGCCTATACTCCTGCAGGCTGCCACCACCAAGAAGCTGTTCACTGTTACAGAGTGCATGTGAAGGGACAGATGAAAAGCAAATATGACAGGGGTTAATGGCTAAAAATTATGTTAACAAAACCCAAATATATTACAGTTGAATAGTACTAACCATGATGAGGAAGAAGATTTGTATCACTCAAATTGGATGCAACCAGTTTTGAATTCTCACTGGTACTGATTTTATGCTCACAGCTACCAGCATCCCAACCTCTCACAGACATGTCATCTAAGCTTGACATAATCCTCTTACTGGGTCTGTCTGTGTGCTCTTCAATATGGCAGCCAATCTGGACACCTCCTTCAGCATCCCAGACCCTCACAGTCTTGTCCCTTGAGCCTGACACAATCCTCTTTCCATCAGGGGAGAATGCAACTGAAGCAATTGGTTGTGTATGCCCCTCAAGATGGCTGCCAATCTGGACACCTCCTTCAGCATCCCAGACCCTCACAGTGTTGTCATCTGAGCCTGACACAATCCTCTTTCCATCAGGGGAGAATGCAACTGAAGTGACTGCTTGTGTATGCCCCTCAAGATGGCTGCCAATCTGGACACCTCCTTCAGCATCCCAGACCCTCACAGTGTTGTCATCTGAGCCTGACACAATCCTCTTTCCATCAGGGGAGAATGCAACTGAAGTGACTGGTTGTGTATGCCACTCAAGATGGCTGCCAATCTGGACACCTCCTTCAGCATCCCAGACCCTCACAGTGTTGTCCCAAGAGCCTGACACAATCCTCTTTCCATCAGGGGAGAATGCAACTGAAGTGACTCTGAGTGTATGCCCCTCAAGATGGCTGCCAATCTGGACACCTCCTTCAGCATCCCAGACCCTCACAGTGTTGTCCCAAGAGCCTGACACAATCCTCTTTCCATCAGGGGAGAATGCAACTGAAGTGACTCCTTGTGTATGCCCCTCAAGATGGCTGCCACTCTGGACACCTCCTTCAGCATCCCAGACCCTCACAGTGTTGTCCCAAGAGCCTGACACAATCCTCTTTCCATCAGGGGAGAATGCAACTGAAGTGACTGAATCTGTATGCCCCTCAAGATGGCTGCCAATCTGGACACCTCCTTCAGCATCCCAGACCCTCACAGTGTTGTCCCTTGAGCCTGACACAATCCTCTTTCCATCAGGGGAGAATGCAACTGAAGTGACTCCGAGTGTATGCCCCTCAAGATGGCTGCCAATCTGGACACCTCCTTCAGCATCCCAGACCCTCACAGTGTTGTCATAAGACCCTGACACAATCCTCTTTCCATCAGGGGAGAATGCAACTGAAGTGACTGCTTGTGTATGCCCCTCAAGATGGCTGCCAATCTGGACACCTCCTTCAGCATCCCAGACCCTCACAGTATTGTCCCAAGAGCCTGACACAATCCTCTTTCCATCAGGGGAGAATGCAACTGAAGCAATTGGTTGTGTATGCCCCTCAAGATGGCTGCCAATCTGGACACCTCCTTCAGCATCCCAGACCCTCACAGTGTTGTCATCTGAGCCTGACACAATCCTCTTTCCATCAGGGGAGAATGCAACTGAAGTGACTCCTTGTGTATGCCACTCAAGATGGCTGCCAATCTGGACACCTCCTTCAGCATCCCAGACCCTCACAGTGTTGTCCCAAGAGCCTGACACAATCCTCTTTCCATCAGGGGAGAATGCAACTGAAGTGACTGAATCTGTATGCCCCTCAAGATGGCTGCCAATCTGGACACCTCCTTCAGCATCCCAGACCCTCACAGTGTTGTCCCAAGAGCCTGACACAATCCTCTTTCCATCAGGGGAGAATGCAACTGAAGTGACCCAACCTGTATGCCCCTCAAGATGGCTGCCAATCTGGACACCTCCTTCAGCATCCCAGACCCTCACAGTGTTGTCCCAAGAGCCTGACACAATCCTCTTTCCATCAGGGGAGAATGCAACTGAAGTGACTGGTTGTGTATGCCCCTCAAGATGGCTGCCAATCTGGACACCTCCTTCAGCATCCCAGACCCTCACAGTGTTGTCATCTGAGCCTGACACAATCCTCTTTCCATCAGGGGAGAATGCAACTGAAGTGACTCCGAGTGTATGCCCCTCCAAGGCAAGCAGAATCATTGACCAGTATTCCAAACCCCCTGTAAGTCCAGGAAGGGATGAGAACTTTGGCATGAGCATCATTGATAGCATTGTCTTCACAGGAATAAATGGTAGTGCTGAGATATACAGATGTGGTGCACTGTAAGAGATTGCACCATTGAAATTTTGAATCAACTTGACTCCATCTTCTACCAACACTAATGTATCCTTGAAGCCATTTTGGTTCTTCAATGATGTCAAACAATATGAAATGCAGGCAGTTATTGCAAACTCACCTGCAGCCACTTAGCAGTTGACATAAGGGCAGTGGCAGTATTTCCAACTCCACCCAGAAGACTCATCACCTCAAGCCAAAATAGAATTTTTTCACTTCCTACAAGGGCCTTCACCAACTGTGCAAGGCATGTATCAAATGCAGTCTTCTGCAGATGTTGGGACCAGAATCGACAGGAGTAGGACAGATGCGGAGAAATGTTCTTGTTGATTCTCTCTGGTAAATCAACAACCTCTGCATTGCTCAAGTAAGAACTTTCCAGTCCGCAGATGTTGAACCTCAGTTCACCATGAAGGGTTTGCAGGGTGGCAAGGGCTAGGTCACATGGCCAGGAGGTGTTGATGAAGTAGGCCTTACTCCGTGACTGATCAGTTAGAAAGTCATAAAAGGATGCATGGAGAGGTCGGACAGGAGAGGAACAGTCAAGAATGCCACCCAGGACCGGCGACATGAACTCGAGAATGACAAAAACGTCATAGTGATCCTGCTTGTTCCGGAAGTGTTTACGCATGTAATTCAAATCCGCCATTGGTAGAGGTTCAAGCGTCGCTACGACTTGACGCATGACGGAGCGGTATCGTTCAAGGGTTTTCCCAGAATGGGAGATAGCGCTCTCCAGGATCGTAGAGTATGTTGCATCCAAGAGTGTTCTTCCCTCTTCGGACTGGAGATTCATCACGTCATCATAGCGTTCCTGCACGGTTGCTCCTGCTCTGCTCGGCTTGATGTAATCACAGGCCAGACGTGCCCACTCAAATAGGCAGTCAGCTTTCCGGGCAATCCTCTGAACTTCAGCGTCTCCAATATCTTGAAGCCGACCCAGTTCGTTGGAAACATACTGCCGGATATCGCGTTCCGTCCACTCTGTCGAAACATCGTCCAAGGAGGTTGCTTTTATATGTAGAGCGGCATGCAATGCACGTTCGATATCAGGCAAGCGTCGAGAGGTTAGGAAGATACGAAAGTTACGTGGGAGATCCCCAGCCTGGGATGCAAGTACCGACAAGATGTGTTTCCGTGATCGTTCGAGTCCACTTTCGTCCAGCGCATCGATCACCACGACCACATTTCCAATCATGGAACTCGATGCCTTCGATAACGGTTCCAAGATGAGCTTTTCCCATTGTTCCGTGACATCAGACGTAGTTTTGAGGGAATGATCCTTCGCAACCACATCAGCCAAAGCCTGTCGAAATGCAAGGTCCCTGTCCGCCAGATCGCGTGCGATGGTAGTAAATATCTTTTCTTCCCGACGCTCGGCCTGCCTGTCACGCGCAAAGCAAAAGCACGATCCAAGCCCTCCGGCATGCTTGAGTCCCAGAGCGATGGTATGCGCGATGGCCGACTTCCCCCTGCCGGCCTGCCCGTGTAGCCAGAGAATGCGTGGGGCACCTTCACTAGTGTCTTGGGTCCAGCTGATAATCTCCGACAGGATCTCTGTTCTAGTACCATCGAGGCACTTCTTTGTTTTATTGAGACTCGCGCCCCCTGCGTAAGCCATGCCATCCAGGTTGAGGTCTTGATGTATAAAACGTGTATTGATCTGAATATCCCGAACCGCACGGTCTCGGTATTGTTGCATCAAGGCGTTTAACTGCTTGGTGTAGCTATCGATGGTAGCTTGCTTCTCAGACATTATGTTTTTTCCTAATCTCACCCCTAAGAACGCGTCGGGTTAGACTCGGGAGTGAAAATATGAAATCGACCCACAGAAGCTCACTACTTCCGCGTAATTTTTGATGAACTGCACTGCCTCACTTATGACCTGTGCAATCTTTCCCAATGTTTCTGCCATGCTGTCCATATTCTGGATGGTGTCATCCTCCGTAAGAAACGTGTACACTCCTGTAACCGTATCGAATAGGCTATACACCTCTTTGTCTAGGTTTGCCTGGTTGATGAGAGCCTAGGGGAAACCATGTGAGAAATGAAGGAAATACACACGGGCAGGAAACGAACTTGGGAAGCAGCGGTCAAGACTCCCAGCGCAATCTGAACATAGGGGTGAACCTGTATGGCTCTATTAGAGCCAGTAAAGATGGGTGTATAAATTGCGTACCTTTGCAATAGTACTAACCATCGCGTTGAAGGCTTTCAGAGGCTGGAGATATGTATTACTGATATTCTGAACGTTTGTAACCACGGTATCGGCCTGTGCAACACTGTCGATGGCTGTTTGACCAAACCATGGAATCGGCTTCATACGATCCATTGCTTGTTGAGCGGCATCGATTCCACTGCCTACTGATGCAAGGTTTGGTCTGCACGCCGCACTTGCGCCACCGAGCGGTTCGACAGGGCCTTCGCCAGTATCCAGCGTGGGACCTCCATCTTCGAGCTTCGCTGCGGCTGGCATGGCTTCTACTTCCGCTGTGTCAGTTGCCCTTTGATTCTGCCCAAAGGCATCAGTCCGCGCATATCGTAGCAATACGACATACGTACGCTCTGAGTAGAAACTGTCTGAGATGGATCGTGTTGCTCTTGAACGTCAACACTAGCACTTTGGCCAGCTGTCTCTGTCTTGATAGGACCTGGTTGACTTTTGCTTGATCGATGAAAAAAGCGCCGTATCCCATGGACCGCCTTCTGGGGAATATTTCCTGTGGGTCCAGTAGTAGAGCAGTCGTCCCTATACACAACCTGATGTGAAGGTCTTTGTGACTGTTTTTCCACGGATTGATCAACTATCATCATTTGTCGCTTACGAGGATTAAAGCGTACCGAGGGGTTAATAGTAGGTGTAGAACCGGATGACTTCTCACGTAGCCATGATCGACCTTTCCTCGCCATCGCGCAACGAGTTCACTAGTTGGTGCAAAGTTTGCAGGTTGTTGGTTGTAGGGTGAACGAGGTGGTGGTTAGTGCGTTGAAGCTAAGCGCCCCCGACTGCCGCACCCTTGCACAGGAATCGACATCCTCAATGAACAATCTCGGATCAGCATACAAGTAAGAGACATCAACAACCCCTGAGCCATACATATGTATCTCATTCTGAAATCTAGAGTAACGTCCTGGTGCATGTGAACTACGGGGATCCAGCAAACGAACTGATTCTTTTCGTTTACTTGAACTGTAACGAGAAAGGATGGTCGGTATGTCGAATCAACAAGCCCAAAATGCGAACTTCTATTCTTTCTGTCCTGCCATTCCCGTCAGTTTTTCGAGTCGCAGGCCAGAACACCTCGAAGGTGTTGACGTCGAAGTTCTCGAGGTCCAATTTCTCGTAGTTGTAGCTCTCATAGTCAGGTGCCACTACTTCAACGACGGGCCTGACGTTTCCCCGACGACATCAAGGCACCAGTGACGATCGCATCATTCCCGTCTCAAGGGGACTCTGCTGAAAGGTATTTACATGAAACCACTAGACGAGTTGAAGACACTACCGATTTCGTTGGAGAGAATGAAAACGAGGCTCAACCGCCTTATTCGTGTTTGATTTTCATAAGGCAGATTGAGAAATTTTTCTTGTCGAAGCTACAACGGAATATGCATCAAGACCACGGGCAGGAAAACATTTCAGTACACTTACTTTGCGTAGAGTCACGGAGAACCACCGGGCCCTGCGTGTTCTGTCAGAAATAAGTGCGTCTCTAGTGCTTGAGATCGGACGTCGATGGCGATAGGAGACCATGGGTTTGGATTCCTCAGGGATAACGTTCGTATCTTCCTTATCATCTTCCTCTGCTTTCTCGGTTTCTCCGGTGGGATGTCCCAGACTGCCTTCTCAACGAACGTAGGTTGGCAGAAGACCTCCTTCGGTTCTAGTTGACTGGTGAAGTCAAGGTGGCGAGGAATATTTGGCTGCCCAGCGTGGAGCAGGGCATCGAGGGAGTGGAAGAGAGAAAGGAAAATGACAGAGGCAGCGGTGATACCAGCAAGGGTACAACGCTTTCCACCGAGGTAGGTGCGAGCAAGAAGGATCGTCTCGAAAGTGATAAATCCCTGGATTTGACGTTTAGTCAATGTCGTGGAGATTTATTAGACACTGGTCCTCAGAAAAACGGAGTGGGACGGTTACCAAACTTACGGCCCCAAGCTATAAGGGATATGTCCGATTAACATCATATAAATGCACTCACTGAACCCTCGTACTTCCGCCTCCATAAAGTCAGTGGCGTCTACGACGGTGTGGCGTCGGGAAGGCTGGAAGTTGAAAGTGACTAGGCAACTATACAGTAACCGTCGCACACACATGTCCAGCGAAAATAACAACGTCGGTCACGATTTGACAAGCATACGGATGCGAGACGGATACGCACTAGTCTGAGCGAGAGCAGCATCTTCCGTCAGGTTGAGACCATTATCACTGGCGTGGTCGGAAGCGGGAGTCGTTCCATTGAGGAACTTGGCAAGAAACAAGGTACTCGTATTCAGGTTCTTGTTGTTACTCACCACCATAAGGCAAAGATTGACGCGAGGAACGCGACGGTCAGAGCTTTCGCTCATTTTTGTTGAACTCGCGAGGGGAAAGGACGAGGTCATCCTGGCCTGTATCGGCAGGCGGCCCGGCGATCCGCGGTCTTCGCCAATGGTTCCTAATTGACTTCCACTTCCAACACGATCTTCTGTGCCCTCCCCTCTTGTGGACGGGCCTGCCATGACCTCTAGCCAAATGCTCTTGCAACTTCACACTAAACAACCTCTCTCATGACCGGTCATCTCATTGCCCTTCGGCTCACGAGGTACCTGCGCACCCGCATGGTGTCGCACTTATAGCCGACCATCTCGAGGCGTACCTTTGGATCTTCTCGACTGCGGAGTCATCCATGACGCACAGCAATATCTATGAGTTATCCAAGGACACCGCAAAACCTCTTACAGTCTTGTGGTCGATCTCGACAGGTCAGACGCGCAGCAACAAGGTGCTATGAATCCCCTGATACCTTCTACTCGACGTCGTTACAGAATGATCGCGCATCTGCATTCCACTACCCACTCCAGCTGGCGGCTCGGAAACGCCCGCAATCTTTTTCATTTACCTTGTAACTACTCACATTCGCTATCCTCCGACATCGACTTTCTGTGGTGGAAAGCATTCAGTCGATATCAACGACTGGACCACCGCCCTCGTCTCCGCCGTGAATGACCGGAAAATCTCAACGTGAGCGTTGCTACGTTTGTTCGAGACTGTCCACGCAAAGACCAAAGTCTTCCACCTGATCACTGTAACGTATACTGTCATCGGTCGCAGACCCATATGGAGACGTCTAACGAAACCCTACCTTCCCATATGGCGATGGCGGAAGAAACAATGATATTCTCCATCTCACAAGTGTATTCTAGGACCTGTGGCAATCCCTCTAATCACCCGTCCACGTTCACGTTTTTGGCACGCATCAAGCTTCCCAGGCGTTCCCTCTCCCTCATACGCATGTACATAGTTGCACCACTTGTCTATTCCTCCGACACATCGGGCGCTCTCCATAGCATTGATGTTCTGGACTGAGGCGGGACTGCACGGTGCGATATTTGATGGTTAAACTGAGAAAGGAGCATACAGCAAGTAGGGTTCGTTGTATAATCGCATTGGCGTAGATTGTTGTCAGGGAATGGGGAGGAGTTGTTGAAGGCGTGGAAAGTTCTGAGGTCTAGATAATCGCTACTACAACGTCGTTCATAACCACTAAATAAACCTAGCAAAGGGGCATCGCACGTTCTCAGACTCATCTAGCGACACTGCTTGAAAACATACCATCAGTACTCTAGACTCTTGGACTCGACACCGCTCCGGGCGCAATCCTTACCACTTGTCACCTTCCTGACATCTGCATGAGCGCAGTCATGGAATCACGCACCTACAACAGTCATTACATGCCAGGGCGGTGTTGCAGCTTCGCTCACAACACGGGCTGCTCACGCTATCGGTGTTAGACTTGATGCTGATGCTTGACCGCTAAAACATTGCAACTATTGAGGCTCCCGGAATTGGCGACTACCAAAGCCGATTATCACGACATCCGAAAGTTTCGCCCTGACGCGTCGCGCGCCAACGAAAAGTACACAGTCGAGATTAAGCTGGTACGGAGTCGAATAACACCGCGCAGCGCAGCCACAACTCGTAGCGTGAATCCACGGACTCCGGAAACTGTTAGTCGCTATGAGCAATACTGTCACGCCTTAGTACCCTTTAGGTGTGGTTGTTGAGTATTCCATTGGAACCCACCGTCAAAGCATTAGACGCCACCTACTAAAAGTTTTCCAACCCGTGAAGCGTCCGTGGAAACCATGGGAGGGTTATTCTTCGTGTTAATGTCTCCTGCTTCCTCCTCACCACAAACCCACATTCAATATATAATTTCATCGCTGGTCGATTATCCTCCTGTACCTCCACCCAGATCTCCTTCGCAGGAACGCTAGCAATGACGTGCAAGAGCATCGCGCGACCAAAACCACGTCGACGGAAGGCCTCTTCTACACCAAGCCCAGTGATGAGGACGTGAAGCTGCTCCTGGTCATCGACCAAGTGGGTGAGTTGGACATATCCAATGGCTTGTGTTTGTCTGCCCACAAACCAAAGCAAAAGTAATCCGCATGGTTAACGAGATTGGCTTTAGCCGGATAAGTTGAAGCAAAGTATTCATCACCAGTCAACGATACATGAACTAGTGAGAAACTGAGTGGCATAGCACCTCGCAAAAGCAAGTAGGCGGGCCCAACGTGTTGGGATAAAAGAGAGAGCGAGAGAAGTGCCTTCGGATGACCACGTTGCTGCAAATTCGGATGCATGCACAGGAAGGCCATCCTATGACCCGTGAGCGCAAGCAGAGAAGGAAGATGGGGCTTCAATAGATGCAGATTGACAAAGACGAGATAGAAGCCCATGTTCCAGCGACGCGCCAACGAGAGAGTAGCTCTGGCGCCGGAAGCAGTTCAGTTGACGAGCGCAAGGACGATATAGCCACCCATTTAAGAAGTGGTTTGGAAATCGAGGATTGTCGAGGATAAAGATGGCCGCAACTTGGCTACGAATGCATCCAGGGATAGGCAGGTGAATACATCTCGAGACTGCATCCTCGAAATGCTTGATAGATAGCTGTGTGTAAGTTGTGAAGTCACTAACTCAGTCACAGTTAGCACTCCACTCGGATAGGAAACTTGAGGGATACCTACCTCGACATTAGGGGTGACTACAACTGCGCTCGGACCAGGAGTACGAAGTACGCACTTGAGAAATATTCGACACGAGTTATTCAAGATCCCTCCCAACCCCCGCTGATCAATTGTGGAGTTGTTTGATATTTATTAGCTTACTAGTTCCTAAAGAGCGTGCGATGCCTCTCTGCGCCGCGGGTGTGAACCGCTTTGTAGTGATGACCTTGGGGTTCCTGTAACGACTTAAGTACACCTTGTAACACCCCGGGTTATGCCAATCAGATTACAACCGTTTCGGAAAATGATGTCGCAGGTGCACAAACACACAACCAAAAATAAATAACAAAAATGCAAAACTCACCTAGTTTCATTCAAGGAGTTACGAGTCAACTTGCTATTAATGTGTGGCAGTCGCGTACTGAGGATTCTATACAATGAGACTATTTCAATTTCCGCTCTGAACATATTTTCTTTGACAGTACCAGAATTCCGGGGGCGATCTACACTTCACGTCTTGCGCTGGTATACACGATGTACCTTTCGAAGAGCAAGGTTCCTCTCTTGTTCTACCGTTGTAAATGTGAAAACTGGAGCTTCAACGAAAGTGATCGACCTGGAGATAATTAGCTCCTTAGGAACTCTGATTCACTCCGCCACGCATGCTGCCAGGCATATCATCGAACGTCGAGTAGCACCGACCTGACAATATACCTAGTCATCAAATGGCTAAGCGTAGTACTTGTCTTCATCACCTGCATAATTTGCCAATCATTCCCGAAGAACCTTGATGAACTGAGCATGCTCGACTTGGCGATCTTCGCGACAAAACATGGTCCAACAATTTAAGATGAACCTCCCAATAGTACGTGGTTGAATCGAGCGCTGCGAGTCAAGTACCCATCGTATGCGAATATGCAGCAAGCAGTCTTTTATGAAACTGACATGGGAGGCAGGGGCCAAGGCAAAGTATTTTCGTTCTGATATCTCCTGAAAAGTACTGCTTGCCCATTGCTCAAACATGGCTGGCCATGCTGCAACATGTAGAATAATCGCCAGCTGCAGCGGGTTGGATGAACCCTGCACTCGTACTCTTCTGAGTGCCTCTTCCTCAAGTGGCTTTGCATACGAAAAGAAGAAAAGAACTAAAACATAGGGGAAAGACTCCATGTCATCGTAGTGAGTATGGGATTGTCACTTGAGGACACCAATAGACATATATAGCATTGTACCCTGGTAAAATTGTAAGCTATACGTTGTCTACGGTGAGAAAAGCGACTTACGGTACATTGCGCCCTGTATGGCTCGTCGTCTTCAGGTAAAGGCGACGAAGGTTGGTCTGCGAGAGAAAGCAACTCCTCTACATCCTGCTCCACTGGAGGCAGCGTAGAAACTTGGGTCGTCCTACAATTGCCATGTCGAATCAATCAATGCCCCTAGTTCATTCCCTAAATGATCCCGACAAAGACGAAGAACAATGGTGTTCTCGCTGATGTCGCGATGGAGGGTGCCTATTTTGCACAAATGTTCATGGCCCTTCATTCCGGATGATAAGTCAGAGTTGGTCACATACCAAGCAACGCGCCTACAAGCCTCCTCACGAAATCATGCAGACTCCAAAAGCATGCCACGAGACGCTTCGGTTCGGATATTGTCACAGTCAGGGTGTGGTTTTCTACCCTGAGGTCTCGCACTTCATCGTCCAGGAGTGCGCAGATCGATCCAAGCGTCGAGTCCACCCCACCACATTCAGCTTCGAACAATCTCTAAGCCAATAATCGTGAGCATCGGTTACGCGGCCATTGTAATACGCACTTTGAACGGAACGACGATGTTGGGTGTATTGACACTAAGTTTCTTCAAAACAGCCGCCTGTCCGTCTGTGCGAGCTACACATCTTGCCAGGATGTTTTCAGAGCGAAATAGGTCCCGCCATTGTCAGCAGCCACGACAACACACACAGTCGTTCCTCTGCCCCCGTATGGAGCCAGAGGTGAACAGGATTCCGATGCATTTGGGGCCACGTACTCGGACGGAGATAAAGTCGCAGAGTTTCACTGTCCGTGTCCGAATTCTCTTAGACTGTTTCGTTCCTACAAGGTAATCCCGACTTCCTCTTTTATATCAACACTGACATCTTTCTCGCCGATCTCGACGTCTGCGTTGTGGTCAAATTCCTCTGCCAAGTCGATGACCTCCCCCCCATCGACTGGCACTGCCTCTTTCTCAGTCGACTCTGCCGCTCAGGCACTGCAACGAACGCACATCCATGAAGCTGCGCACCCTCTTGTACACCAACCCCAGTCGTCGTCTCCCTCCACTATCGAGCGATGGATCGCGTTGACTTCTAAACTTAACTATGACGAGTTACTCAACCTCTTCCTGACATGCCGGACGTACATATCTGCCGTCGACCTTTGCCATTTGCTCATCTGTTGCTTTCATTGGAGCCTGAGCGGTCACGCTAGTGTGGACGTTTGTGGCAATTCGATACTGGTTGTTGGCCTTCTTCGCGATGGACCTTCTTCCCAATCGAGGGCTTCTGCTGGTTAGTCGGTTGAATGCTCTGGAATGCGATCCGGTGTTGCAGAAGCATCAAGATGGCCTGGTGAGTTACCTTTATTTTGGTACTCCTTCTACGTTTGGGTTTACAGAACCGTTGCAGAGCATCGTTCGCAAGTTGATCAAAGTCGTCAAAGACTGTAAGGGAGCCCATACACGAAGGCGGCGCGCTTCGGTATCAGCTCGCAAGAACATAACGAGCACGCCTCAACCGCGTCCGACGCATCTACTCGGGGAAAAGTTCGCGGAAGCTATCTCCAGGAACCAAGACGATTCCGATGTCGACCTGGACTTCGTCCCCGATGACCGCGTGTCGGTATATCTTGGGAACGGCGAGTCTGGCAACGCTTTCAGCTTCAGTGCGGCGGGGGGCGCGTCTTCTCGAACTGGAGCCATTCTTTCTGCCTCATTGTTGCAACTTGCAATGGAATATTCTCCAGCAGGGCCGCGCGAGCATATCTGCTTCCATAATCGAGACGCATGCCGCACTCAACTCTCCTCCTTTTACAGCTTCCCAGGGGGCACTGTCCCGGGCATTCGTGAAGACGATTGGACGGCTGGGTAGATGGAAGCGCGTATTGAATTCTCGTCAAACGATTGATACAGGTCCTGCGAATGTTTCGGCGTTCGACCTGGAGATGAGCGCGACGAGTGATTTGCTGACAGTACGGGGTGGCGTAGAGCAGTATCTAAAGATGATCGAGCCCCATCCCCCCAGAACTCCGGTTCACCCCAACGTCGACTTGAAGATCCCACAGGAGCTAACAGCCAGTAGTTCGTTGCCGGAACAAACCAATGAGAATCCCCCTGGTGAAACTGGCGCTCGACCGCTGCGTTCGGTAGTGGAGGTGGCAGAACAGGAAGAAAGAACCGGATCTGCTGCCATGGTGAATCGGGCGGTATCCATGGCGGAATCTCAGTCTCGGTCGTCGATAGTCACGCGCTCCACAGAATCGTTCTGTTCTGTGCTTACTTCGGAGTTGAAGGTGAACCCTGTCGTGGCCCAAGTACAAGCTCGGCCTCCGTGGCGGTTTGTCGTCGTCTCCATCGACGACCTGGATTTGTCGGACTCCTTGAGCGAAGCTCACATTGAAAGTCCCTCCGTACCCCCAGGTCTTCGCAAGGCGCCACGGAAGTTACCTCTAAGGCGCAATTTTGAATTTGTTCGAAGATCGGGGCAATGTGTATCGTTGACGGGGATACGCTTGCGCGACCCTGTAGGCTCTGAGAGTTCTGCAGTATCGTCTGCATCTGTGGGCGGGAGACTAGGAACCAACATTCAGCAGTCGCAGGTCAACGCGATCGTGAATTCCCTCACTGATGATGGCGGAGACAGTGGCGTCGAGGAAGCTTTGCAGCGACTCGAGGGTCAAATAAATCCTCAGCGGCGGAAAGAGAAGGCGCTCAAGGTAGATGGATGGGTACGGGCTATTCAGAAACGTATGGCTGCTGGCGACTTTGGCGACGACCAACCACGCTTCTTCGACGAGGACGAGGACAACGAAGGTGAGGATGACTACATTATCGATCAGCACGAGACCGAATCTAGTCTGCAAGACGTACGGCTTGATGATACCGCCAACCATGGCACGCCCTCTCAGGTCGCTCCCTTCGGGGCCCAAGATGACTATTTTGGTTCTGCGATGACAGGCACGTCAGCTCAGCTTGCTGTGACGCCTCCCAGTGAACCGAGAATGGAGGACTCTGGCCCAACCTCGCCCCTGAAGACAGGTGATGCAAAACCCGCTTTGGAGGACGCTGTACCTCTCGAGATCTGCAGAGTTGTGTCTCCTCAAGGCTATCCACGTTGCATGACTCCTCTTTACTTCCACCCTCACAGGGGGCTCCCGTGACATCACCCAAATTCCTACCGCCTCCGGGACGAAAGTCGCATCGGTGTTGGATCGTGAATTTCAAGGCTGACGTGCTCCTCCAGCACTTTTCCATGATCGACCGAGAGTTATTCTTGGGTGTCAAGCCAGAGGAACTCATCCTCGATGATTGGGTGTGTTGTCAGGAGGTAGACGTGCCTGACTGGACGCAGTATCTCAAGCACTGGGCACGGTGGGAAGCGGAGTCGCGTTTCAGCCACAAGACAAGTGCGCTTGCGGCTGTCCGAGGCCGTTTCAATTTGATGGCGAACTTTGTCATTTCCGAAATTATTCTGACGCATCCTAGCGAAAGACACACGTTCGTCTCAAAGTTTATCCGCATTGCAATCGTACGTGTTGGCTTTTGCCATTTATGTTGCTTTTCTCAATTCGCATCTAGAAAGCGTACAGCTATAGTAACTTCCACACTGTCGCAGCCATATTAGCTGGGCTTCTCAGCGAGTGGGTCAAGAAGGCCATGTGTCGACAGTGGCACCGAGTTGGGCCTTGGGAAATGCAAATCTTCCAAAAACTCAGTCAGTTCGTAACGCCTGAAGACAATTTCAAGGCTATGCATCAAGCGGTCAGGGCGGTGGTAGACGCGAAACCAATGGACGCTAGGTCTCATGCGTCGACTATCATGAGTGGAAGCACTTCGGAATCCCACTCGAAGGCAAAGCACGGCAATGACAACGTGCCGTCCGCTTGCGTGCCTTTCATTGGTATGGAAACTTATACCCCTGCTTGACTCTCCTCGGCTGATAGTCGTCTAATAGGCATTTACCTGTCCCAGCTCTGTCTTTATGGCAAACTACCTGACCTGATCGATCCTACCTCGCCTCACGATCCTGTCGGCATGGACTCGCAATCCCTCAGCTTCGACTCACCTGCGCATCCCGACGTTTTCGATTCTTTGACGCCTCTTCCACCCTCTATGCAGCTCGAGCCTCTGATCAACGTTCACAAGCAACGCCTTATCGCAGGAGTGATCAAAGATCTCATTGCGGGCCAGCACCTTGCTAGTCGAATGAACTTTACCGTCGACAAAAAATTGTACCAGAAGTGTCTCAAGCTTCGTGGGTTAGATTCGGACATGCTTCAACAGGGTATATTATGTATTCGGACCCCAGCACTGCTCCGACGCGGCTGAGTGGCTTTATACCCTTGTAGTGGATACGATTTATACTTTTTGTTGTTTTTACGTCCATCCAATTAGCAAGTTTTATTTTCGTACCTTGCCATATTTGAAGAGTTGAGGACTACAGCCCTGTTGGCACACGACGCTCTCACTCATGATCGATGGTCATCCAGCTACCATGGACATCTTCCAAAGACGGTGCCAAAGCAGCAGAAGAATCAGCACGAACCTCAGCGTCAGCTTCCAATTTGCCAAATCCACGTCGTGATACGGACGTTGTGGGAACGTCTACGCATTGGTCCGATCCCATTGCATTTTTGTACTCGCTGGAGTGTATAATACCCCGCGCCGAATTATTCCCGACAGCATACACGGCGGTAGCATTCATTACAGGGATTGCAACGGGTGCTTGCGGTGTTTTCGTGTGGCATAGATGGTTGAGGAGAATTAGGACGGCAGACTGGGTGACACCGGATGTCCTCGCTCGCAAAAGATGGGTGAAAGGAATCGTCACGAGGTATGTGGAACTCTTATAAGGGGGCCATGCAGTATGAAGGTACTCGATAAAGTGGCCGAGACATTAGTCTGACTCTGAATTACACGTGGACAGTGTGGGGGACGCAGACAACTTTCGATCATACCATACGCCTGGTATTGGATGGCGCTGGTTCAGAAGAGTACCGACACTTGCCAAAGGTTCGCGCTTTCGTCCGTCCATTTCCTGTTCTTGCGATAGGGACCGTCTTCCATGTTAGACCTCAAAGACCAGACAATACATATCCGTATTGCGGGCATAGATGCCCCGGAGGTCGGTTCATCCATTAGTCGCCTGCCACGACGTACTGATCGTGCCACCTGCCTTAGGGTGGCCATTTCGGTCGGCCTGCACAACCCCACGCTGAAGAAAGCCTCTCGTGGCTGAAAAATCGCCTCGAAGGGAGATTGGTTTATTGTCAACTCGTCCGAAAGGACCAGTACGGTCGTGTAGTACGTCAATTCGCTCATGTCAGGCGGGGCACCTGTCACCTTCCGAGCTAACTTCAAACCAACTCTGATAAGTCCACCCTCTCTGCCATGTAATTTATAGGTCGCGGTCCCCCTCGTACCCCGACCTTTTCTGCCCTCCTTCCTTGGCAAACGGTGGGCCAGCCCCCTCGCTTTAGAAATGCTGCGTGCCGGTACCGTTACCACTTACGAGCAAGCAGGAGCTGAACATGGTCCCTGGGGCTGAGACACTTTTCTTGGCGTTGAAGCTAAGGCAAGGTAAGGTCTATGACAATTGTATTCCCTTGTGGAACACTGGGGAATATTATTTCATCATCACTCAATGTTTTAATAGAACTGCAAGACGAGGTATATGGAAATATGGTGGTGTGAGTGAAACCCCAGCAGAGTACAAGAGACGTTATGTGTCATCACCATCATCACCATCCCGGCCGAACAATGAATGATTCTTGTGTGCTACTTGGGGTAGGCAAGAGGTTGATGGTCATATGTGCATCTGGAAGGGTCTCACAATAGAATTGTGACTCCACCTTGCAACAAACTGATCATGATCTCATCATTATTGTGATGGGCATGGTTTTTCTCTAAAAGGGCCAATCAGCCATAAATGCAGCAGTTCAAACATGATGCCTCAGGATATCTAGCTCAATTCATTACATGTATTCCTTTTCATCCATGTCATCCAAGGGACAGTGCACCACAACCTGAGCCCATTCCTGGCCTCCTTCAATGTATCCTTAAACTGCTGCCATGTATCATGGCCTCATAATGCTCAGTGGGCAGCAACCCTCTGGTCTGAAGCTGATCATGTTCTGGCACACTTCTAGGGTCTTGTCCACTCCCCTCTCCTCTGCATCCAGCTTCATTGTCTCACATATGTCCTCAGAATTGAACATGACAGGACATGGTGGGCCTCCCCCTGTAAGCTTCTCCCAGTTATCTGTTGCTTCTATCAGTGCAACCTTCAGTGCAAAAATGTTTTGCCTTTCCACAGGTCACTGGCATGGCAGATGAGGTGGTGGAGCATGCCCATGGGGCCCATCAATGCTGCATAATGAAGCTTGTTGTACTCTGTGTTCTTTGATGGAGTGGTAATGAATGAGGCCATTGAAAAGGTGCTGTAGGCAGCCTCAATAGTGACTCAACTACTGGGGAAACAGTACCAAAACTGTACTACTAACTGTGCTCTAAGTGCTTATATAAGCATGTAAATATCACACCAAATAAGGCTATCACACTGGTGATTCAATTTCCAACAAAAGGGGCAATGGTAATATGCCATCTCTTGGTTTTGCTGGGTTTCATTCAACTTGTTCAAATTATCTGGTAACAAGGTTTTGAGGTGAGGTCTGGCAACTAACTAGCAAAGACAAGCAACTCAGAACTTTGAAGTCAGAAGTCTATTTGGGAAAGCTACCTAGCAAAGACAAGCAACTAAAAGGGAAGGCTCAGTAAGGTAGCTGTAAGTGATATTAAATGAACTTTACCTCAGAACTTCAAAGTCAGAAGTCTGAGGTGCACAGAAAAATAATTTAACCTAAGTGTGAAGAAAAAATGATTATGTAAGACATTCCACTGTAAGTATCAAAGTAGAAACATCAACACTTCAATACAAGGGTCACATCATAGATTGCAGGATAGGATCATCATAATTCTGTAGCTCTTTGGGTATACTGGCAAGGTGAAATGGGTGTAGGATCAAGCTGTGTTGCCAGTCAATTAGGCCAAGGATGTGCATGCTTGAGATTGAGATGGTGGATGCAGAAATGACTGAGGGCCAAGTTCCTAGGAATGAGTGACAACATAATGAGGGGATAGTGGTTCAGGCCCTTGATCTGATCTGATGGCAGCAGCTGCTGGTACTGATAACCTTCCCTCCTTGCATGCAGGAATGGTGCATAGCCCCTTCTCAGCTCCCTTTACAAGTGCTGCTTCAGCATAGTTGTCAATTAGTTTATGGGGTAATTAAAAAAAGGCAGAGAGCTGCCTACACAGTCCCCCATCTATATTGAGCTGTGATCAGGACTTGCTAAAACATGCAACATATGTAAGTGTGGGGTAAGAAATACCATGCCCCTGCAATATTACAATCTGTGCTAAATTATACCCTTCAAAATACATGTCTAGGCTAAGGAACTGACTTGTAACATTTGTGCCATATATGCCCATGAACCATATGGCTCAGGTCTAACTCAATGCAACAACCTGTAGGTATCACTCTTGTGGTCCACATAGAGTAGAATGGCTGCCTGAATGTTACAGGTATCCAAAGCAGCAATCTGCCATTGGGACCTTTGATCCAGCCATCTTGGTGAAACTTAACCAACTGTGCCCATGGCTGCCTATACTCCTGCATGCCATGACCACCAAGAAGCTGTTCACTGTTACAGAGTGCATGTGAAGGGACAGATGAAAAGTGAATATGACAGGGGTTAATGGCTAAAGTTTATGTTAACAAAACCCAAATATATTACAATTGAATAGTACTGACCATGATGTGGAAGAAGCTTTGTATCACTCAAATTGGATGCAGCTAGTTTCACATTTTCATTGGTACTGATTTTATGTGGACAGTTACCAGTGTCCCAGCCTCTCACAGACATGTCCTCTAAGCTTGACATGATCTTGTTACTGGGTCCATCTGTATGCTCTTCAAGATGGCTGCCAGTCTGGACACCCCCTTCAGCATCCCAGACCCTCACAGTGTTGTCCAAAGAGCCTGACACAATCCTCTTTCCATCAGGGGAGAATGCAACTGAAGTGACTGGATCTGAATGCCCCTCAAGATGGCTGCCAATCTGGGCACCTCCTTCAGCATCCCAGACCCTCACAGTGTTGTCCAAAGAGCCTGACACAATCCTCTTTCCATCAGGGGAGAATGCAACTGAAGTGACTGGTTGTGTATGCCCCTCAAGATGGCTGCCAATCTGGACACCTCCTTCAGCATCCCAGACCCTCACAGTGTTGTCCCTTGAGCCTGACACAATCCTCTTTCCATCAGGGGAGAATGCAACTGAAGTGACCCCAAGTGTATGCCCCTCAAGATGGCTGCCAATCTGGACACCTCCTTCAGCATCCCAGACCCTCACAGTCTTGTCATAAGAGCCTGACACAATCCTCTTTCCATCAGGGGAGAATGCAACTGAAGTGACCCAATCTATATGCCCCTCAAGATGGCTGCCAATCTGGACACCTCCCTCAGCATCCCAGACCCTCACAGTGTTGTCCCTTGAGCCTGACACAATCCTCTTTCCATCAGGGGAGAATGCAACTGAAGTGACTGGTTGTGTATGCCCCTCAAGATGACTGCCAATCTGGACACCTCCTTCAGCATCCCAGACCCTCACAGTGTTGTCATAAGAGCCTGACACAATCCTCTTTCCATCAGGGGAGAATGCAACTGAAGTGACCCAATTTGTATGCCCCTCAAGATGGCTGCCAATCTGGACACCTCCTTCAGCATCCCAGACCCTCACAGTGTTGTCCCAAGAGCCTGACACAATCCTCTTTCCATCAGGGGAGAATGCAACTGAAGTGACTGGATCTGTATGCCCCTCAAGATGGCTGCCAATCTGGGCACCTCCTTCAGCATCCCAGACCCTCACAGTGTTGTCATCTGAGCCTGACACAATCCTCTTTCCATCAGGGGAGAATGCAACTGAAGTGACCCCAAGTGTATGCCCCTCAAGATGGCTGCCAATCTGGACACCTCCTTCAGCATCCCAGACCCTCACAGTGTTGTCCCAAGAGCCTGACACAATCCTCTTTCCATCAGGGGAGAATGCAACTGAAGTGACCCCAAGTGTATGCCCCTCAAGATGGCTGCCAATCTGGACACCTCCTTCAGCATCCCAGACCCTCACAGTGTTGTCAACTGAGCCTGACACAATCCTCTGTCCATCAGGGGAAAATGCAACTGAAGTGACTGGTAGTGTATGCCCCTCAAGATGGCTGCCAATCTGGACACCTCCTTCACCATCCCAGACCCTCACAGTGTTGTCATAAGAGCCTGACACAATCCTCTTTCCATCAGGGGAGAATGCAACTGAAGTGACTGAATCTGTATGCCCCTCAGGATGGCTGCCAATCTGGACACCTCCTTCAGCATCCCAGATCCTCACAGTCTTGTCATCTGAGCCTGACACAATCCTCTTTCCATCAGGGGAGAATGCAACTGAAGTGACTGCTTGTGTATGCCCCTCCAAGGCAAGCAGAATCATTGACCAGTATTCCAAACCCCCTGTAAGTCCAGGAAGGGATGAGAACTTTGGCATGAGCATCATTGATAGCATTGTCTTCACAGGAATAAATGGTAGTGCTGAGATATACAGATGTGGTGTGCTGTGAGAGATTGCACCATTGAAATTTTGAATCAACTTGACTCCATCTTCTACCAACATTAATGTATCCTTGAAGCCATTTTGGTTCTTCAATGATGTCAAACAACATGAAATGCAGGCAGTTATTGCAAACTCACCTGCAGCCACTTAGCAGTCAACATAAGGGCAGCGGCAGTATTTCCAACTCCACCCAGAAGACTCATCACCTCAAGCCAAAATAGAATTTTTTCACTTCCTACAAGGGCCTTCACCAACTGTGCAAGGCATGTATCAAATGCAGTCTTCTGCAGATGTTGGGACCAGAATCGACAGGAGTAGGACAAATGCGGAGAAATGTTCTTGTTGATTCTCTCTGGTAAATCAACAACCTCTGCATTGCTCAAGTATGAACTTTCCAGTCCACAAATGTTGAACCTCAATTCATCATGAAGGGTTTGCAGGGTGGCCAGGGCTAGGTCACATGGCCAGGAGGTGTCAATGAAATAGTCCCTACTCCGTGACTGATCAGTTAGAAAGTCATAAAAGGATGCATGGAGGGGTCGGACAGGAGAGGAACAGTCCAGAATGCCACCTAGTACTGGTGACATAAACTTGAGGATGACAGAAACATCATAGTGATCCTGCTTGTTCGGGAAGTGTCTACGCATGTAATTCAAAGCCGCCATTGGTAGGGGTTCAAGCGTTGCCACGACTTGATGCATGACGGAGCGGTATCGTTCAAGGGTTTTCCCAGACTGGGAGATAGCGCTCTCCAGGATCGCAGAGTATGTTGCATCCAAGAGTGTTCTTCCCTCTTCGGACTGGAGACTCATCAAGTCATCATAGTGTTCCTGCACGGTTGCTCCTGCTCTGCTCGGCTTAATGTAGTCGCAGGCTAGACGTGCCCACTCAAATAGGCAGTCGGCTTTCCGGGCAATCCTCTGGACTTCAGTGTCTCCAATATCTGGCAGCGAACCCAGTTCGTTGGCAACATACTGCTGGATATCACGTTCCGTCCACTCTGCAGAAACATCGTCTAAGGAGGTTGCCTTCACATGTAGAGCGGCACGCAATACACGTTCGATATCAGGCAAGGGTCGGGATGTTACGAAGACACGAAAGTTACGTGGGAGATCCCTGGCCTGGGATGCAAGTACCGACAAGATATGTTTCCGTGATCCTTCAAGTCCACTTTCGTCCAGCGCATCGATCACCACCACCACGTTTCCAATCATGGAACCCGATGCCTTCGATAACGGTTCCAAGATGAGCTTTTCCCATTGCTCCGTGACATCAGACGTAGTTTTGAGGGAATGATCCTTTGCAACCACGTCAGCCAAAGCTTGTTGAAATGCAAGGTCCCGGTCCGCCAGATCGCGCGCGACGGTAGTAAATATCTTTTCTTCCCGACGCTCAGCCTGCCTATCACGTGCGAAGCAAAAGCAAGATCCAAGTCCTCCGGCATGCTTGAGTCCCAGAGCGATGGTATGCGCGATGGCCGACTTCCCCCTGCCGGCCTGCCCGTACAGCCAGAGAATGTGCGGCGCACGTTCGCTAGTGTCTTGGGTCCAGCTGATAATCTCCGACAGGATCTCTGTTCTAGTACCATCCAGGCACCTCTTTGTTTTATTGAGACCCGCGCCCCCCGCGTAAGCCATGCCATCGAGGTTGAGGTCTTGAAGTATAGAACGTGTATTGATCTGAATATCCCGAACTGCACGGTCTCGGTATTGTTGCATCAAGGCGTTTAACTGCTTGGTGTAGCTATCGATGGTGGCTTGCTTCTCAGACATTATGTTTTTTCCTAATCTCACCCCTAAGAACGCGTCGAGTTAGACTCGGGAGTGAAAATATGAAATCGACCCACAAAAGCTCACTACTTCCGAGTAATTTTTGATGAACTGCACTGCCTCACTTATGACCTGTGCAATCTTTCCCAATGTTTCTGCCATGCTGTCCATATTCTGGATGGTGTCATCCTCCGTAAGAAACGCGTACAGTCCTGTAACCGTATCGAATAGGCTATACACCTCGTTGTCTAGGTTTGCCTGGTTGATGAGAGCCTAGGGGAAACCATGTGAGAAATGAAGGAAATACACACGGGCAGGAAACGAACTTGGGAAGCAGCGGTCAAGACTCCCAGCGCAATCTGAACATAGGGGTGAACCTGTATGTCTCTATTAGAGCAAGTAGAGATGGGTGTATAAATTGTGTACCTTTGCAATAGTACTAACCATCGCGTTGAAGGTTTTCAGAGGCTGGAGATATGTATTACTGATATTCTGAACGTTTGTAACCACGGTATCGGCCTGTGCAACACTGTCGATGGCTGTTTGACCAAACCATGGAATCGGCTTCATACGATCCATTGCTTGTTGAGCGGCATCGATTCCACTGCCTACTGATGCAAGGTTTGGTCTGCATGCCGCACTTGCGCCACCGAGCGGTTCGACAGGGCCTTCGCCAGTATCCAGCGTGGGACCTCCATCTTCGAGCTTCGCTGCGGCTGGCATGGCTTCTACTTCCGCTCTGTCAGTTTCTCTCTGATCCTTTCTAAAGGCATTAGTCCGCGTATATCGTAGCAATGCGACATACATACGTTCTGAGTAGAAACTGTCTGAGATGGGTCGTGTTGCTCTTGAACGTCAACACCAGCACCTTGGCCAGCTGTCTCTGTCTTGATAGGACCTGGTTGATTTTTGTTTGATCGATGAAAAAAGCGCCGTATCCCATGGACCGCCTTCTGGGGAATATTTCCTGTAGGTCCAGTAGTCGAGGAGTCGTCCCTAGACACAACCTGATGTGAAGGTCTTTTTGACTGTTTTTCCACGGATTGATCAAAAATCATCGCTTGTCGCTTACGAGGATTAGAGCGTACCGAGGGGTTAATAGTAGGTGTAGAACTGGATAACTTCTCACGTAGCCATGAACGAGCTTTCCTTGCCATCGTGCAACGAGTTTACTTGGTGCAACGTTTGCCGGTTGTTGGTTGTAGGGTGAACGAGGTGGTGGTTAATGCGTTGAAGCTAAGCGCCCCCACCTGCCGCACCCCTGCACAGGAATCGACATCCTCAATAGACAGTGGTGACAATCTCAGAACAAAATACAAAGGTTGGGTACACCATTCGCCAAAGGCATCGACAACCCCCCAAGCCATACATATGTATCTCACTCTGAAATCTAGAGTAACATCCTGATGCATGTGAACCATGGGGATCCAACAAACGAACTCCTTTCGTTTACTTGAACTCTAACGAGAAAGGATGATCGGTATGTCGAATCAACAAGCCCAAAATGCGAACTTCTATTCTTTCTGTCCTGCCATTCCCGTCAGTTTTTCGAGTCGCAGACCAGAACACCTCGAAGGTGTTGACTTCGAAGTTCTCGAGGTCCAATTTCTTGTAGTTGTAGCTCTCATAGTCAGGTGCTACTTCAACGACGGGCCTAACATCTTGACCCCACAACATCAAGGCACCCGTGATGATCGAATCAGCAAGGACGGTTTCAAGGGGACGCTGCTAAAGATATTTACATGAAGTCACCGGACGACTTGAAGAAACTACCGATTTGGTTGGAGAGAATGAAAACGAAGCTCAACGCCTTGTCGTGTTTAACGTCAATAAGGTGGATTGAGAAACTCTCCTTGCGGAAGCTTCAGCGGAATATGCGTCAAGACCACACGCAAGAAACATTTCGGTACAGTTACTTTGCGTAGAGCAATGGAGAGAGCCACCGGGCCCTGCGCGTTTTGTGAGAAATAAGTGGGTCTCCAGTGCTCGAGATTGGAGGTCGATGGCGACAGGAGACCTTGGGTTTGGATTCCTCAGGGACGACGTTTGTATCTTCCTTATCATCATCCTCTGCTTTTTCGGTTTCTCCGGTGGGATGTCCCAGACTGCCTTCTCAACGAACGTGGGTTGGCCGAAGACCTCCTTCAGTTCTAGTTGACTGATGAATTCAAGGTGGCGAGGAATATGTTTGGCTGCCCAGCGCGGAGCAGGGCATTGAGGGAGTGGAAGACAGAAAGGAAAATGACAAAGGCAGCGGTGATATCAGCAAGGGTAAAAGCGCTTGCCACCGAGGTAGGTGCGAGCGAGAAGGATCGTCTCGAAAGTAATAAATCCCTGAATTTGACGTTTAGTCAATGTCGTGGAGATCTATTAGACACTGGTCCTCAGAAAAATGGAGTGGGACGGTTTCCAAACTTACGGCCCCAAGCTATAAAGGATATGTCCGATTAACATCATATAAATGCACTCATTGAACCCTCGTACTTCCGCCTCCGTAAAGTCAGTAGCGTCTACGACGGTGTGGCGTCGGGAAGGCTAGAAGTTGAAAGTGACTAGGCAACTATATAGTAACCTTCGCACACACATGTCCAGCGAAAATAACAACGTTGGTCACGATTTGACAAGCATATGAATGCGAGAAAGATACGCACTAGTCCGAGTGACAGCAGCATCTTCTGTCAGGTTGAGACCTTTATCACTGGCGTGGTCGGAAGCGGGAGTCGTCCCATTGAGGAACTTGGCAAGAAACAAGGTGCTTGTATTCAGGTTCTTGTTGTTACTCACCATCATAAGGAAAAGATAGACGCGAGGAACGCGACGGTCAGAGCTTTCGCCCATTTTTGTTGAACTCACGAGGGGAAAGGACGGCAGTTCCTCATTGACTTCCTCTTCAAACACGTTCCTCTGTGCCCCCCCTCTTGTGGACGGGCCTTCCATGACGTCTAGCCAAATACTCTTGCAACTTCACACTAACCGCCCTCTCTCATGACCGGTCATCTTATTGCCCTTCGGCTCACGAGGTACCTGCGCACCCGCATGGTGTCGTGCTTATAGCCGACCATCTCGAGGCGTACCTTTGGATCTTCTCGACCGCGGAGCCATCCATGAAGTACAGCAATATTTATGAGTTATCGAAGGAGCATTATAAAAACCCTTACAATCCTGTGGTCGATCTCGATAGGTCAGACGCGCAGGAGCAAGGTGCCGTGAATCCCCTGATGCCTTCTACTCGAGATTGATCGCACACCTGCATTCCGCTACCCGCTCTGGCTGGCGGGTGGGAAACTCCCGCAATCTTTTTCATTTACTATGTAGCTGCTCACGCTCGCTATCCTGACACCAACCCTCTGTGGTGGAAAGCATTCAGTCGATACCAACGACTGCACAACCGCCCTCGTCTCTGCCGCGAATGACCGGAAAATCCCAATGTGAGCGCTGCTATGTTTGAAAATGTCCATGTAAACACCACAGCCTTCCACCTGACCACTGTAACGTAACCGTCATCTGTCGCAGACCGTAGGGCGACGTCTAACGAAACCATACCTTCCCATTTGGCGATGGCGGAAGAAATAATGATATTCTCCATCTCACAAATCAAGCTGAGTGTATTCTAGGACCAGTGGCAATCCCTCTAATCACCCGTCCATGTTCACGTTTTCGGCACGCATCAAACTTCTCAGGCGTTCCCTCTCCCTCATACGCATGCACATAGTTGCACCACTTGTCTATTCCTCCGACACATCGGATGCTCTCCATAGCATTGATGTTCTGGACTGAGGCGGGACCGCACGGTGCGATATTTGATGGCTAAACTGGGAAAGGAGGATACAGCAAGTAGGGTTCGTTGTATAATCGCATTGGCGTGGATTGTTGTCAGGGAAGAGGGAGGAGTTGTTGAAGGCGTGGAAGTTCTGAGGTCTAGATCATTATTACTACAATGTCCTTCATAACCACGAAACAAACTTAGCAAAGGGGCATCGCACGTTCGCAGACTTGTCTGGCGACGCTGCTTGAAAACATACCATCAGTGCTCTAGACTCTTGGACTCGACACCGCTCCAGGCGCAATCCTCACCACTTGTCACCTTCCTGACACCTGCATGAGCGCAGTCATGGAATCACGCACCGACAACAGTCATTACATGCCAGGGCGGTGTTGCAGCTTCGCTCACAACATGGGCTACTCACGCTATCGGTGTTAGACCTAATGCCAGTGACGCTTGACCGCTAAAACATTGCAGCTATTGAGTCTCCCGGAATTGGCGTCTACCAAAGCCGATTATCAGGACATCCGAAAGTTTCGACCTGATGTGTCGCACGCCAGCGAAAAGTACACAGTCGAGATTAAGCTGCTACGGAGTCAAATAACACCGTGCAGCGCAGCCACAACAACTCGTAACGTGAATCCACGGACTCCGTGAGTTGCTGTGAGCAATACTATCACGCCTTAGTGCCCTTTAGGTGTGGTTGTTGAGTATTCCGTTGGAACCCACGTCAAAGCATTATACGCCACTCACTAAAGTATTCCAACCCGTGAAGCGTCATGGAAGCTATGGAAGGGATATTCTTCGTGCTAACGTCTCCTGCTTCCTCCTCACCACAAACCCACATTCAATATATAATTTCGTCGCTGGTCGATTATCCTCCTGTGCCTCCACCCAGATCTCCTTCGCAGGAACGCTAGCAATGACGTGCAAGAGCATCGCGCGACCAAAACCACGTCGACGGAAGGCCTCTTCTACACCAAATCCAGTGATGAGGACGTGAAGCTGCTCCTGGTCATCGACCAAGTGGGTGAGTTGGATATATCCAACGGCTGTGCTTGTCTGCCCACAAACCCAAGCAAAAGTAATCTCATGGTTAACAAGATTGGCTTTAGCCGGATAAGTTGAAGCAAAATATTCATCACCATCAACGATACATGAACTAGTGAGAAACTGAGTGGCATAGCACCTCGCAAAAGCAAGTCCGCAACTTGGCTACGAATGCATCCAGGGATAGGCAGGTGAATACATCCCGAGACTGCATTCTCGAAATGCTTGATAGATAGCTGCGTGTAAGTTGTGAGGTCACTAACTCGGTCACAGTTAGCACTCCACTCGGATAGGAAACTTGAGGGATACCTACCTCGACATTAGGGGCGACTACAACTGCGCTCGGGCCAGGAGTACGGAGTACGCACTTGAGAAATATTCGGCGCGAGTTATTTAAGATCCCCTATCCCAACCCCCGCTGATCAATTGTGGAGTTGTTTGATATTTATTAACTTACTAGTTCCTAAAATGCCTCTCCGCGCCGCGGGTGTGAACCGCTTCGTAGTGGCGACCTCGGGGTTCCCGTAACGACTTATGTACACCTCGTAACAGCCCGGGTTACGCCAATCAGATTACAACCGTTTCGGAAAATGATGTCGCAGGTGCACAAACACGCAACCAAAAATTACATAACAAAAATGCGAAACTCACCTAGTTTCGTTCTATAGTCAACCTGCTCATAATGTGTAGCTGTCGCGCAGTGAAAACCCTATACAATGAGATTATTTCACTTTGCGCTCTGAATTTATTTCCTTCAACGACAGTACCAGAATTCCGGAGACGGTCTACACTTCGTGTCTTGCACGGGTATACACGATGTACCTTTCAAAGAGCAAGGTTCCTCTCTGTTTCCACCGCTGTGAATGTGAAGATTGGAGCTTCAAGGAAAGTGATCAACCTGGAGATAATTAGCTCCTTAGGAACTCCGATTCACTCTGCCACGCATGCCATCGAACGTCGAGTAGCACCGACCTGACAATAATATACCTAGCCATCAAGTGGATAAGCGTAGTACTTGTCTTCATCACCTGCATAATTTGACAACCATTCCTGGAGAACCTTGACGAACTGAGCATGTTCGACTTGGCGATTTTCGCGAGAAAACATGATCTAACAATTTAAGATGAAGCTCCCAATAGTACGTGGTTGAATCGAGCGCTGCGAACCAGGTGCCCATCGTATGCGAATATGCAGAAAGCAGTCTTTTATGAAACTGACATGGGAGGCAGGGGCCAAGGCAAAGTATTTTCGTTCTGATATCTCCTGAAAGGTACTACTTGCCCATCGCTCAAACATGGCTGGCCATGCTGCAACATGTAGAATAACGGCCAGCTGCGGCTGGTTGGATGAACCCCCGCACTCGTACTCTTCTGAGTGCCTCCTCCTTGAGTGGCTTTGCATACGAAAAGAAGAAAAGAACTCAAACATAGAGGAAAGACTCCATGTCATCGTAGTGAGTATGGGATTGTCACCTGAGGACACCAATAGACATATATAGCGTCGTACCCTGGTAGAATTGTAAGCTATACGTTGTCTACGGTGGGAAAAGCGACTTACGGTACGTTGCGCCCTGTATGGCTTGTCGTCTTCAGATCAAGGCGACGAAGGTTGGTCGGCGAGAGAAAGCAACTCCTCTACATCCTGCTCCACTGAAGATAGCATAGAAACTTGGGTCGTCCTACAATTGCCATGTCGAAGTCAATCAATGCACCTAGTTCATTCCATAGATGATCCCGACGAAACGAAGAACAATGGTGTCCTCGCTGATGTCGCAATGGAGGGTGCCTATTTTGCACGAGTGTTCATGGCCCTTCATTCCGGGTGATGAGTCAGAGTTGGTCACATACCAAGCAACGCGCCTACGAGCCTCCTCACGAAATCATGCAGACTCCAAAAGCATGCCACGAGACGCTTCAGTTCGGATATTGTCACAGTCAGGATGCAGTTTTCCACCCTGAGGTCTCGCATTTTTCATCATCCAAGAGTGCGCAGATCGATCCAAGCGTCGAGTCCACCCCACCACATTCAGCTTCGAACAATCTCTAAGCCAACAATCGTGAGCATCGGTTACGCGGCCATTGTAATACGCACTTTGAACGGAACGACGATGTTGGGTGTATTGACACTAAGTTTCTTCAAAACAGCCGCCTGTCCATCTGTGCGAGCTACACATCTTGCCAGGATGTTTTCAGAGCGAAATAGGTCCCGCCATTGTCAGCAGCCACGACAACACACACAGTCGTTCCTCTGCCCCCGTACGGAGCCAGAGGTGAACAGGATTCCGATGCATTTGGGGCCGTGCACTCGGACGGGGATAAAGTCGCAGAGTTTCACTGTCCGTTTCCTTCTCTTAGACTGTTTCGCTCCTACAAGGTAATCCCGACTTGTTTCATCGTCTATGGAAAGCCGGACAATCGCGCTTCTGCACGGCGGCATTTGGGAAGTTTTTTGGCGGTATGGCGGAAGTGGAGAAGGAGGACACCAGACACTGCAGTAGTGCAGTGGTGCGGTAGTTCGTCACGCGGTAGTATGGTCCGCAGTGCCGAGGCGTGGATTGTCCGGTTTCCATAATCGTCAGGATCATCCAGTTGGGAACGTCCTCTTCCAGATCCAGTATCCACACTGACATTTTTCTCGCCGATCTCGACGTCTGCGTTGTGGTCAAATTCCTCTGCCAAGGCGATGACCTCCCCCCATCGACTGGCACTGCCTCTTTCTCAGTCGACTCTGCTGCTCAGGCACTGCAACGAACCCACATCCATGAAGCTGCGCACCCTCTTGTACACCAATCCCAGTCATTTCCTCCGTCATTTCCCTCCACTGTCGGGCGATGGATCGCAGAGTTGACTTCTAAACTCAACTATGACGAACTACTCAACTTCTTCCTGACATACCGGACGTACATATCTGCCGTCGACCTTTGCCATTTGCTCATCTGTTGCTTTCATTGGAGCCTGAGCGGTCACGCTAGTGTGGACGTTTGTGGCAATTCGATACTGGTTGTTGGCCTTCTTCGCGATGGACCTTCTTCCCAATCGAGGGCTTCTGCTGGTTAGTCGGTTGAATGCTCTGGAATGCGATCCGGTGTTGCAGAAGCATCAAGATGGCCTGGTGAGTTACCTTTATTTTGGTACTCCTTCTACGTTTGGGTTTACAGAACCGTTGCAGAGCATCGTCCGCTAGTTGATCAAAGTCGTCAAAGACTGTAAGGGAGCCCATACACGAAGGCGGCGCGCTTCGGTATCAGCTCGCAAGAACATAACGAGCACGCCTCAACCGCGTCCGACGCATCTACTCGGGGAAAAGTTCGCGGAAGCTATTTCCAAGGACCAAGACGATTCCGATGTCGACCTCGACTTCACCGTCGAAGACCGCGTGTCGGTATATCTTGGCAACGGCGAATCTGGTAACCCTTTCAGCTTCAGTGCGGCAGGGGGGGGCGCCCTCTCGGACGGGTGCCATTCCTTCTGCCTCAGCTGCACTGTTGCAACATCCCTTGGAGCGGAATACTCTCCAGCAGAGCCGCGCGAGCATATCTGCTTCCATAACCGAAACGCATGCCGCACTCAACTCTCCTCCTTTTACATCTTCCCAGGGGGCGCTGTCCCGGCCGTTCGTGAAGACGATTGGACGGCTGGGTAGATGGAAGCGCGTATCGAATTCTCGTCAAACGATTGATACAGGTGTTGCAAGTCCCAGGCTAGAGCACCCTCGAAGAAAATGTCTTCGAAATCCTCGACCTCCGATTTCTTGTAGTTGTAGTTCCCATAGTCAAGTCGTACCTCATGGATGGGCCTGAGGTTGCCCCGACGACATCAAGGCATCAGTGACGATCGCATCATTCCCGTCTCAAGGGGATTCTGCTAAAAGATATTTACATGGAACCACCAGACGAGTTGAAAAAACTGCCGATTTGGTCAGAGAGTATGAAGACGAGGGTTAACGCCTTGTCGTGTTTGACATCAATAAGGTAGATCGAGAAACTTTCCTTGCGGAAGTTACAGCGGAATATGCATCAAGACCACGAACAGAAAAACATCTCGGTACACTTACTTTGCGTAGAGCCACGGAGAACCACCGGGCCCTGCGCGTTCTGTTAGAAATAAGTGCGTCTCACGTGCTCGAGATTGGGTGCCGATGGCAATAGGAGATCATGGGTTTGGATTCCTCAGGGACAACGTTCATATCTTTCTTACCGTCTTCTTCTGCTTTTTTGGGCTTCCCCGGTGGGATGTACCAAACTGCCTTCTCCACGAGCGTGGGCTGGCCGAAGGCTTCCTTGAGTTTTAGTTGAACGGTGAAGTCAAGGTGGCGAAGAGTATTTCGGTGTCTAACGCGGAGTAGGGCATCGGCGGAGTATGGGACAGAAAGGAAAATGACAAAGGCAGCGGTGATATCAGCAAGGGTAAAGCGCTTTCCATCGAGGTAGGGAAAGGGCAAGTGAGAAGGATCGTTTCGAAGGTGATAAATTCCCGAGTTTGACGTTCAGTCAATGTCGTAGAGATCTGCTTGATGCTAGTCCTCGGAAAATGGAATGGGACGGTTATCAAACTTACGGCCCCAAGCTATAAGGAACATATCCGATTAACATCATATAAATGCACTCACTGAACCCTCGTACTTCCATCTCCGTAAAGTCAGTAGCGTCCACGAGGGTGCCGTCGGGAGGGCTAGAAGTTGAACATAGCTAGGCAACTATATAGTAACCTTCGCATACACATGTCCAGCGAAAATAACAACGTCGGTCACGATTTGACAAGCATACGAATGCGAGAAAGATACGCGCTAGTCCGAGTGACAGAGCATCTTCCGTCAGGTTGAGACCATTATCACTGGTGTGGTCGGAAGCGGGAGTCGTTCCACTGAGAAACTTGGCAAGAAGTAAGGTGCTCGTATTCAGGTTCTTGTTGTTACCCGCCACCATAAGATGAAAATAGACGCGAGGAACGCGACGGTCAGAGCTTTCGCCCATTTTTGTTGAACTGGAAAAGACGAGGTCATCTTGTATCGGCAGGCGGCCCGGTGATCCGCGGTCCCAGGTACAAGTCCTTTCCAATTGACTTCCACTTCAAACACTCCTGTCGTGCCCTCCCCTCTTGTAGACGAGCCTTCCATGACCTCTGGCCAAATACTCTTGCAACTTCACACTAACCGCTCTCTCTCATGACCGGTCATCTTATTGCCCTTCGGCTCACGAGGTACCTGCGCACCCTCGTGGTGTCGCGCTTACAGCCGACTATCTCGAGGCGTACCTTTGGATCTTCTCGACTGCGGAGCCATCCATGAAGCACAGAAATATTTATTAGTTATCGAAGGACACCGTAAAACAACTTACACCTTCTACTACGTCGGTAGCGGAATGATCGCGCATCTGCGTTCCACACTTCCACTACCACTCCAGCTGGCGGCTCGGAAACGCTCGCAAACTTTTTCATTTACTCTGTAACTAGTCGCGCTCGCTATCCTCCGACATCGACTTTCGGTGGTGGAAAGCATTCAGTCGATATCAACGACTGGACAACCGCCCTCGTCTCTGCCGCGAATGACCGGAAATCCCAACGTGAGCGTTGCTACGTTTGTTCGAGAATGTTCACGCAAAGACTAAAGCCTTCTACCTGATCACTGTAGCGTATACCGTCATCTGTCGCAGACTCGTAGGGCGACGTCTAATGAAACCCTACCTTCCCATTCGGCGATGGCGGAAGAAATAATGATATTCTCCATCTCACAAATCAAGCTGAGTGTATTCTAGGACCAGTGGAAAGCCCTCTAATCACCCGTCCATGTTCACGTTTTCGGCATGCATCAAGCTTCTCAGGCGTCCCTCTCCCTCATACGCATATAGTTGCACCACTTGTCTATTCCTCCGACGCATCGGATGCTCTCCATATCGACGGTGTTCTGGACTGAGGCAGGGCTGCACGGTGCGAAATTCGATGGCTAAACTGAGCAAGGGGGATACAGCAAGTAGGGTTCGTTGTATAATCGCATTGGCGTGGATTGTTGTCAGGGAATGGGAAGGAGTTGTTGAAGGCGTGGAAAGTTCTGAGGTCTAGATCATCACTACTACAATGTCCTTCATAACCACCAAACAAACTTAGCAAAGGGGCATCGCTCGTTCGCAGACTTGTCTGGCGACGCTGCTTGAAAACATACCATCAGTGCTCTAGACTCTTGGACTCGACACCGCTCCAGGCGCAATCCTCACCACTTGTCACCTTCCTGACACCTGCATGAGCGCAGTCATGGAATCACGCACCGACAACAGTCATTACATGCCAGGGCGGTGTTGCAGCTTCGCTCACAACATGGGCTACTCACGCTATCGGTGTTAGACCTAATGCCAGTGACGCTTGACCGCTAAAACATTGCAGCTATTGAGTCTCCCGGAATTGGCGTCTACCAAAGCCGATTATCAGGACATCCGAAAGTTTCGACCTGATGTGTCGCACGCCAGCGAAAAGTACACAGTCGAGATTAAGCTGCTACGGAGTCAAATAGCACCGTGCAGCGCAGCCACAACAACTCGTAACGTGAATCCACGGACTCCGTGAGTTGCTGTGAGCAATACTATCACGCCTTAGTGCCCTTTAGGTGTGGTTGTTGAGTATTCCGTTAGAACCCACGTCAAAGCATTATATGCCACTCACTAAAGTTTTCCAACCCGTGAAGCGTCATGGAAGCTATGGAAGGGATATTCTTCGTGCTAACGTCTCCTGCTTCCTCCTCGCCACGAACCCACATTCAATATATAATTTCATCGCTGGTCGATTATCCTCCTGTGCCTCCACCCAGATCTCCTTCGCAGGAACGCTAGCAATGACGTGCAAGAGCATCGCGCGACCAAAACCACGTCGACGGAAGGCCTCTTCTACACCAAATCCAGTGATGAGGACGTGAAGCTGCTCCTGGTCATTGACCAAGTGGGTGAGTTGGATATATTCAGCGGCTGTGTTTGTCTGCCCACAAACCCAAGCAAAAGTGATCTCATGGTTAACGAGATCGGCTTTAGCCGGATCAGTTGAAGCAAAGTATTCATCACCGTCAACGATACATGAACCAGTGAGAAACTGAGTGGCATAGCACCTCGCAAAAGCAAGCAAGCGGTCCCAACGTGTTGGGATAAAAGAGAGAGCGAGAGAAGTGCCTTCGGATGACCACGTTGCTGCAAGTTGGGATGCGTGCACAGAAGGCCATCCTATAACCCGTGAGCGCAAGCAGAGAGGAAGATGGGGCTTCAATAGTGCAGATTGACAAAGACGAGATAGAAGCCCATGTTCCAGCGACGAGCCAACGAGAGAGTAGCTCTGGTGCCGGAAGCAGTTCAGTTGACGAGCGCAAGACGATATACCACCCATTTAAGAAGTGGTTTGGAAATCGAGGATTGTCGAGGATAAAGATGGCCGCAACTTGGCTACGAATGCATCCAGGGATAGGCAGGTGAATACATCTCGAGACTGCATTCTCGAAATGCTTGATAGATAGCTGCGTGTATGTTGTGAAGTCACTATCCCGGTCACACACTCAGATAGGAAACTTGAAGGATACCTACCTCGGCATTAGGGGCGACTACACTGCGCTCGGGCCAGGAGTACGAAGTACGCACTTGAGAAATATTCGGCGCGAGTTATTTAAGATCCCCTATCCCAACCCCCGCTGATCAATTGTGGAGTTGTTTGATATTTATTAACTTACTAGTTCCTAAAATGCCTCTCCGCGCCGCGGGTGTGAACCGCTTTGTAGTGATGACCTTGGGGTTCCTGTAACGACTTATGTACACCTTGTAACACCCCGGGTTATGCCAATCAGATTACAACCGTTTCGGAAAATGATGTCACAGGTGCACAAACACGCAACCAAAAATAAATAACAAAAATGCGAAACTCACCTCACTGGAGGCATTGTCCAATATTTGAGCCACAAACAGTAAAAGAACATAAAAGAAAGAGATACTATGTTTAAGAAGATTAAATATTTTTACCATGTTCTCTTTGTATTTTGAAACATAGTATCTGCCTTTTCAATGTTTTATTTACTAAACATTGGTTTTTGCCCCCAGTGCCTAGTTTCGTTCTATAGTCAACCTGCTCATAATGTGTAGCCGTCGCGCAGTGAAAATTCTATACAATGAGATTATTTCACTTTCTGCTCTGAATTTATTTCCTTCAGCGACAGTACCAGAATTCCGGAGACGGTCTACCCTTCATGTCTTGCACGGGTATACACGACGTACCTTTGAAAGAGCAAGGTCCCTCTCTGTTTCTGCCGCTATGAATGTGAAAATTGGAGCTTCAAGGAAAGTGATCAACCTGAAGATAATTAGCTCCTTAGGAACTCTAATTCACTCCGCCACGCATGCTGCCAGGCATACCATCGAACGTCGAGTAGCACCGACCTGACAATATACCTAGTCATCAAATGGATAAGCTTAGTACTTGTCTTCATCAACTGCATAATTTGACAACCATTCTTGGAGAACCTTGATGAACTGGGCATGTTCGACTTGGCGATTTTCGCGGGAAAACATGATCCAACAATTTAAGATGAACCTCCCAATAGTACGTGGTTGAATCGAGCGCTGCGAGCCAAGTGCCCATCGTATGCGAATATGCAGAAAGCAGTCTTTTATGAAACTGACATGGGAGGCGGGGGCCAAGGCAAAGTATTTTCGTTCTGATATCTCCTGAAAAGTACTGCTTGCCCATCGCTCAAACATGGCTGGCCATGCGGCAACATGTAGAATAACGGCCAGCTGCGGCTGGTTGGATGAACCCCTGCACTCGTACTCTTCTGAGTGCCTCTTCCTCGAGTGGCTTTGCATACGAAAAGAAGAAAAGAACTCAAACATAGAGGAAAGACTCCATGTCATCGTAGTGAGTATGGGATTGTCACCTGAGGACACTAATAGACATATATAGCGTCGTACCCTGGTAAAATTGTACGCTATACGTTGTCGACGGTGAGAAAAGCGACTTACGGTACGTTGCGCCCTGTATGGCTCGTCGACTTCAGGCAAAGGCGACGAAGGTTGGTCTGCGAGAGAAAGCAACTCCTCTACATCCTGCTCCACTGGAGGCAGCGTAGAAACTTGGGTCGTCCCACAATTTCCATGTCGAAGTCAATCAATGCCCCTAGTTCATTCCCTAGATGATCCCGACAAAGACGAAGAATGATGGTATTCTCGCTGATGTCGCGATGGAGGGTGCCTATTTTGCACAAATGTTCATGGCCCTTCATTCCGGATGATAAGTCAGGGTTGGTCACATAGCAAGCAACGCGCCTACAAGCCTGCCTCCTCACGAAATCATGCAGACTCCAAAAGCATGCCACGAGACGCTTCAGTTCGGATATTGTCACAGTCAGGATGCAGTTTTCCACCCTGAGGTCTCGCATTTTTCATCATCCAAGAGTGCGCAGATCGATCCAAGCGTCGAGTCCACCCCACCACATTCAGCTTCGAACAATCTCTAAGCCAATAATCGTGAGCATCGGTTACGCGGCCATTGTAATACGCACTTTGAACGGAACGACGATGTTGGGTGTATTGACACTAAGTTTCTTCAAAACAGCCGCCTGTCCGTCTGTGCGAGCTACACATCTTGCCAGGATGTTTTCAGAGCGAAATAGGTCCCGCCATTGTCAGCAGCCACGACAACACACACAGTCGTTCCTCTGCCCCCGTACGGAGCCAGAGGTGAACAGGATTCCGATGCATTTGGGGCCGTGCACTCGGACGGGGATAAAGTCGCAGACTTTCCTTCGCTCCTACAAGGTAATCCCGACTTCCTCTTTTATATCAACACTGACATCTTTCTCGCCGATCTCGACGTCTGCGTTGTGGTCAAATTCCTCTGCCAAGACGATGACCTCCCCCCATCGACTGGCACTGCCTCTTTCTCAGTCGTCTCTGCCGCTCAGGCACTGCAACGAACCCACATCCATGAAGCTGCGCACCCTCTTGTACACCAACCCCAGTCGTCATCTCCCTCCACTATCGAGCGATGGATCGCGTTGACTTCTAAACTTAACTATGACGAATTACTCAACCTCTTCCTGACACCGAACGTACATATCTGCTGTTGACCTTTGCCATTTGCTCATCCGTCGCTTTCATTGGAGCCTGAGCGGTCGCGCCACGCAATTAGATATTGGTTGTTGACCTTCGGGATGGACTTTCTTCGCAATCGAGAGCTTAGGCTTCTGCTGGCTAGTTGGTTGAATGCTCTGGTGCGTGATCCGGTGTTGCAGAAGCATCAAGATGGCCTGGCGAGTTACCTTCACTTTGGTTCTCCGTCCGCGTTTGGGTTGACTGAACTGTTGCAGAGCATCGTTCGCAAGTTGATCAAAGTCGTCAAAGACTGCAAAGAGGCATATACACGAAGACGGCGCGCTTCGGTATCAGCTCGCAGGAGCATAACGACCACACCTAAACCGCGTCCGACGCATCGAGAAAAGTTCGCGGAAGCTATTTCCAAGGACCAAGACGATTCCGATGTTCCCAAGATGACTATTTTGGCTCTGCAATGACGGGCACCTCAACTCAGCCTGCTGTGACGCTTCCCAATGAACCGGAAATGGAAGACTCTGGTCCTACCTCGCCCCTGAAGACAGGTGATGCAAAACCTGCTTTGGAGGACGCTGTACCTCTCGGGATACTGCAGAGTCGTGTCTCCTCAAGGCTATCCACGTTGTGTGACTCTTCTCTACCTCCGCCCTCGCAGGGGGGTCCCGTCACATCACCCAAGTTCCTACCGCCACCGGGACGAAAGTCGCATCGATGTTGGATCATGAATTTCAAGGCTGACATGCTCGTCCAGCACTTTTCCAGGATCGACCGAGAGTTATTCTTGGGTGTCAAGCCGGAGGAGCTCATCCTCGATGATTGGATGTGTTGTCAGGAGGTAGACGTGCTCGACTGGACGCAGTATCTCAAGCACTGGGCACGGTGGGAAGCGGAGTCGCGTTTCAGCCACAAGACAAGTGCACTTGCGGCCGTTTGTGGCCGTTTCAATTTGATGGCGAACTTTGTCATTTCCGAAATTATTCTGACGCATCCTAGCGAGAGACACACGCTCGTCTCGAAGTTTATTCGTATTGCAATCGTACGTGTTGGCTTTTGCCATTTATGTTGCTTTTCTCAAGTTCGCATCTGGAAAGCGTACAGCTATAGTAACTTCCACACTGTCGCAGCCATATTAGCTGGGCTTCTCAGCGAGTGGGTCAAGAAGGCCATGTATCGATAGTGGCACCGAGTCGGGCCTTGGGAAATGCAAATATTCCAAAGGCTCAGTCAGTTCGTGACTCCTGAAGACAATTTCAAGGCTCTGCATCAAGCGGTCAGGGCGATGGTAGACGCAAAACCAATGGACGCTAGGTCTCACGCGTCGACTATCATGAGTGGAAGCACTTCGGAGTCCCACTCGAAGGTGAAGCACAGCAATGACAGCGTGCCATCTGCTTGCGTGCCTTTCATTGGTATGGAACTTATACTCTTGCTTGACTCTGCTCGGCTGATAGTCGTGTAAATAGGCATTTACCTGTCCCAGCTCTGTCTTTATGGCAAACTACCTGACCTGATCGATCCTACCTCGCCTCACGATCCTGTCGGCATGGACTCGCAATCCCTCAGCTTCGACTCACCTGCGCATCCCGACGTTCTGGATTCTTTGACGCCTCTTCCACCCTCTATGCAGCTCGAGCCCCTTATCAACGTTCACAAGCAACGTCTTAACGCAGGAGTGATCAAAGATCTCATTGCAGGCCAGCACCTTGCCAGTCGAATGAACTTTACCGTCGACAAAAAATTGTACTAGAAGTGTCTCAAACTTCGTGGGTTAGATTCGGACACGCTTCAACAGGTGTATAATTATGTATTCGGACTCCAGCACTGCGCCGATGCGGCTGAGTGGCTTTATAGCCTTGTAGTGGATACGATTTATAATTTTTGTTGTTTTACGTCCATCCAATTAGCAAGTTTTATTTTCGTACGGCCTTGCCATATTTGCAGAATTGAGGATTACAGCCCCCTACTAGTTCACACACAACACTCACCCATGATCGATGGTCATCCAGCTACTGTGGACATCTTCCAAAGATGGCACCAAATGTGATGGAAAGGGTAGTTTTCGGCCACATGGTAGTCGATTCTCGGCAGAGTGAGGCTTAGAGGGCTCACAATAGAACTGTCCAAGGTCTCTGTTTGAGAACAACTGGGGAAAATACATTGAGTGCTAAGGGTTTATATATGTTCAGAGTGTGGTGGGAGACAAACGAGTATCTAAAAAGAGAAAACAAAGAGAAAGAAAGAAACATTGACAGGAGAGTAGACTAAGTAAATTCCAAGGCAAAGTGAAGAGGTATAATCTGAGGTGTTATGAGCCATGATTTGTTACATTTGCCCTCCTGATCTTAGTAGAGAAGATCAATTGGTAGAGACACTGTTCATAGGAGAGGTGGTGGTTATGAAGCAAGTGAGTAGGTTCATGAGTAGGATTAGTACAAAGGTCCAACCTGTGGAAGGACCTGTGGTAGATGCAACTGGGGTGGTCTGAGAACCATTGATGCAGGAGTTAATCTCCAATTCTTTAAACATGTTGTCAACATTCAGGACCAGGTTGTGGAACCCATGGAAGGGGTTGTTGGCAGGATCATTAAGAGTGGAGAAATCAGGTGCTGGGGTGCCATCAGTATGAGGAGCCCTTTGCCCACTCTTTCAGAAGTTGTGGGAGCAATTCTTGAAGTACCTGGCAGTTGTTCTCCTTTCTGGTCATTCCTGTTTTCATTGTGCCCTCCATTGTGTCCTTTGGGCTTATATGGGCCAGGGTGGCAATATTCTTTATTTCCACAGCTAGCATTAGCATGCTCTGGGGCACAATGAGAATATTTTGTGTTGCTCAGACAAGCACACTTATGAGTGGTCATGTCCACTGCAAACTGGTCAAATATTACCCAGGTGAGATAGCTGTTGGAGATTGAATCACCCCTGTGTGATGTACATTTGGTGCGAGTTTTTATTTGCTTACATAAGCGCTTGGAGCGCAGTTAGTAGTACATTTTGGTACTGTTTCCTCAGTAGTTGAGTCACTACTGAGGGTATGTTCACACATTCTTTCACCAGTACTTACTTACTGATGACCTGTAGCTGCCTACAGGTACACTAATATAATTTAGTAGTTGAGTCACTACTGAGGCTGCCTACAGCCCTTTTCTACAATAGCCTGACTCTCGTTTCCCATGATGAGTTTGGTTGGGTTTCTTAGCTGGGGCAGTGTGTGCATGACTGAATGTGGGAGGTAATGGGTACCATAGGAATGGGTCTGGGTCATCAGCATGGAGAACACAAAAGTTCACATAGCTGGGAGGTACAACATCTCATTTGATGTCAAAGGAGCCATCACAGATAGCCATAGCAGTTGCACAGAAACATTCAAGCTTGAGAGGGGTGAAGTCCATCATTGGACAAGGGGGATGTTGGGCACTGCAAGCATTTCACAATTTTTCTTCAGAAAACATGCTGAAAAAATTGAAGAAAGTGATACTCTTTTTTGACAGCTGTTTTCAAAGAGAAAAGGCAAAAATAATATTTTCTTTTCTTTGCATGACTTTCCACAAAACATTGATTGATGGTAATACCCATTAGCATAGAAGCTAATCAGCACTACCATCAATTCATATTTTTGCACAAAAAAGACAAGAAAACAAAACATTATATTTGCATTTTTTATGTGAACACAGCCCAAATAAAAGAGTATCTCTTCTTTCCATTTTTTCAACATATTTTGGCAAGAAAAATTGTGAAATGCTTGCAGTGGGGTTGGACGAGCACCTTTCATTCATCTTTTATATACTTTCTGGGTTTCAGGACAGGGGAGTTAGCAAAAGCTGAGGAGCAGGAGGTGGCTGGGACTGATGGAGTAGCCCAGTCAGTCAGTTGTCAACATGTGATCAATGATATTGAATGCTTGGCAGCATGTGGTGTTGTCATCCATGGAGACTACAAACAAAGGGATGGACTTGTGCATTGTGGGAGATTGTTGGTGTTAGAGACTGTTGAGTGCCTCAAGGTATTGGGAAAATGCTTCAAGGTGAGACACCTCATGCAGTGGTAGCCATACATTGTCACTGCTTGAGTATTTGACTTGGAATAAGGACTCACCTCCTTTTCCATGGTGATCCTTAATCCACTTTACTGACAGGCTTTTGACTTTTCTGATTCCTATAACCTGGGGTAGTAGTCTACCCAGGAACCATCGGTTGTCATTAGGTATGTGGATGCAGAGTAGGCTGGCATGGAAGGCAGGGTGGATACCTCGCTGCTTTAGTTCAAGTGGCAAGTCTAGCACAAAGGTATTATTTTGGTAGTCATCAATGATTTTGTACAGACCCATAAACTTCAGAGTCAACTTTTGGGCATGTCCCTTCAGTAGCATGAGATTAGCTGTAGACAGATATACTAAGTCACCTTTGACAAATGGTGCATCTCTGTGTCTATGATTAGCCATAGTTGTCTGCTTCACATGAGCAGCTATGATAGAGTCATGAGCCTGTGATATGGCATTTTTCATCTGCTGAGCAAATACTCATACTCCTGGGAATTCTGAGTTAGTTTCCCATATCATAGATCTTGGGGTTTGTCCATAGTTTAGCATAAATGGGGTAAATCCAGTTGTCTCTGAGCATGCAGAATTCATAGTGAACTCAATAGCCAGTAACTTATGTACTAGCCCAGTCTTTCTGATTTGGGGAGATACATGATCATAGCATTTGTGTGATAGTACAGGTTTGCTCATTCTGTGATTCCATCTGTTTGAGGGTGGAAACTAGAAGACATCGGGAGTTCAGTACCCATTAACTCATCGAGTTTATTCCAGAATGTGCTTGTAAATAATGAGTCTCTGTCACTAATAATATTTTGTGGCATGCCATGGAGTTTGTATACTCTGTCAAACATTACCTCAGTGACATCCTTTGCATGGTAGGTTTGTTTCATTGGTACAAGGTGCACCATTACTGTTAGGTAATCAATAATGACTAGTATCATGTCAAACATGCTGTTAAGTGTCCAAGATTCTGGTAAGGGGCTGACAAAGTCTATGCCAATAGTTTCCCAGGGGTAATTAGGGACATCTAAGGTTTCTAGTAATCCATAGCTAGGGAGGTTACTTGGCTTTGACACTTGGCAGATAGTGCATGATTTGCAGAAGTTATCTACATCAGAATTGATTCCCTTCCACCAGACATTATCTCATAGATAGTTAGTTGTTTTACTGGGTCCAAGATGTGCTAATATGGAATGAGCATGTGAGATCAGGATCTTGCACAAGTGGCAGGTGCCAAGCCTAATGTCTGGTATGCACAGTACTTTCTGTCCCTTGTCTTTTAGGTATATCAGACCATTGTCAACTTCAAAGTTTTTGTAGTTCTTAGGTTGCTTAACAACATCCAAGAAGAACGCATCCTGATCATATCAATGGCATATATCCTCATAAATATTTATTCCTTGCTCTGCTATTGTTATGAAGTTGGGCAGTGACATTGCTTCCTCATAGTCACATGGTGGTTCCAGGTGCTCTACATTATTCTGACATGTGTCATTTCCCTTGGGTGATGTGTCTGGTTCTGTTGTCCTGTCATTGTCATCAGGAACCATTTGTTTGACAGGTGAGTCTAATTTCTCTGTACTCCCACCCTCCAGTCATCATGTCAGTCCTTCCAGCAACTTAAGGATCACTTGTTTCACATTAGGAAATGCCTCACATGCCCCAGATCATTTCCTTGTCATGCTGAGGAAAATTGGGGAGCCTGTGTACAGGGGCACTGTCACTAAATTCAGCATTAGTTTTGATGGTGCATGCTCCTCCTCAGTGCTGACAAATTCACTTGCTGCTCTTACAGTGCCCTTCAGTTCATGAGAATAAATTTGACTCAGAGCATCAGTGATGACATTTGTTTTTCCAGGAATGTGAATAATGTCAAAGTCAAAGTCAGCAAGGGTTTTGAGCCAGCAGGCTTGATGTGGTGACAGCTTTTGCTGTGTCTGTATCCATTTGAGTCCTTTGTGGTTGGTGAAGATCCAGAACCATGTTCCCTGCAGTAAGTGTTGGAAATGCTTTAGGGATTCTACAATAGCTAACAGTTCCTGTTTGTGTATGGGGTAATTTTGCTGCACAGGGTTGAATTTGCCTGACCAAAATGCAACAATATTTCCCTTCTTGAGGGTTTTGCCCTGCCAAAGCATGCCACTTCCTCCAGACAGGCATGCATCACATGACAGGTTTATGGGCAAGTGACCCAGTGAGTAATCAATTGTCTTATGCTGGGTTTCTCTGTGCTGATGAACTAATTCCTTTACTAGGTCAAATGCTCACTGCTCTGTGAATGACCACTGCAATGGTGAGCTCAGTGCAGTGAGCTTGTGTAAATGTCTGAGTGGGATCCTGACACCTTTGCAGCCTGGTGCGAGGTATCTGACTGTGCCAATGAATCCTGCCAGTAAGTCTTTATTGGTTGGTGTCTTCCAACTGACAATTTTATCAACTTTGTCTGGGTCCATGCAAATTCCATCCTGGTTAATAACGTGGCCCAGTATTCATAGCTCATCCACAAAGAATTGTAGTTTATGTTCACTCAAATAAAATTTGTATTTCCATAGGATATCAATAATGGTCTTTACATGGGCAACATGATCCTCTAAGGTGTCAGAGTATATTACAATGTCATCTAGATAGACATCCATGAAAACTCCAATATGAGGTGCAAAAATATGATTCATTAGGGACTGATAGGTAGCACTGGCATTGCAATCACCTATTTGCATGACATGACTGATCATTGTTCCATTGGGTGTGGTGAACAAAGTCTTGGGGACATCTTCAGGTCTGACATGGATCTGTTTGTATGCATCTTTCCCATCCAGTAGTGACCTGTAGGGGTGAGATATGATGCTACAGAGGATGGCCTCCATATCTGGTAGAGGCAAGGCTAACTTTTGAGTGTTAGCATTTCATTCTCAAGTATCAATCATGGTTTGTAGGCATAGGGTACCATCCTTGGTTGCTTTCTTTAGCATTAACATAGGGATTGCATTGGTGCCGCTACTAAATTCCCAGTGCCCTGTTCAAATATAATCATCATGCTTTGCATGCCAAAGAGGTTTGAGGGGGATGGGGCAATGAGAAGGTCTCCATGAGTAAACTTTATTTTCATCAATAAGAGGAATCACATGATTGATATCATGGAGAGGTGGAAGTGGGGTATTGATTGCTTCTTTACAGATATCCTTTGCATAAGCTCACAACTCCACTCAGAGTTTTTCCCTCTCATCTCCCATAACTTCAGCTGCATGGGACTCCAAAGCAATCATTTGTACTCCTTGAATAGGTAGTGATGCATCACTTCACACTGTCACTTGCACTGGGTTGAATCCAAGCAGTATCTGATGTTGGAATAAAAAAGGCATACCTAAAATTAGGTCATACAAGTCAATGTTGACTACATCCAGGGTCCATTTCTCATGGATATTCTGATAAGAAATCCACAGAGTTGTGGTGGCTTTTACCTTGCTCTGAGATCCTGAGACTGCGAGTTGGAGATTTAATGGCCTGTCAAGGACATCCAAGGCCAGTTGTAATTGATCAACCAGCATTGTAGAAATAAAATCAGATGATGATCCAGAGTTGAGCAAAGCTCAACATGGTTTGTCATTAATGTGAACCATGACCACAGTCAGTTTTGGCAGTAGCCTTGTGACTCCTTTGATTCAGGTGGCATTCCATTCAATTGCATCAGTTCCAGCAGAGTGGTTTCCATCAATGTTTCCTGATATTGTAGCTGTGCAAGCCAATGGGGTCTCTCTTAGACATTCTGGGATGGTGGGCATAGGGCCATGCCAGCATGGTTCTTGTCTGTCAAAGACCAATTTGTCATAGCACTTAGTTTTCTGTATATGCAGCCAGTGCACAATATCAAATTCAGGGTCTATCAGAGTTTCATAATACATGATGTGATTGTCGAGCATGTAATGGTCAGAGAGTAAGTATGTTTCTGGACTGCCATAGTCCTCTATCATGAAGCATCTGGCTTGGAAGGGGGAGTTTCCTGGGTCAACTGCTTTGTCAAGGGTTAGTGGCATGGCATCATATAGGGTAGATAGCACCCATGCCTTTATGAGATCCCTCTTTGCTTGTTGAAGTTCAGTCATCTCCAGCCAGGTTGTGCCAATAGCAAATAGCCCTAGGTTGGAACCTTCTTTGATGGCAGCTAACCTGGCTTCTGCTGGAGACAGGTCAATATTGTTCAGATGCACATGAGTTCCCCTCTGTTTTTCCTGAGTCTGCCACTGTTTAGGGCAATTTCATTTGATATGATCAGTACTTTTGCAATTGAAGCACTTTCCTTCAGCATGAAGATGTCATTTGCATTCTTTGTCATTTGAGGCTGTCTGCTGAGAGTTAGAAGTCTTCAGAGGGTTGCAGTTACTCATGGGTCACCTGTTATTAGCAATACTGCCAGGTATGTTCTTTGTTTTAACAGATGCAGCACTCAGCTGATCTGTACTTTGCCTATGAGACATGTAATTTCAGTCACATGATTGCTGAGGCCTATGGTTACAATCCTCATTGATAACATGTTTTGCCTTTTCATACCTTACACACTCTGACTCAAGTGTTATAATTGAGATGGTGGTGGCATTGTAGCCATTTCTGTTGAGTTCTGCACATAAGTATGGTTGGCACCATCTCCAGAACACTAACACAATATCCTTGTCACTGATATCTCCAACAGTGTTGGTGATTTCTTGAAGCTTTCTAAGGAAGTCTAGTACTGATCATCCATCTTGGTGGCATGCATCAAATTTATCACACTGCTGCATCCAGAAGTCTGCAGGAAACATGTAGTCAAAGAGCTCCTCAAAAAATGTTGACAGGTTATATTTCTTTTTGAGGTCAAGAATGTTTCATTCATAGAATTGGTAAGCATGTCCATCAAGATACTTTCCTGCGACCCTAATACTCTTCTTTTGGTCCAGGCAGGCTTGTTTTACCCAGTTGCACAACTTGCAACACCACTTCTTGAATAAGCCAACCTGTATTTCACCACAGTAAGTAAATGGTGGGTCTTCTTTCAAGAATGATTGCTGATACTTTAATTTGTTTAACTTAGCATGGTAGCAGTGTTTCTTCTCGCATTTACAGGGCTTTGTGTGGTCTGAGTCATCCATAAGTATGGACAAGGGTTCTTCATCTAGGAAGTCTGATCCAAACAAGAAATCATCTTCAGATGATGATGACAAGTCATCATCAGAAAATCCTGATGAAGGGTTAGGTGTGATGGGTCATCGATATGGTGGGTTGTCATTATGTCTACATTGTCCCTGTTCCATGTCATCTGAGTCTGAAGAATTACTGCTGTCACTAGGGTCTCCATGCATTGTGCAAGGCACAGTGCTCTCACATGGGAATACAGACAATGCTTGGGCAATGTGAGCTTCTTTATTCAGGTTTCCTTTATTCTTCTGATGGTGTGGCTTTACAATCTTCTCACGATTTGGCAGTTCTGGCTGATTTACAGCTTTGGAACTCAGCTTAGTGCCTAGCAGTGGTGAATTCCTTTTGGGTACATTGTTTCTGCTCAATGTTGAGTCCCAAAGGTCCTGGCCTTATGGACTCATGCTTTTTCTGTCATTTCAAGGACTACTGATGATTGCCTGTTGCTGGCAGATCACTGCTTCAGCACTGTTGAGCTGCTTGACCAGGCCAGTGTCCTTCAGTTTGTTAATCATATGTTCAGGCATGTTCCACTATTTCTGGAACATTTTTGTTGATAGGTAATTCTTTCATGACTTCAATAGGAGTGGGGGCCTTCCACTTTTCCTTCATGTCTTTGGTAAGTCTCAGCATGCTTCTTTCTGAAGCCAGTTTACTCAAAGTCTTGTCTATCTTGTGGTCATTTGTAATTGGTATTCCATACCATTGGGGAACAGAGTTCTTTAATGCTTCCTCATTCTGTATGAGGTCTGACCATAACAGCTTAGGACTGAACTTATTTGCATTCTCAGACTTTGGGTCTATTTTGGGTTCATCACACATCCATGCAGGCCAGCAGTTCTGGTCTAACAGTACTGATGTCCTAATTATCAATACAGTACTTAGTGCAGGTGAGTGTGGCTTCTCAAAGCCCTTGCCTGGTTCTGTGTGTGCTTCTACTTCCTCTCCAGTCAATACTGGGGGGTCTGGGGCACAGCTGCATGGCATGCTCCTGAGCTTGTGGACTGGCTGCTTGACTGCATCTTTCAGTGCATCATTCACACTTTCCTTTGGGTTTCCAAGGTCAGTGTGGCCTTTTAGGGCATCACCCTGTGTCCAAATGAATCCTGAGGGTTTGTGAGTGGGTGGGACAACTGACTTGGTAGGTGCATCTATGTCATGGTTGATTCCAGTAATCCCTCCAAATCAGATAGGGCTGCCTTGTTCTGGCTCAAAGGACCAGAAACAGGTGCCATATCTCTTCATTAATAGCTTTGGGGTTAAATGGGGAAGAAGACATCAGTAATGAGTTTGGCGAAGTGACTATGCACCAGGTGATCAAGCCAGTAACAAGCAGACAACATCAATGTCAGGTTTGGTTTAAAGAGTAAGCAGAGAGTTTAGAGGCAGTTCAAAATATGTGATGGAAAGGGTAGTTTTTGGCCACATGGTAGTCGATTCTCAGCAGAGTGAGGCTTAGAGGGCTCACAATAGAACTGTCCAAGGTCTCTGTTTGAGAACAACTGGGGAAAATACATCAAGTGCTAAGGGTTTATATACATTCAGAGTGCAGCAAGAGACAAACAAGTATCTAAAAAGAGAAAACAAAGAGAAAGAAAGAAAAATTGACAGGAGAGTAGACTAAGTAAATTCCAAGGCAAAGTGAAGAGGTATAATCCAAGGTGTTACAAGCCATGATTTGTTACACCAAACCCACAGAAGAATCAGTACATACCCCAGCATCAGCTTCCAATTTGCCAAATCCACATTGTGATATGGACATTGTGGGAACATCTACACATTGGTCCGATCCCATTGCATTTTTGTACTCGCTGGAGTGTATAGCACCACATGCAGAATTATTTCTGACACCATACACAGCAGTAGCATTCATTACAGGGATTGCAATGGGTGCTTGCAGTGTTTTCATGTGGCATAGATGGCTGAGGAGGATTAGGATGGCAGACTGGGTGACACCAGATGTCCTCACTTGCAAAAGATGGGTGAGAGGAATTGTAATGAGGTATGTGGAATGGTTATAAGGGGGCCATGCAGGATGAAGGTACTTGATGAAGTGGCCAAGACATTGGTCTGACTCTGAATTACATGTGGAGAGCATGGGGGAGTGTGGACACAGACAACTTTCGATTATACCATACACTTGGTATCAGATGGTGCACTGGTTCTGAAGAGTACCAACACTTGCCGAAGGTTGCACACTTTCATCCATCGATTCCCAGTTTGTGTGATAGGGACTGTCCTCCATGTTAGACCTCAAAGACCAGACAATACATATCTGAATTGCAGGCATAGATGCCCATGAGGTCAGTTCATCCATTAATCACTTGCCATGATATACTAACTGTGCCACCTGCAATAGGTTGGTCATTTTGGTTGACCTGCACAACCCCATGCTGAAGAAAGCCTCTCATGGCAGAAAAATTGCCTGGAAGGCAGATTGGTGTATTGTCAACTTGTCCAAAAGGACCAGTATGGTTGTGTAGTATGTCAATTTGCTCATCTCAGGTGGGTATCCTTTACTTTCTGCACCTAAACTTCAAATTGGCTCTGATAAGTTGCCTTCTCATCTGCCATGTAATTTGTAGGTTGTGGTTCTCCTTGTACCCTGACCTTTCTGCCCTTCTTCCTTGGCAAACAGTGGGCCAGCCCCCCTGCTTTAGAAATGCTGCATGCTGGTACTGTTACTACTTATGAGCAAGCAGGAGCTGAACATGGCCCCTGGGGTCAAGAAGGTTTTCTTGGGATTGAAGCTAAGGCAAGGTAAGGTCTAACACAATTTTATGCCTGTATGAACCACTGGGGAATCTCATTTCATCATTGACCAATGTTGATTTATGTTTCTTTGATAGAACTGCAAGATGATGTATATGGAAATATAGTGGTGTGGGTGAAACCCCAGCAGAGTACAAGAGATGTTATGCATCATCACCATCATCACCATCCTGGCTGAACAATGAATGATTCTTGTGTGCTACAGTTGTGGATAGGCAAACTTGACAATTTTTGTACAGCTGGCCCAAATTTTTTTGGGAAAAATCTAAGACCAGATTCGAACTCAGACAGCTGAAATACATCAACAAAACAGCCATCATATATTTTTCCTGCATTTTTTTGCAGTGGCCAAATATTTGGACTCAAAAAAAGACATGATGAATAGTCTATGCATTGTTAATGACAGCTTCAATTGACATCATGGCTGACTGAGAGACCTGATGATGTTGTTTTTGTTTCTTGACAGCCCATTCTGTGAGTCCCAAGTGATAGGCACTCATAAACTGCCATGACCAATTGATGAACCATCAGATAACCTCAGTTGAGCACACATCAAGCTGCTCTCTCACACACCACTTTGCATCTTCAAATGTGGTCTTGAAAACTTCATGGTAGCAGTACTTACACCACCCCCAATACTGTAGCATATGTTAGACATGTGATAGATCTGAAATAACTGACATACCATTTCAATTGGATTCAGTTCACAATGGAACTTTGGGAGGAAGACACATTTAGTGACCTGCCTCTTTGATGACAGTTTCAAGCATTGACAATTGGTTGTTAAAATCATCTTGCTTGCTGAGGAGTTGTGCCATACAACAATCAGTATTTTCCCATGGGCAGAGAGGAGTACACTTGGCATGCATTCCCTGAACATTAAAGCCCCATTCTTCCAAGACTTGTTGGAGTCCTTTGGGTTGGCCATTGGATAAGGACATCTTCTGGATTTTTCCATGGTGTTTGGCAGCCAGATTGGACTGCAGAATGACCATGTCACACTGCTTGTGCTGCTTCCCCCCATTGGACTTGTTCATTTGAATGCTTTCAATGCATCTGGCAGCAGTGATGCATGAGCAGAAGACTGATCAAAAATGAATAAGGAAATGGCATCTGGGTGCACAGTGTTGAAAATCCAAATGGCATGTTTCACTTGTTTTAGCAGCTGCTCCATGTCCCACCAAGCATCACCATTGGCACCTGGGTAAATTATTTTTCTTGCTTCTTCAATAGTCTCCCCTTGCTCATCATGAATGGCTAAGCATCCATCTTCTGAGTTGATGAACTCAGAAACATGAATAATTTGACCCTTCCCTTTCTTCTGCAATATTTGCTGCCCAGGTAAGAGACTAAAATTGCTGCAATTGTCAGGATGCATTTGGTTCTGAGTTGATGATGTGACTCACTAAACATGGCTCTTGAAATTGCTTGCATGGAAGCAGCACTCATTGTGAAAGTTTGCTATCCCCTTCTTCTGCCCAGCCATCAAGGTTGGTTCTGTATGCTGCAGCTCTGGTCCTTCAAAGTGGATCATACATGACTCAAATGTGGCCATCATATGTAAGAAAACCTCCTGCCAATATTTCTTTACATCCTCACATTCATGGCCATCCATGTAGACTCCTTTCTTCAGCTTCATTTTCTGCCATCCCAACTTCATCAACCATTGTCAAGCAGTGCATTGTAAGGAATTAGATTGAAGGACCAGGGAGAAATGAGAAAAGAGGGACTATGAGTCTTGTTTCATCCTTGAAGGGGATTCTTGAAACCCAGATAGCTCAGGTACTTAGTTGTTGACTGAAAATGAGAGCTAGACTTAGAATCTGACACTGAGAGAAGCCATTAAAAGCATATATGCAGCAGGAGACAACAGCTCTCAAGCTTTGCCCCAGACTTGGGCTACTCACTCTACAATGAATGCACAATAGTGTAGGTTGACTTTTCACATGACTCTCATGCCCCAAACTCCTCACATGCTTAGTCATCACATTACCTGCCACACTCCTAAGTCCCCCCCTCACTCCTCTCAACCCTCAAAGCCACCTCCTCAACCCTCAAAACCACTCCTTCCACCCTCAACCCACAACACCTCTCTGACCCCTTCTTCTCTCAAACCTCCCAGTAGGGGCATTGCCATGCCTACATCTGATGGGGGCTTTAGATTGCAACCATCCTTGATCATCACCCTTTGCCTCATCTCAAAACCCAGAAGCTCACAAACCCCTCCAACATGCTCAATCCTGACAACAGAGTGCCTCATGAAGGGCACAAAGCTACTACCTGCCCTCATCTTGGGGTCAAATGGCCCTCAGACCATCCTCAGCACACTTGACACACTCCCAAGGCCTCCATTCACATGGGGCACCACATCAAGAGGACTAAGGGAGAACTCAAAGCCATCGAATATGTGCTACTAGGCTGTCTGAGCCTCAGATGGCTTACTTGACAAGTCCTTGACCTCTTTGAGTACCTGGGTGTAGTAGTTAGCACCTCATATAGAGTAGATGACTTAAAATATATATATAGCCCCTCAGGCACTGGCCCAGCCCACTAAGCCTCGACCTCTTGTCTTGCTGGCTCCACTACTGAATGTGGCTGCCTCAAACTGCCACCTGCACAGTTCCAAAGCAATGGAACTTGCATTTGCCATCATCACTAGGCATCTCAAAGGCTGCTTGAGCCTGGACCATCTCTTTGGAGCATGCTCCTCAACAGCTCTTGTCCCTGTAACATGTAATCAGCTCTTCATGCTAGATAGGAACTTAACCAGGGAAGAGTATTTCAATGTGAGGGAGTAGCCACAGAGAATGTCCCTGCTCATAACCATCATAAGGAGCTCCTTTGAGAGCCAGGTTTGATGGGGCAGACTACACAATAGAGGCTCAAAGCTCCCCTTTGAAGGTTTGCATTCCTGTAATGAGTCATCAGTTCATAGCATAGAGCAGATAGAAAATGAAACAAAGAAAATAGTTTCTGTATGAGGCTTAGTCAAGCTGCTTGAAGGTCTCATTGTGCCTGTTCATAGCTTGATGTGTCATTGTTTGCACATTCCTGATTTGGGGAACTATGGTTGATCTTCATTGCTTCCCTTCCCATGCTCTCACTGCCCTTTCCTCACTCTGCAACTTTTTCTGTTGGCCTGGAAAAGCCCTGTTTGTCCCCTCAGAAGATGCTGACCATGTACTGACCATTCTTTACCAGCTTGTCTTGATGGTAGGGGCTCCTCTGAGAGCCAGGAGGCACTGGATGGGCTGGAGGTGAGTCTCATAGCCATTACCTGCCTCTGTCACTGCCAATGTCCTTCATGGACTTCCCTTCATGCCACTGTCAAGCCCCTGCATGTCACCCCCTCATCACCAGCCCTCACTCCTCTCATGTCCACCAACACCCTCAGCACCCTACTTTCTCCCTCCCCAGCCATGAATGTGAGTTTCCCTTTGACATGTCTGACCTTCCAGCTGATGACATGCTCATCCCAGGTGCTTCATCTCCCTCAGCTTCCCCTCCTCCTTTGAACCCCATCCTCAATACTTGAACAAATTGCTTTGTCTGTCATCTTGCCCCCTGTAGAAAAGGGCTGTAGGCAGCCTCAGTAGTGACTCAACTACTGTATATATTGAAGTACCTGTAGGCAGCTACAAGGTATCAGTAAGTAGTCTAATATGAATAATATGTAGGCTTACCCTCAGTAGTGACTCAACTACTGAGGGAATAGTACCAAAACTGTAGTACTAAGTGCGCTCTAAGTGCTTATGTAAGCAAGTAAAACTCGCACCAAAATATACATCACCCCTGTGTGATATCTGTTTTTGGTACGCTTTTTTATTGATTACATAAGCACTTAGAGCGTACACTTTAGAGTACATTTTGGTACTGTTCCCTCAGTAGTTGAGTCACTACTGAGGGTAAGCCTACTTGTTGTTAGTAGTTTCCTACTTACTGATTCCCTGTAGCTGCCTACAGGTACATCTAATATACATAGTAGTTGAGTCACTACTGAGGCTGCCTACAGCCCTTTTCTACAGCTCCACTGTGTGATAAGTAGAAATGCAGAACATATAACTCAAATGAATGTATACCCAAAAAAAATAATTCAATAAACCAGTGTGTATTCTGCTGTGAGTGGGCTTCGAATCCGTGTGTACAACGAGTGTTGTTTGGTTGTATTTGGCGCGCGATGTGGCAACTTCCCGTTTCGGAATCCATTTGGTAGTACGCGCGCTCTACCTTGTACCGTGATCGCGAAGGCCGCCGTTTTGAATATAAGAGGATCGTTGGCGTTTCACTTGTCCAGGAGGCACCCCCTGTCGCCAATAAGTGTCAGCAACATTCCAGAGGAGTCTCGCAAGTTCGCGAGGTGGCGGAATGGGAATACTAAGTTTAGAGGCTTTACTGCCTCTCGTTTCGACTGTACTGACGTTTTTAGATCTCGTCTTGATCCTGCCGCGTCGGCGTGGGTCCCTGAGCGCCCCAGGAGAGTGCGCGAGGTCGTTTGGCGAGCGATAGGGCAGCCCGGGTGAGCTGTTTTGATATACGCTAGTGTGCGTGTCGTGTCGCCTCCTACTGCTGCTGGGAGGCAGCCGTTTGGCTACACAAAGATTTTTCGGCCGATCCGCATTATTCCATGTCGATACAGGAGGCACCCCCTGCTGCCAGTATGTATTGGTGACACTCCGGAGTCGTTTCGAGGGATTTGGGAGGAGTTGGAACAGATTGTGCGTGTGCCCTCCTTGCATGCTGAAATGGTACATACCCCCTTCTCAGCTCCCTTTACAAGTGCTGCTTCAGCATTATCATCTATAGTTGTCAATTATCTTAGGGCATAATTAAAAAAAGGCAGAGAGCTGCCTACACAGTCCCCCATCTGAATTGAGCTGTGATCAGGACTTGCTAAAACATGCAACATATGTAAGTGTGGGGTAAGAAATACCATGCCCCTGTAATATTACAATCTATGCTAAATTGTACCCCTCAAAATACATGTCTAGGCTAAGGAACTGATTTGTAACATTTGTGCCATATATGCCCATGAACCATATGGCTCAGGTCTAACTCAATGCAACAACCTGCAGGTATCACTCTTGTGGTCCACATAGAGTAGAGTGGCTGCCTTAATGTTACAGGTATCCAAAGCAGCAATCTGCCATTGGGACCTTTGATCCAGCCATCTTGGTGAAGCTTAACCAACTGTGCCCATGGCTGCCTATACTCCTGCAGGCTGCCACCACCAAGAAGCTGTTCACTGTTACAGAGTGCATGTGAAGGGACAGATGAAAAGCAAATATGACAGGGGTTAATGGCTAAAAATTATGTTAACAAAACCCAAATATATTACAGTTGAATAGTACTAACCATGATGAGGAAGAAGCTTTGTATCACTCGAATTGGATGCAACCAGTTTTGAATTCTCACTGGTACTGATTTTATGCTCACAGCTACCAGCATCCCAACCTCTCACAGACATGTCATCTAAGCTTGACATAATCCTCTTACTGGGTCTGTCTGTGTGCTCTTCAATATGGCAGCCAATCTGGACACCTCCTTCAGCATCCCAGACCCTCACAGTGTTGTCAGAAGGGCCTGACACAATCCTCTTTCCATCAGGGGAGAATGCAACTGAAGTGACCCAATCTGTATGCCCCTCAAGATGGCTGCCAATCTGGACACCTCCTTCAGCATCCCAGACCCTCAGAGTGTTGTCATAAGAGCCTGACACAATCCTCTTTCCATCAGGGGAGAATGCAACTGAAGTGACTGGTTGTGTATGCCCCTCAAGATGGCTGCCAATCTGGACACCTCCTTCAGCATCCCAGACCCTCAGAGTGTTGTCATAAGAGCCTGACACAATCCTCTTTCCATCAGGGGAGAATGCAACTGAAGTGACTGGTTGTGTATGCCCCTCAAGATGGCTGCCAATCTGGACACCTCCTTCAGCATCCCAGACCCTCACAGTCTTGTCATAAGAGCCTGACACAATCCTCTTTCCATCAGGGGAGAATGCAACTGAAGTGACTGCTTGTGTATGCCCCTCAAGATGGCTGCCAATCTGGACACCTCCTTCAGCATCCCAGACCCTCACAGTGTTGTCCCAAGAGCCTGACACAATCCTCTTTCCATCAGGGGAGAATGCAACTGAAGTGACTGCTTGTGTATGCCCCTCAAGATGGCTGCCAATCTGGACACCTCCTTCAGCATCCCAGACCCTCACAGTGTTGTCCCAAGAGCCTGACACAATCCTCTTTCCATCAGGGGAGAATGCAACTGAAGTGACTGCTTGTGTATGCCCCTCAAGATGGCTGCCAATCTGGACACCTCCTTCAGCATCCCAGACCCTCACAGTCTTGTCATAAGAGCCTGACACAATCCTCTTTCCATCAGGGGAGAATGCAACTGAAGTGACTGCTTGTGTATGCCCCTCAAGATGGCTGCCAATCTGGACACCTCCTTCAGCATCCCAGACCCTCACAGTGTTGTCATAAGAGCCTGACACAATCCTCTTTCCATCAGGGGAGAATGCAACTGAAGTGACTGAATCTGTATGCCCCTCAAGATGGCTGCCAATCTGGACACCTCCTTCAGCATCCCAGACCCTCACAGTGTTGTCCCAAGAGCCTGACACAATCCTCTTTCCATCAGGGGAGAATGCAACTGAAGTGACTTCTTGTGTATGCCCCTCAAGATGGCTGCCAATCTGGACAACTCCTTCAGCATCCCAGACCCTTGCAGTGTTGTCCCTTGAGCCTGACACAATCCTCTTTCCATCAGGGGAGAATGCAACTGAAGTGACTGCTTGTGTATGCCCCTCAAGATGGCTGCCAATCTGGACACCTCCTTCAGCATCCCAGACCCTCACAGTCTTGTCATAAGAGCCTGACACAATCCTCTTTCCATCAGGGGAGAATGCAACTGAAGTGACCCAATCTGTATGCCCCTCAAGATGGCTGCCAATCTGGACACCTCCTTCAGCATCCCAGACCCTCACAGTGTTGTCCCAAGAGCCTGACACAATCCTCTTTCCATCAGGGGAGAATGCAACTGAAGTGACTGAATCTGTATGCCCCTCAAGATGGCTGCCAATCTGGACACCTCCTTCAGCATCCCAGACCCTCACAGTGTTGTCATAAGAGCCTGACACAATCCTCTTTCCATCAGGGGAGAATGCAACTGAAGTGACTGCTTGTGTATGCCCCTCAAGATGGCTGCCAATCTGGACACCTCCTTCAGCATCCCAGACCCTCACAGTATTGTCCCTTGAGCCTGACACAATCCTCTTTCCATCAGGGGAGAATGCAACTGAAGTGACTGCTTGTGTATGCCCCTCCAAGGCAAGCAGAATCATTGACCAGTATTCCAAACCCCCTGTAAGTCTAGGAAGGGATGAGAACTTTGGCATGAGCATCATTGATAGCATTGTCTTCACAGGAATAAATGGTAGTGCTGAGATATACAGATGTGGTGCACTGTAAGAGATTGCACCATTGAAATTTTGAATCAACTTGACTCCATCTTCTACCAACACTAATGTATCCTTGAAGCCATTTTGGTTCTTCAATGATGTCAAACAATATGAAATGCAGGCAGTTATTGCAAACTCACCTGCAGCCACTTAGCAGTTGACATAAGGGCAGTGGCAGTATTTCCAACTCCACCCAGAAGACTCATCACCTCAAGCCAAAATAGAATTTTTTCACTTCCTACAAGGGCCTTCACCAACTGTGCAAGGCATGTATCAAATGCAGTCTTCTGCAGATGTTGGGACCAGAATCGACAGGAGTAGGACAGATGCGGAGAAATGTTCTTGTTGATTCTCTCTGGTAAATCAACAACCTCTGCATTGCTCAAGTAAGACCTTTCCAGTCCGCAGATGTTGAACCTCAGTTCACCATGAAGGGTTTGCAGGGTGGCAAGGGCTAGGTCACATGGCCAGGAGGTGTCGATGAAGTAGGCCTTACTCCGTGACTGATCAGTTAGAAAGTCATAAAAGGATGCATGGAGAGGTCGGACAGGAGAGGAACAGTCAAGAATGCCACCCAGGACCGGCGACATGAACTCGAGAATGACAAAAACGTCATAGTGATCCTGCTTGTTCCGGAAGTGTTTACGCATGTAATTCAAATCCGCCATTGGTAGAGGTTCAAGCGTCGCTACGACTTGATGCATGACGGAGCGGTATCGTTCAAGGGTTTTCCCAGAATGGGAGATAGCGCTCTCCAGGATCGTAGAGTATGTTGCATCCAAGAGTGTTCTTCCCTCTTCGGACTGGAGATTCATCACGTCATCATAGCGTTCCTGCACGGTTGCTCCTGCTCTGCTCGGCTTGATGTAATCACAGGCCAGACGTGCCCACTCAAATAGGCAGTCAGCTTTCCGGGCAATCCTCTGAACTTCAGCGTCTCCAATATCTTGAAGCCGACCCAGTTCGTTGGAAACATACTGCCGGATATCGCGTTCCGTCCACTCTGTCGAAACATCGTCCAAGGAGGTTGCTTTTATATGTAGAGCGGCATGCAATGCACGTTCGATATCAGGCAAGCGTCGAGAGGTTACGAAGATACGAAAGTTACGTGGGAGATCCCCAGCCTGGGATGCAAGTACCGACAAGATGTGTTTCCGTGATCGTTCGAGTCCACTTTCGTCCAGCGCATCGATCACCACGACCACATTTCCAATCATGGAACTCGATGCCTTCGATAACGGTTCCAAGATCAGCTTTTCCCATTGTTCCGTGACATCAGATGTAGTTTTGAGGGAATGATCCTTCGCAACCACATCAGCCAAAGCCTGTCGAAATGCAAGGTCCCTGTCCGCCAGATCGCGTGCGATGGTAGTAAATATCTTTTCTTCCCGACGCTCGGCCTGCCTGTCACGCGCAAAGCAAAAGCACGATCCAAGCCCTCCGGCATGCTTGAGTCCCAGAGCGATGGTATGCGCGATGGCCGACTTCCCCCTGCCGGCCTGCCCGTGTAGCCAGAGAATGCGTGGGGCACCTTCACTAGTGTCTTGGGTCCAGCTGATAATCTCCGACAGGATCTCTGTTCTAGTACCATCGAGGCACTTCTTTGTTTTATTGAGACTCGCGCCCCCTGCGTAAGCCATGCCATCCAGGTTGAGGTCTTGATGTATAAAACGTGTATTGATCTGAATATCCCGAACCGCCCGGTCTCGGTATTGTTGCATCAAGGCGTTTAACTGCTTGGTGTAGCTATCGATGGTAGCTTGCTTCTCAGACATTATGTTTTTTCCTAATCTCACCCCTAAGAATGCGTCGGGTTAGACTCGGGAGTGAAAATATGAAATCGACCCACAGAAGCTCACTACTTCCGAGTAATTTTTGATGAACTGCACTGCCTCACTTATGACCTGTGCAATCTTTCCCAATGTTTCTGCCATGCTGTCCATATTCTGGATGGTGTCATCCTCCGTAAGAAACGTGTACACTCCTGTAACCGTATCGAATAGGCTATACACCTCTTTGTCTAGGTTTGCCTGGTTGATGAGAGCCTAGGGGAAACCATGTGAGAAATGAAGGAAATACACACGGGCAGGAAACGAACTTGGGAAGCAGCGGTCAAGACTCCCAGTGCAATCTGAACATAGGGGTGAACCTGTATGGCTCTATTAGAGCCAGTAAAGATGGGTGTATAAATTGCGTACCTTTGCAATAGTACTAACCATCGCGTTGAAGGCTTTCAGAGGCTGGAGATATGTATTACTGATATTCTGAACGTTTGTAACCACGGTATCGGCCTGTGCAACACTGTCGATGGCTGTTTGACCAAACCATGGAATCGGCTTCATACGATCCATTGCTTGTTGAGCGGCATCGATTCCACTGCCTACTGATGCAAGGGTTGGTCTGCACGCCGCACTTGCGCCACCGAGCGGTTCGACAGGGCCTTCGCCAGTATCCAGCGTGGGACCTCCATCTTCGAGCTTCGCTGCGGCTGGCATGGCTTCTACTTCCGCTGTGTCAGTTGTCCTTTGATTCTGCCCAAAGGCATCAGTCCGCGCATATCGTAGCAATACAACATACGTACGCTCTGAGTAGAAACTGTCTGAGATGGATCGTGTTGCTCTTGAACGTCAACACTAGCACTTTGGCCAGCTGTCTCTGTCTTGATAGGACCTGGTTGACTTTTGCTTGATCGATGAAAAAAGCGCCGTATCCCATGGACCGCCTTCTGGGGAATATTTCCTGTGGGTCCAGTAGTAGAGCAGTCGTCCCTATACACAACCTGATGTGAAGGTCTTTGTGACTGTTTTTCCACGGATTGATCAACTATCATCATTTGTCGCTTACGAGGATTAAAGCGTACCGAGGGGTTAATAGTAGGTGTAGAACCGGATGACTTCTCACGTAGCCATGATCGACCTTTCCTCGCCATCGCGCAACGAGTTCACTAGTTGGTGCAAAGTTTGCAGGTTGTTGGTTGTAGGGTGAACGAGGTGGTGGTTAGTGCGTTGAAGCTAAGCGCCCCCGACTGCCGCACCCTTGCACAGGAATCGACATCCTCAATGAACAATCTCGGACCAGCATACAAGTAAGAGACATCAACAACCCCTGAGCCATACATATGTATCTCATTCTGAAATCTAGAGTAACGTCCTGGTGCATGTGAACTACGGGGATCCAGCAAACGAACTGATTCTTTTCGTTTACTTGAACTGTAACGAGAAAGGATGGTCGGTATGTCGAATCAACAAGCCCAAAATGCGAACTTCTATTCTTTCTATCCTGCCATTCCCGTCAGTTTTTCGAGTCGCAGGCCAGAACACCCCGAAGGTGTTGACGTCGAAGTTCCCGAGGTCCAATTTCTTGTAGTTGTAGCTCTCATAGTCAGGTGCCACTACTTCAACGACGGGCCTGACGTTTCCCCGACGACATCAAGGCACCAGTGACGATCGCATCATTCCCGTCTCAAGGGGACTCTGCTGAAAGGTATTTACATGAAACCACTAGACGAGTTGAAGACACTACCGATTTCGTTGGAGAGAATGAAAACGAGGCTCAACCGCCTTATTCGTGTTTGATTTTCATAAGGCAGATTGAGAAATTTTTCTTGTCGAAGCTACAACGGAATATGCATCAAGACCACGGGCAGGAAAACATTTCAGTACACTTACTCTGCGTAGAGTCACGGAGAACCACCGGGCCCTGCGTGTTCTGTCAGAAATAAGTGCGTCTCTAGTGCTCGAGATCGGACGTCGATGGCGATAGGAGACCATGGGTTTGGATTCCTCAGGGATAACGTTCGTATCTTCCTTATCATCTTCCTCTGCTTTCTCGGTTTCTCCGGTGGGATGTCCCAGACTGCCTTCTCAACGAACGTAGGTTGGCCGAAGACCTCCTTCGGTTCTAGTTGACTGGTGAAGTCAAGGTGGCGAGGAATATTTGGCTGCCCAGCGTGGAGCAGGGCATCGAGGGAGTGGAAGAGAGAAAGGAAAATGACAGAGGCAGCGGTGATACCAGCAAGGGTACAACGCTTTCCACCGAGGTAGGTGCGAGTAAGAAGGATCGTCTCGAAAGTGATAAATCCCTGGATTTGACGTTTAGTCAATGTCGTGGAGATCTATTAGACACTGGTCCTCAGAAAAACGGAGTGGAACGGTTACCAAACTTACGGCCCCAAGCTATAAGGGATATGTCCGATTAACATCATATAAATGCACTCACTGAACCCTCGTACTTCCGCCTCCATAAAGTCAGTGGCGTCTACGACGGTGTGGCGTCGGGAAGGCTGGAAGTTGAAAGTGACTAGGCAACTATACAGTAACCGTCGCACACACATGTCCAGCGAAAATAACAACGTCGGTCACGATTTGACAAGCATACGGATGCGAGACGGATACGCACTAGTCTGAGCGAGAGCAGCATCTTCCGTCAGGTTGAGACCATTATCACTGGCGTGGTCGGAAGCGGGAGTCGTTCCATCGAGGAACTTGGCAAGAAACAAGGTACTCGTATGGGAAGGCTGGAAGTTGAAAGTGACTAGGCAACTATATAGTAACCTTTGCATACACATGTTCATCGAAAATAATAACGTCGGTCACGATTTGACAAGCATACGGATGCGAGACGGATACGCACTAGTCTGAGCGAGAGCAGCATCTTCCGTCAGGTTGAGACCATTATCACTGGCGTGGTCGGAAGCGGGAGTCGTTCCATTGAGGAACTTGGCAAGAAACAAGGTACTCGTATTCAGGTTCTTGTTGTTACTCACCACCATAAGGCAAAGATTGACGCGAGGAACACGACGGTCAGAGCTTTCGCTCATTTTTGTTGAACTCGCGAGGGGAAAGGACGAGGTCATCCTGGCCTGTATCGGCAGGCGGCCCGGCGATCCGCGGTCTTCGCCAATCGTTCCTAATTGACTTCCACTTCCAACACGATCTTCTGTGCCCTCCCCTCTTGTGGACGGGCCTTCCATGACCTCTAGCCAAATGCTCTTGCAACTTCACACTAAACAACCTCTCTCATGACCGGTCATCTCATTGCCCTTCGGCTCACGAGGTACTTGCGCACCCTCATGGTGTCGCACTTATAGCCGACCATCTCGAGGCGTACCTTTGGATCTTCTCGACTGCGGAGTCATCCATGACGCACAGCAATATCTATGAGTTATCCAAGGACACCGCAAAACCTCTTACTGTCCTGTGGTCGGTCTCGACAGGTCAGACGCGCAGGAACAATGTGCCGTGAATCCCCTGATACCTGCTACTCGACGTCGTTACAGAATGATCGCGCATCTGCGTTCCACTACCCACTCCAGCTGGCGGCTCGGAAACGCCCGCAATCTTTTTCATTTACCTTGTAACTACTCACATTCGCTATCCTCCGCCATCGACTTTCTGTGGTGGAAAGCATTTCGATATCAACGGCTGGACCACCGCCCTCGTCTCTGCCGCGAATGACCGGAAAATCTCAACGTGAGCGTTGCTACGTTTGTTCGAGACTGTCCACGCAAAGACCAAAGTCTTCCACCTGATCACTGTAACGTATACTGTCATCGGTCGCAGACCCATATGGAGACGTCTAACGAAACCCCACCTTCCCATATGGCGATGGGGGAAGAAACAATGATATTCTCCATCTCACAAGTGTATTCTAGGACCTGTGGCAATCCCTCTAATCACCCGTCCACGTTCACGTTTTTGGCACGCATCAAGCTTCCCAGGCGTTCCCTCTCCCTCATACGCATGTACATAGTTGCACCACTTGTCTATTCCTCCGACACATCAGGCGCTCTCCATAGCATTGATGTTCTGGACTGAGGCGGGACTGCACGGTGCGATATTTGATGGTTAAACTGAGAAAGGAGCATACAGCAAGTAGGGTTCGTTGTATAATCGCATTGGCGTAGATTGTTGTCAGGGAATGGGGAGGAGTTGTTGAAGGCGTGGAAAGTTCTGAGGTCTAGATCATCGCTACTACAACGTCGTTCATAACCACTAAATAAACCTAGCAAAGGGGCATCGCACGTTCTCAGACTCATCTGGCGACACTGCTTGAAAACATACCATCAGTACTCTAGACTCTTGGACTCGACACCGCTCCGGGCGCAATCCTTACCACTTGTCACCTTCCTGACACCTGCATGAGCGCAGTCATGGAATCACGCACCTACAACAGTCATTACATGCCAGGGCGGTGTTGCAGCTTCGCTCACAACACGGGCTGCTCACGCTATCGGTGTTAGACTTGATGCTGATGCTTGACCGCTAAAACATTGCAACTATTGAGTCTCCTGGAATTGGCGACTACCAAAGCCGATTATCACGACATCCGAAAGTTTCGCCCTGATATGTCGCACGCCAGCGAAAAGTACACAGTCGAGATTAAGCTGGTACGGAGTCGAATAACACCGCGCAGCGCAGCCACAACTCGTAGCGTGAATCCACGGACTCCGGAAACTGTTAGTCGCTATGAGCAATACTGTCACGCCTTAGTACCCTTTAGGTGTGGTTGTTGAGTATTCCATTGGAACCCACCGTCAAAGCATTAGACGCCACCTACTAAAAGTTTTCCAACCCGTGAAGCGTCCGTGGAAACCATGGGAGGGTTATTCTTCGTGTTAATGTCTCCTGCTTCCTCCTCACCACAAACCCACATTCAATATATAATTTCATCGCCCGTCGATTATCCTCCTGTGCCTCTACCCAGATCTCCTTCGCAGGAACGCTAGCAATGACGTGCAAGAGCATCGCACGACCAAAACCACGTCGACGGAAGGCCTCCTCTACACCAAGCCCAGTGATGAGGACGTGAAGCTGCTCCTGGTCATCGACCAAGTGGGTGAGTTGGACATATCCAACGGCTGTGTTTGTCTGCCCACAAACCCAAGCAAAAGTAATCTCATGGTTAACGAGATTGGCTTTAGCCGGATAAGTTGAAGCAAAATATTCATCACCATCAACGATACATGAACTAGTGAGAAACTGAGTGGCATAGCACCTCGCAAAAGCAAGTAGGCGGGCCCAACGTGTTGGGATAAAAGAGAGAGCGAGAGAAGTGCCTTCGGATGACCACGTTGCTGCAAATTCGGATGCATGCACGGAAGGCCATCCTATGACCCGTGAGCGCAAGCGGAAAGGAAGATGGGGCTTCAATAGAGCAGATTGACAAAGACGAGATAGAAGCCCATGTTCCAGCGACGCGCCAACGAGAGAGAGTAGCTTGGTGCCGGAAGCAATTCAGTTGACGAGCGCAAGGCGATATACCACCCATTTAAGAAGTGGGTTGGAAATCGAGGATTGTCGAGGATAAAGATGGCCGCAACTTGGCTACGAATGCATCCAGGGATAGGCAGGTGAATACATCCCGAGACTGCATTCTCGAAATGCTTGATAGATAGCTGCGTGTAAGTTGTGAGGTCACTAACTCGGTCACAGTTAGCACTCCACTCGGATAGGAAAGTTGAGGGATACCTACCTCGACATTAGGGGTGACTACAACTGCGCTCGGACCAGGAGTACGAAGTACGCACTTGAGAAATATTCGACACGAGTTATTCAAGATCCCTCCCAACCCCCGCTGATCAATTGTGGAGTTGTTTGATATTTATTAGCTTACTAGTTCCTGAAGAGCGTGCGATGCCTCTCTGCGCCGCGGGTGTGAACCGCTTTGTAGTGATGACCTTGGGGTTCCTGTAACGACTTAAGTACACCTTGTAACACCCCGGGTTATGCCAATCAGATTACAACCGTTTCGGAAAATGATGTCGCAGGTGCACAAACACACAACCAAAAATAAATAACAAAAATGCAAAACTCACCTAGTTTCATTCAAGGAGTTACGAGTCAACTTGCTATTAATGTGTGGCAGTCGCGTACTGAGGATTCTATACAATGAGACTATTTCAATTTCCGCTCTGAACATATTTTCTTTGACAGTACCAGAATTCCGGGGGCGATCTACACTTCACGTCTTGCGCTGGTATACACGATGTACCTTTCGAAGAGCAAGGTTCCTCTCTTGTTCTACCGTTGTAAATGTGAAAACTGGAGCTTCAACGAAAGTGATCGACCTGGAGATAATTAGCTCCTTAGGAACTCTGATTCACTCCGCCACGCATGCTGCCAGGCATATCATCGAACGTCGAGTAGCACCGACCTGACAATATACCTAGTCATCAAATGGCTAAGCGTAGTACTTGTCTTCATCACCTGCATAATGCGACAACCATTCCTGGACGACCTTGATGAACTGAGCACGTTCGACTTGGCGATTTTCGCGAGAAAACATGATCCAACAATTTAAGATGAACCTCCCAATAGTACGTGGTTGAATCGAGCGCTGCGAGCCAAGTGCCCATCGTATGCGAATATGCAGAAAGCAATCTTTTATGCAACTGACATGGGAGCCAGGGGCCAAGGCAAAGTATTTTCGTTCTGATAGCACCTAAAAAGTACTGCTTGCCCATCGCTCAAACATGGCTGGCCATGCTGCAACATGTAGAATAACGGCCACCTGCGGCTGGCTGGATGAACCCCTGCACTCGTACTCTTCTGAGTGCCTCCTCCTCGAGTGGCTTTGCATATGAAAAGAAGAAAAGAACTGAAACATAGAGGAAAAAGACTCCATGTCATCGTAGTGAGTATGGGATTGTCACCTGAGGACACCAATAGACATATATAGCGCCTGTACCCTGGTAAAATTGTAAGCTATACGTTGTCTACGGTGAGAAAAGCGACTTACGGTACATTGCGCCCTGTATGGCTCGTCGTCTTCAGGTAAAGGCGACGAAGGTTGGTCTGCGAGAGAAAGCAACTCCTCTACATCCTGCTCCACTGGAGGCAGCGTAGAAACTTGGGTCGTCCTACAATTGCCATGTCGAATCAATCAATGCCCCTAGTTCATTCCCTAAATGATCCCGACAAAGACGAAGAACAATGGTGTTCTCGCTGATGTCGCGATGGAGGGTGCCTATTTTGCACAAATGTTCATGGCCCTTCATTCCGGATGATAAGTCAGAGTTGGTCACATACCAAGCAACGCGCCTACAAGCCCCCTCACGAAATCATGCAGACTCCAAAAGCATGCCACGAGACGCTTCAGTTCGGATATTGTCACAGTCAGGGATGCAGTTTTCCACCCTGAGGTCTCGCATTTTCATCATCCAAGAGTGCGCAGATCGATCCAAGCGTCGAGTCCACCCCACCACATTCAGCTTCGAACAATCTCTAAGCCAATAATCGTGAGCATCGGTTACGCGGCCATTGTAATACGCACTTTGAACGGAACGACGATGTTGGGTGTATTGACACTAAGTTTCTTCAAAACAGCCGCCTGTCCGTCTGTGCGAGCTACACATCTTGCCAGGATGTTTTCAGAGCGAAATAGGTCCCGCCATTGTCAGCAGCCACGACAACACACACAGTCGTTCCTCTGCCCCCGTACGGAGCCAGAGGTGAACAGGATTCCGATGCATTTGGGGCCGTGCACTCGGACGGGGATAAAGTCGCAGAGTTTCACTGTCCGTTTCCTTCTCTTAGACTGTTTCGCTCCTACAAGGTAATCCCGACTTCCTCCTTTATATCAACACTGACATCTTTCTCGCCGATCTCGACGTCTGCGTTGTGGTCAAATTCCTCTGCCAAGACGATGACCTCCCCCCATCGACTGGCACTGCCTCTTTCTCAGTCGACTCTGTCGCCCAGGCACTGCAACGAACCCACATCCATGAAGCTGCGCACCCTCTTGTACACCAATCCCAGTCATTTCCTCCGTCATTTCCCTCCACTATCGAGTGATGGATCGCAGAGTTGACTTCTAAACTCAACTATGACGAACTACCCAACTTCTTTCTGACACCGAACGTACAAATCTGCTGTTGACCTTTGCCATTCGCTCATCTGTCGTTTTCATGGGAGCCTGAGCGGTCGCGCCACGAAGGAAGATGTAAGAGTGTGGACGTTCGTGGCAATTAGATATTGGATGGACTGTCTTCGCAATCGAGAGCTAAGGCTTCTGCTGGCTAGTTGGTTGAATGCTCTGGTGCGTGATCTGGTGTTGCAGAAGCATCAAGATGGCCTGGCGAGTTACCTTCACTTTGGTTCTCCGTCCGCGTTTGGGTTGACTGCTCTGTTGCAGAGCATCGTCCGCAAGTTGATCAAAGTCGTCAAAGACTGCAAAGAAGCACATACACGGAGGCGGCGTGCTTCGGTATCAGCTCGCAAGAGCATAGTGACCACACCTACACTGCGTCCGACGCATCTCCTTGAAGACAAGTTCGCAGAAGCTATTTCCAAGGACCAAGACAATTCCGATGTCGACTTTGACTTCGTCGCCGATGGCCGCGTGTCGGTATATCTTGGGAACGGCGAGTCTGGCAACGCTTGCAGCTTCAGTGCGGCGGGGGGCATATCCTCTCGAACTGGTGCCATTCCTTCTTCCTCAGCTGCACTGTTGCAACAGACCTTTCAGCGGAATATTCTCCAGCAGAGCCGCGCGAGCATATCTGCTTCCATAACCGAGACGCATGCCGCACTCAACTCTCCTCCTTTTACATCTTCCCAGGGGGCACTGTCCCGGGCATTCGTGAAGACGGTTGGACGGCCGGGTAGATGGAAGCCCGTATTGAATTCTCGTCATACGATTGATACAGGCATTCCCGTTCCTGCGAATGTTTCGGCGTTCGACCTGGAGATGAGCGCGACGAGTGATTTGCTGACAGTACGGGGTGGCGTAGAGCAGTACCTCAAGATGATCGAACCCCATCCCCCAGAACTCCGGTTCACCCCAACGTTGACTTGAAGATCCCACAGGAGCCAGCGGCCACTGGTTCATTGCCGGAACAAACCAATGAGAATCCCCCTGGTGAAACTGGCGCTCGACCGCTGCGTTCGGTAGTGGAGGTGGCAGAAGAGGAAGAAAGAACCGAATCCGCTACCGTGGCGAATCGGGCGGTATCCATGGCGGAATCTCGGCCGTCGATAGTCATGCGCTCCACAGAATCGTTCTGTTCTGTGCTTACTTCGGAGTTGAAGGTGAACCCTGTCGTGGCCCAAGTACAAGCTCGGCCTCTGTGGCGGTTTGTCGTCGTCTCCATCGACGACCTGGATTTGTCGGACTCCTTGAGCGAAGCTCACATTGAAAGTCCCTCCGTACCCCCAGGTCTTCGCAAGGCACCGCGGAAGTTACCTCTAAGGCTCAATTTTGAATTTGTTCGAAGATCGGGACCGAGTGTATCGTCGATGGGGATACGTTCGCGCGACTCTATAGCATCAGAGAGTTCTGCAGTATCGTCTGTATCTGTGGGCGGGGGACTATGAATCAACATTCAGCAGTGGCAGGTCAACGGGATCGTGGATTCCCTCACTGATGACGGTGGGGACGGTGGCGTCGAAGAAGCTTTGTGGTGACTCGAGGGTCAAATAAATCCTCAGCCCCGGAAAGACAAGGCGCTCAAGGTGGATGGGTGTGTACGGGCCATTCAGGAACGTATGGCTGCTGGCGACTTTGGTGACGAGCAACCACGCTTCTTCGACGAGGATGAAGACAACGAAGATGAGGACGACTACATTATCGATCAGCACGAGACCGGATCTAGTATGCATGGCGTACAGCTTGATGACACCGCCAACCCTGGCACACCCTCTCAGATCGCTCCCTTCAGAGCCCAAGAGGACTATTTTGGCTCTGTAATGACAGGCACGTCAGCTCAGCCTGTCGTGACGCCTCCCAATGAACCGAAAATGGAGGACTCTGGTCCTACCTCGCCCTTGAAGACAGGCGATGCAAGACCTGCGTTGGAGGACGCTGTACCTCTCGAGATACTGCAGAGTCGTGTCTCCTCAAGGCTATCCACGTTGCATGACGCCTCTTTACTTCCACTCTCGCAGGGGGCTCCCGTCACATCACCCAAGTTCCTACTCCCACCGGGACGAAAGTCGGATCGGTGTTGGATCATGAATTTCAAGGCTGACGTACTCGTCCAGCACTTTCCCATGATCGACCGAGAGTTATTCTTGGGTGTCAAGCCGGAGGAGCTCATCCTCGATGATTGGATGTGTTGTCAGGAGGTAGACGTGCTCGACTGGACGCAGTATCTCAAGGACGGGGCACGGTGGAAAGCAGAGTCGAGTTTCAGCCACAGGACAAGCGCGGTACTTGCAGCTGTCCGAGGCCGTTTCAATTTGATGGCGACTTTTGCCATTTCCGAAATTATTCTGACGCATCCTAACGAGAGACACACGCTCGTCTCGAAGTTTATTCGTATTGCAATCGTACGTGTTGGCTTTTGCACTTATGTTGTCATTCTCAAGTTCGCATCTAGAAAGCATACAGCTATAGTAACTTCCATACTGTCGCAACCATCTTAGCTGGGCTTCTCAGCGAGTGGGTCAAGAAGGCCATGTGTCGACAGTGGCACCGAGTTGGGCCTTGGGAAATGCAAATCTTCCAAAAACTCAGTCAGTTCGTAACGCCTGAAGACAATTTCAAGGCTATGCATCAAGCGGTCAGGGCGGTGGTAGACGCGAAACCAATGGACGCTAGGTCTCATGCGTCGACTATCATGAGTGGAAGCACTTCGGAATCCCACTCGAAGGCAAAGCACGGCAATGGCAACGTGCCGTCCGCTTGCGTGCCTTTCATTGGTATGGAAACTTATACCCCTGCTTGACTCTCCTCGGCTGATAGTCGTCTAATAGGCATTTACCTGTCCCAGCTCTGTCTTTATGGCAAACTACCTGACCTTGATCGATCCTACCTCGCCTCACGATCCTGTCGGCATGGACTCGCAATCCCTCAGCTTCGACTCACCTGCGCATCCCGACGTTTTCGATTCTTTGACGCCTCTTCCACCCTCTATGCAGCTCGAGCCTCTGATCAACGTTCACAAGCAACGCCTTATCGCAGGAGTGATCAAAGATCTCATTGCGGGCCAGCACCTTGCTAGTCGAATGAACTTTACCGTCGACAAAAAATTGTACCAGAAGTGTCTCAAGCTTCGTGGGTTAGATTCGGACATGCTTCAACAGGGTATATTATGTATTCGGACCCCAGCACTGCTCCGACGCGGCTGAGTGGCTTTATACCCTTGTAGTGGATACGATTTATACTTTTTGTTGTTTTTACGTCCATCCAATTAGCAAGTTTTATTTTCGTACCTTGCCATATTTGAAGAGTTGAGGACTACAGCCCTGTTGGCACACGACGCTCTCACTCATGATCGATGGTCATCCAGCTACCATGGACATCTTCCAAAGACGGTGCCAAAGCAGCAGAAGAATCAGCACGAACCTCAGCGTCAGCTTCCAATTTGCCAAATCCACGTCGTGATACGGACGTTGTGGGAACGTCTACGCATTGGTCCGATCCCATTGCATTTTTGTACTCGCTAGAGTGTATAATACCCCGCGCCGAATTATTCCCGACAGCATACACGGCGGTAGCATTCATTACAGGGATTGCAACGGGTGCTTGCGGTGTTTTCGTGTGGCATAGATGGTTGAGGAGAATTAGGACGGCAGACTGGGTGACACCGGATGTCCTCGCTCGCAAAAGATGGGTGAAAGGAATCGTCACGAGGTATGTGGAACTCTTATAAGGGGGCCATGCAGTATGAAGGTACTCGATAAAGTGGCCGAGACATTAGTCTGACTCTGAATTACACGTGGACAGTGTGGGGGATGCAGACAACTTTCGATTATACCATACGCCTGGTATTGGATGGCGCTGGTTCAGAAGAGTACCGACACTTGCCAAAGGTTCGCGCTTTCGTCCGTCCATTTCCTGTTCGTGCGATAGGGACCGTCTTCCATGTTAGACCTCAAAGACCAGACAATACATATCCGTATTGCGGGCGTAGATGCCCCGGAGGTCGGTTCATCCATTAGTCGCCTGCCACGACGTACTGATCGTGCCACCTGCCTTAGGGTGGCCATTTCGGTCGGCCTGCACAACCCCACGCTGAAGAAAGCCTCTCGTGGCTGAAAAATCGCCTCGAAGGGAGATTGGTTTATTGTCAACTCGTCCGAAAGGACCAGTACGGTCGTGTAGTACGTCAATTCGCTCATGTCAGGCGGGGCACCTGTCACCTTCCGAGCTAACTTCAAACCAACTCTGATAAGTCCACCCTCTCTGCCATGTAATTTATAGGTCGCGGTCCCCCTCGTACCCCGACCTTTTCTGCCCTCCTTCCTTGGCAAACGGTGGGCCAGCCCCCTCGCTTTAGAAATGCTGCGTGCCGGTACCGTTACCACTTACGAGCAAGCAGGAGCTGAACATGGCCCCTGGGGTCGAGAAGCTTTTCTTGGCATTGAGGCTAAGGCAAGGTAAGGTCTACGACAATTTTATGCCCATATGGACTGCTGGGGAATCTCGTTTCATCATTGACCAACGTTGATTTATGTTTCTTTGATAGAACTGCAAGACGAGGTATGTGGAAATATGGTGGCATGGGTGAAACCCCAGCAGAGTACAAGAGACGTTATGCGTCGTCGCCATCATCACCATCCCGGCCGAACAATGAATGATTCTGGTGTGCCACTTGGGGTAGGCAGGAGGTTGATGGTCATATGTGCATCTGGAAGGGTCTCACAATAGAATTGTGACTCCACCACCTTGCAACAAACTGATCATGATCTCATCATTATTGTGATGGGCATGATTTTGTTCCGAAAGGGCCAATCAGCCATAAATGCAGCAGCTCAAACATGATGCCTCAGGATCTCTAGCTTGATTCATTACATGTATTCCTTTTCATCCATGTCATCCAAGGGACAGTGCACCACAACCTGAGCCCATTCCTGGCCTCCTTCAATGTATCCTTGAACTGCTTGCCATGTATCATGGCCTCATAATGCTCAGTGGGCAGCAACCCTCTGGTCTGAAGCTGATCATGTTCTGGCACACTTCTAGGGTCTTGTCCACTCTCCTCTGCTCTGCATCCAGCTTCATTGTCTCACATATGTCCTCAGAATTGAACATGACAGGACATGGTAGGCCTCCCCCTGTAAGCTTCTCCCAGTTTTCTGTTGCTTCTATCAGTGCAACCTTCAGTGCAATTGTTTTGCCTTTCCACAGGTCACTGGCATGGCAGAGGTGGTGAAGCATGCCCATGGGGTCCATCAATGTTGCATAATGAAGCTTGTTGTACTCTGTGTTCTTTGATGGAGTAGGTAATGGATGAGGGTATTGAAGAGGTGCTGTAGGCAGCCTCGGTAGTGACCAACTACAGTTGATTATCTCATAATGCATATGGTCAGGGCTGGGGGAAAAGTCTATGCATTATGAGCATTATGCAGTAGCATCATGTCATGCACAGTTGTGACTGTGATTACAAATATGTGACACTAAGGAAGGCTTGACACATGCTGTCAACTAACTTGCTTTGCCCAGAATGAATCCAATGTTGACTACTTTGTGCTTTTCATCTCCATGCACCTGAGAAGCCACAGAAACAATGCAATTCATGTGGTAAGGTGAGTCCATTGTCTGAATAGCCAAACTGCCAGCATGCTGCCTCAAGCTTCTTGCACATCTGGCTCACATCAGAAAAACTGAGGCCTGCAGGTAGGCCACTTTCTTCCTCCTCCTTGCTATCATCCACATCAATGACTTCTCCATTATTTTCCATGGTGAGTTGCTTGATGTGTGTGACAATTTCATCATCCCCACTGATGACCTTGTTATCATATGCTTGCATGGTGTGCTCCTCCTCCAGTTCCACAAGCTCACCCACAGGTGGAATACTTCCCTTAATCCCCTCAAGCTGTAGAGTTCTATGACAGCCATAAGAAGGTCTTTCTCAACTGTGATAATTTGAGGTGGTGGTTGCTTGTCACTTGGGCACTGGATGCAGATTTTTCAAGTGAGATGTATTGATTGCCATGGCTGCAAGTTTCTCAACTTCTTGAATGGCAAGGTCAGTGTCATTTTCTGCAGCCAATACTGCATTGATTGCAGGCTGCCAATCCTTGTCCATGTAAGTTGATCCCAGCAGTGTTTTGACATGAGACTCCACATCTGGCAGGGTGATGGAATTGGACAATGCAAACTCACATATGATGTCCCAGGCTGTGGGATTCATGTGTGGGGGAAGGGTGGTTGGAGTGTAAGTACTAATAGGATTATTGAGCCATGATCTACTGAGATGGCATTATAGATTCCAGACCTCTGAATGCCTGCATGTACCCAGCAGTGCTCAATCATTGATGCCTTCACTGCTGCCCATGCATCCTTTGCCATTATCATGGCTTCAAGTAAATTGATCTTGTAGATGTTGCTTTCACCAGCTTTGTCAAGGTCCACAGCACACATACTGAATGCATGCCAGTAATGAGCCTTGAAGCATTGAATGATTTCTGCATCAAGAGGTTGGACAAAAGATGTCAGGTTAGGCTCAAAGTACTCTATCTGGATATTCTGTGGTGAATAGTTGATGTAGTGACCACTGAAGTTGTTGATTACAAGGCAGATGTGATGGTTTTGCCTGCACATTTTCAAGTCAAATGCCTTTATCCAGCTGATCTTTTTTGAGCATTTGATTCTCAGAGACTGGCAAAACTACTGATCATTTACTCTTCAAACAGTTCCATTGTCATCCATGCCCTTTTATTGTTGCAATAATCAAGTCCATATGAAGCAGGTGTGTTATTCTTGAAGACATGTGGTTTTTTATATGTACTTTCCAATGAAAACACAGGCATCTTCTTGCTGCCATCAGAATTGCAGGCAAAGCCCAGGGTTAGATGGAACTTGTCCTTCTTCCCACTCATTGGCTTTGTTGCCAATCCTTGGTCAGGTGGAGCACTGAGGAGCTTGGGTATTAATTTAAATCTGTAATAGTAACATGAAAAATGGCTTAAAATGCAAAGAGGCTTGTTTCATCAAAGTTCCAGCAGTCCCTAGGGGCAAATTTTGCCAAGGTTGTTGCAATGTGCTGCTACTCAGCCTTGACAGCAGTGAGATCAACAGATGCAGCTTCACCATGTCATCAATGCTCTCACAAGTTATATGTTTTGATGAAGGATGCCACCCATCTATCACTGGTAAGCCATTCTGCTTCTGGAACACCCAGGAGGTCCTCAAATCTTTGCCATTTCTCTTGCAGCATTGGACCAGTAATGCATTTTTAATTTTTGTTTTTTTAGTATATTTATCACATGCTCCCCCTTTTCCTCCATAGCATGGACCCAAAGGGCAAGGGCCTTTTCAACATCTGGGTGGGTGGCTATGTGAGGCCACTTTGAAGACAGTGCACTTGGACTGTCATGCACATGTTGTTTCAAGTCAAGGTGAGCTTTCAATTTCCTTGGAAGTGTTGACTGAGTAAATAATAAGCCCTGTCTTCTTTGTAGCAAAGTGTTGGACAATGTCCTCCTGGGAAGCACTGGGATGCTTGTTGATGTAGGTGAAGACTGTCATCCAGCCATAGAGGGTGAGATTTTCCTGGGAAGTGGTCTGTTCCTTGGCTGATGTTGTGGGCATGTCCTGTGAGGGTTTTTGCCTAGGTTTACAGACATGGGGAGCTGGCTTAGGGAATGGTTTTCAGTGGGTGGTCTCAGGCATTATGGTGGAACTGTTGGAAGGGGCACAATGCAAAAAAATTTCACTGTTAATCATTAATGAAAGATGTCAGTCTACTTTTGTACTTGAAACAAAGCCAGATCAGCATATGTCACTGAGTTTTGGTCTGAATAGTTACCATCTAATACTGCATATTAATAGTTTGTGGGTATGCAGTATGCAATATGCACACTTTTACTGAATCCCCTGCACCCCAACTCAGTCCCAACTTGGGCTGACAAAAAAGTCATGCATTATCAGATTTATGCATTATGACACCATGCATTATGAGATAATCAACTGTACTGAGGAAACAGTACCAAAACTGTACTACTAAGTGTGCTCCAAGTGCTTATATAAGCATGTAAACATCACACCAAATAAGGCTATCACACTGGTGATTCAATTTCCAACAAAAGGGGCAATGGTAGTGTGCCCTCTCTTGGTTTTGCTGGGTTTCACTCAACTTGTTCAAATCATCTGAAAAGAATATTTGGTTAAGTCAGGGTGAACTTAGCAGTTCATGCTAAACATGGGCCAAGACCAAGGATAACTCAATAGAGACCTTGTCTCTATCATCCCTGGCTTTATATACATGCATTATCTACAGACTACCAATACATGTACACACAAATGACATCATAGATAAGCTATCTGTCAGAGTTGGGCCTTCTCCAAGGCCAAAAGGGATGGCTGAGGGTCAGGGTTACCTAATTAGGCAAGTCTGATGATGGGCTGATGAGATAGGGGCTAGGCCAACACAATGATCTGCAGGCCAATGAGTCTCTGGCTAGCAGAGTGGAGCAGGGTGGGGCCAAAAGGGGCTGACAGATCTCCAACTAGCAGAGTAGAGGGACAGAAGAGGGCATCAGGTTCAGCTCATGTGCTGCCCCCTTGTACAAGCTCAGCCCTCATATTTCAGAGGTGAGAGAGGTGTTGGGACTTAAGGGAAAACTCAGAGGAGGTACTTTAGTCAATATTCATACTGAGGAATACAGGACTTGTACTGTACAGTATTTATAGGCCACAGCAAAGCTGGGGCAGTACAGTATCAGAAAGTTGGGATTAACATATGGAGCTACTGAATTTTTCTAGGGGAACAGATGTCAGAAAACTTCAGCACAGAGAGTCATGCTGATAGCAGGGAACAGAAGAGACAAAGATACTATCTATAAACAGAAGGTCAATCATGTACTTGGAGCAGAGCACCCACCAAGAGCCAATCAGTGGCAAGGCCAAAACCTAAAAATAATGCATGACCCTTCAGGACAACATACTGCACAGGCACCTTGACCCCAACAGAACTGGCCCAACAAGAGCTGAGAGTGGTCACATGACAAGTCTGACAGCTGCTGACAGTACAGAGTGTGTGCACTGGTTGGCTGCATGACCTACAGGCTTAATAAGCATTGGACTTCATCATGGATGGGTCAGAAGGTGTCAGAGGTGATGTGGGAGTGTGGGAATTGCAAGGGTGAGGCATGGCCATGACAGTATCCCTCCCTTAGGGCCTGAACCCTTGAAGGCCATATGTACAGAGTCCTTACTGTTGGAACTGGCAGGAGACAGAAACATAAGTAGTAGTGCAGTCAGGTACTGGTACACCCTGAAACAGGTGAAGATGGGTCACCAGGGTATGTTGTAAGTGTTGGAGATTGAATCACCCCAGTGTGATGTATATTTTGGTGCGAGTTTTACTTGCTTACATAAGCACTTAGAGCGCACTTAGTACTACACTTTTTGGTACTAATCCCTCAGTAGTTGAGTCACTACTGAGGGTAAGCCTACATATTCTTTATAATATACTACTTACTGATACCTTGTAGCTGCCTACAGGTACTTCAATATATATAGTAGTCGAGTCACTACTGAGGCTAGCCTACAGCCCTTTTCTACAGGTTATGAGCCCTGCCTAGTGTGGAAAATTTTATTGTAGGCAACTCATGGTCGACTCGAACAAGAAGCTACTCAAGCTTGCTACAAAATATCTCTACTTCACTCAAAAGTAATAGGAAATAATCTATGGAACCTGAGCTTGCAGAAGACAGCTGCAACTGGCACACCTATGGCAGTTGGGTGCTGAAGGCCATCTCTGAAGACAGCTTGATGAGTTACCTAGATGGGTCTGAAACATGACCTCCAACTCCGAAGTTACTACAGGAATATGGTGCCAGATGGACACCACGAACTGACGAGGAACGAGATGTTGTCATGGCCTGGAAAACCGCTGACGACGCGTGGCAACAACGGACCACTATGGTCCACCATATCATCATATCCAGCATACCCGACTCTATTCTAATGCTTGTGATGCATTTAGAAACTCCTCACGAAGCATTCGCCTACCTCGAGAATCGCTATGGTCAAATTCCGAGACCAGAGACCCACAGGGTTGTTGACGAAGCTGTTCAGCAGTGCAACATGCCTTCCGAGGAGTATGCAACTGAAGAGAGTGCTCATGGCACCAGGCATCAGCAGCAACAAACCAGAAAGTTCACCTGGAGGGGAGGAGGACTCCCCAGACATCCCGAATGACTGCGCTGAGACTGAATCTGGGTACCTAACGCCTGAGAGTGAGGTCATAGATGCGCGGCAAGTAGAACTTTACCTACCAGTGGTTGAAGTTGGGACTGTCGACTCGAAACAGGTTGGACGAACACGATCATACTGGAGTTACTAGCACAAGCTTTCCAGCAAACACTGTAGCTGCCAAGCAGCCTACAGTGGTCCTACACAAACATACTGAGATTGTCTATGGGCCCATGGCGCCAGAGACTACAATCGTAGATGTGCAGAGTCAGGTGGCAGGAAGCTGTGCAGTGAACTCAAACGAGAGCAAAAGTGACTGGACTGAGATTCCGACTGGGTACCTGGAACCCGAGATGGACATTGTAGACGTGCAGCGGACAGAGCTCGATGAACAAGCGCACACACTCGAAGTGCCTGACGAGAGGGGTCAGCGCATGACCTGACAAAGCTGCAAAATGCCGAAACTACCCTGAGTGGAGCTCTGAGGCTCACGAGCCTGCAGGTGACACCACTAGCCAGGTCCTCGAACGCTTCATTGAAAACACATCTACCAAATGCAATGAATGCGTCAAGACGAATGGCAAGACGATCGCCAACATACCAGATCCTCCAGGAACTCATGCTGAGATTCCTATCCCACAAATTGGGCATCCTATACTACAGGATAAACTTCCAGACACCCACAGTGACTGTGCCGAGACCAAGACTGGACACACGAAGCCCGAGCCTGAGGTCATAGACCCACAGCAGGTAGAGGGCAACCTACGAATGGTCAGGGTGGCAGCTACAGAGCCAGGATGACCAGACGAATGTGTGAATGCACTCGATGCACCTGACGAGGATAGTCAGTATGTGCACAATGAGGTTGCGGAGCGCCGAGACTTACCTGAGGGGAGCACTGAGGCTCTCTCACCCGAAGACTGGTCCCAACTACGAGAGACCGAGCACCCTCAGCCTGATCGCGATCGCGCCCACCAAAGGTACTCCACACCAGATATCCCACCTGACGAGGTCTGGGGGGTGGGGGTGCATAGGCTTGCTCGAGCGGATGGGGGGGGGGGGGTAGCGCAGACATTGGGTCAACAGCAATGAAGCTGAAGATAAGAGACGTCAGCGCTCAAACCGCCCAAGCACTGCCTGGCTTACCACATGTGGAAAGACTGCCCAACGGCGCCTGATAAGGGCAGAGTGGGCACTGGCAGGTTTGACGACACAGCTAGCAGGGACTTCGCTGACTCACAACGAGTGGAGAAAGCAATGCTAACCAGTAGCAGCACTCAGTATGGCATGCGAACGACGAGATGGCCAAACGGCCAACCCGCACCATCTGAACCGCCTCCAGCAGGCATCCCACGCCCTCCTCGACTCTATAAGGTCACACATCGATGTGGAAGAGTCAAATCGAGCACTAAAAGTGTCAGTAGGCTGCAAACGAGAGGCTGCAGATGCTTCATCCTCAGCATTCCCATTCCGCTATCGCACGAAGTCTCGCGACACCTCTGGAATATCGCGGATACATTCTGGAGACAGGACATGCCTCCTAGGCGGACTCGGAACCATCACGGACCTTCCGACAGTCGAACGGCAGTCTCGCGGCAGCGGCACGAGACTACGAGGCAAGACGGCGAGCACGCTTGGCTCGAACAATATGGCACACCAGTGATATCACAGGTCCTACCACCAGAAGCTGGCAGATGGGGTGACAGCGGTAACAGCGATGCAACAAGCAGCAGAACCATCTGCTCGCACGGAGCAGAGAAACAGCTGCTGGCTGGCAGCAAGTGTAAGCGCACACAACGAGAGGTATCACGGCCGAACGACATACTTGCATCACCCGAACCTGCCTCCGACAGGCATCTCACACCTTCCCCGACCCTACAGGGCAACCCGTCGACGTGGAAGAGTAAAACCGAATGCTGAAATCATCAGTGACGTTCGTACGAGGCGAAAACGCCTACCATGCTCATGTGGCCCCCAAGCGGTCACTTCCGCCCCTCCTCGTGCCTTCGAAAGGATCTCTGGACCCTGCGGGAGGGTTATGGATAATGAAGATAGGCTATACTGAAGTCAGGCGTGCCAGAAACGTCGAAACGAAGGACTGCACGCACCGTATGCAGTGTCACCATGTGGCCAGCACCTGCTCTCCAAATCGGCACACAACGACTTCAGATGTCCATCACAGGGTGTTGGACAGGCTATAGGTATGACAGCGCCACTAGCAGCGAGTTCAGCGACTCGCAAAGTGTCGAAAAAGCACTGCTAGCTAATGGCAGCAGTCAGTACAGCAGATTCGAGCCTGAATGGCCAAACGGCTCACCTGCGTCGTCAAAACCGCTTCCAAACGACTACGCGCACCATCCAGGGAACGTCAGCGACCCTCACCGACGCAAATGGATCAAGACGAGACCTAAAAACGTCAGTAAATCCGGTCCAAGAGGCTGCAAGCGCCTCATGCTACTTAGCATCCCCATTTCGCCCCCTCGCCACCTTTCGAAATACCTCTGGAATGTTGCTAACACATACTGGCGGAAGGGGGTGCCTCCTAGACGGATGCGGAACGACGATCAACTCGTTATATTCAGACGGGCGGCCCTCGTGATCACGGTACAAGGTCAGGATGAGCGCACACTACATGCATTTCCGAAACGGGAAGTTGCCACATCGCGCGCCAAATACGACCAAACACCACTCACTGGAGGCATTATCTAATATTTGAGCCACAATCATTGAAAGAACATGAAAGAAACAGATACTATGTTTAAGAAGATTGAATGATTTTACCATGTTCTCTTTGTATTTTGAAACATAGTATCTGCTTTTGCAATGTTTTATTTAATAAACATTGGTTTTTGTCCCCAGTGACTCGTATACCACCCGGACTCGAAGCTCACTCATTGCAGAAGCTACACTCGTTTATTGAATTATTTTTGGGTATACATTCATTTGAGTTATATTTTCTGCACTTCTACTTATCACACAGTGGAGCTTCAGGGGGTGTGTTGGAGATTGAATCACCCCAGTGTGATGTATATTTTGGTGCGAGTTTTACTTGCTTACATAAGCGCTTAGAGCGCACTTAGTACTACACTTTTTGGTACTAATCCCTCAGTAGTTGAGTCACTACTGAGGGTAAGCCTACATATTCTTTATAGTATACTACTTACTGATACCTTGTAGCTGCCTACAGGTACTTCAATATATATAGTAGTTGAGTCACTACTGAGGCTGCCTACAGCCCTTTTCTACAGTAAGTTAGGCTGACACAACTGGGCATGGCAGAACAGGTTGTGGTGGGGTGACTGAAAATGACTTTTGGAGTGGAAGAGTGATTGCAGCCTTTGGAGTGGGGATGCATGGGAAATGTCAGTGGCAGGGCAGTGGTCTATGCAGTGGCTGTGCAGTTGGGTGGTGGCAGTCCAATAGTGAAAAAACTGGGAGAGACTACTGAGGAAAACTGAAGAAAAAGTGAAAACAGTAAACAGGCACTTTCAGAGACAACAAAGAGGAAGCAGGGCTAAGTCAGATTGGAATAGGGGCCTGGCTTATGGGGATACCATTCATGGAAAGCTGTTACTAACTCAGTGGCATTTTCTAGCTCAGTGGCAAGTAGCCATGAGGTCTCATCCTCAGTACCCTCATATCCAGCCCAGCAGACCAGATACAGCAACTGGCAGTGACAGCAGCAGCAATCTATTTTTGAATCAAGTATCTCCAATACCTTGTACTTGAGATTACCATTGACTTTGACTGGTGGTGGTGGAGGCTGATGCTGATTTGGGAAGGGGTTGGCTGCCACAGCCTCAAGTTGGGAGACATGGAATACAGGATGGATGGAGCACATACTGTCAGGCAACTGTAGGTGACCAAATGCATACAGTGAGCAACAAAAACGTTGCAATGTTTGCAACATTTTGATTGTGTGTAAGATAGCTTGGAAATGGTTGTGGCTGTGCTAATGCCATAGGGAGGACAATTGTAGCCCTTGGTCCCAGCTTTCTATTGGTGGTCTTTCCAAGCTCAGGAGTGAAGTGGCTGTGATGGTATGGGCCAATTACTAAGGCCTATGCATTGCAACGTTTTTGTTGCTGACATCATGGTGGATGCAATCTACAGTGTGGAGTATGTATTCATGGCAGGAATGCCAGCTATTGCTTACATAATATATCACATGATCAATCCAATGATTTGTCAGCATGCAAACAAAGCCAAACATTGAACTTGCATCATTTATCCTCTATCCTGTACCACAACTCCAAAAACTGCCTATCTGGCTCATCAGGGTTACTCTGTCAGGGAAATGTCAGCAAAATCTGGTCCTCACAGCACTACCATGAGTAGGGTGTATGACCAGCACCATTTGTTCCTTAAAAAAGCTGCAAAAAGTCACCCCTGTGCTGTTTCCCCCACTGATGCCTGAGGGGTCCTGATGCTAATCCATACTGGGAAAGCTGGAAATTCCATGGAGGTCAGTCTGGCACTTCAGGACATGAAGAGTGAACTAATATGCTCCCAACTAATGTATTTCTGCCAAAGAGAAGGTGGTACCAAGGTTGGGTGGAGCCATAGCCTCCTTTGCACACTGGGTGGTCATGGGTGGGATAGCCTACTGGGCTTCCAGGGTGCAGATTCCTTGCTGCAATGTGTCCCTCAGTGTTTCCATTGGTTGCTAATGACCAAATGTTCCTTTCCCAGGCATCCACAGTTCAGTACAGGCCATATTCTTGCTGACCCTTGATGACCACCTAGTGAGCAAAGGAGGCTATGGCTCAACCCAACCTTGGTACCACCTTCTCTTTGGCAGAAATACATTAGTTGGGAGCATATTAGTTCACTCTTCATGTCCTGAAGTGCCAGACTGACCTCCATGGAATTTCCAGCTTTCCCAGTATGGATTAGCATCAGGACCCCTCAGGCATCAGTGGGGGAAACAGCACAGGGGTGACTTTTTGCAGCTTTTTTAAGGAACAAATGGTGCTGGTCATACACCCTACTCATGGTAGTGCTGTGAGGACCAGATTTTGCTGACATTTCCCTGACAGAGTAACCCTGATGAGCCAGATAGGCAGTTTTTGGAGTTGTGGTACAGGATAGAGGATAAATGATGCAAGTTCAATGTTTGGCTTTGTTTGCATGCTGACAAATCATTGGATTGATCATGTGATATATTATGTAAGCAATAGCTGGCATTCCTGCCATGAATACATACTCCACACTGTAGATTGCATCCACCATGATGTCAGCAACAAAAACGTTGCAATGCATAGGCCTTAGTAATTGGCCCATACCATCACAGCCACTTCACTCCTGAGCTTGGAAAGACCACCAATAGAAAGCTGGGACCAAGGGCTACAATTGTCCTCCCTATGGCATTAGCACAGCCACAACCATTTCCAAGCTATCTTACACACAATCAAAATGTTGCAAACATTGCAATGTTTTTGTTGCTCACTGTACCTGGTTGGGTGATGATATCAAAGGGGCCCAAGTACTTTTTGGCAAGCTTGGCTGAAGGGTGGGTAGAGTGGAAGTATTTGGCCTTGACATAGGCTTGATTGCTGACCTTGAACTCAGGTGGCAGGAGGCACTTGGCATCAGCAGGACCCTGGTAGTGCTCCTGGGCTGTGGCCATTTCAGCTTGGAGGAAGTCATGGAGGGTGGACAGCTCCATAACATAGTCATGGGCTTTTGGGGAGGTGAAGTCATGGTCAGCAGTGACTGACAGATTGGGGTGGTATCCCTTGTTAGCAAAGAAGGGAGAGACTCTGGTAGTCACACTAGGAGCATTATTGAAGGCAAATTCTGCTAGCAGTAGCAGTTCTGCCCAGTTGTCCTGTGGGTAGTTACAGTATGCCCAAAGATATTGTTCAAGAGTCTGATTCATGTGCTCAGTCTGGCCATTGCCTTCAGGGTGGTAACCTGAGGTGAAATGAAGATGCATGTTTAGGGCCTTACCCAGTGAGTGGAAGAAGTGGGAAACAAATTCAGGACCTCTATCAGAAGTGATATGGGCAGGTACACCATGCTTGGAGAACACATGGGTGAGGAACAGCTTAGCAAGGTCAGCAGAAGTAATGGAGTCACATGTCAGGATGAACACTGCTTGCTTGGATAGGTGGTCCACAACAACAAGTATGGCAGAAAAGCCATCAGATGTAGGGAGATGTTCAATAAAGTCCATGGAGATGGAGTTCCATGGCCTTTCAGGGATGGGGAGTTGCTTCAGTAGACCATAAGGGTGGTGTCAGTGTCACACACCAAAGGTGTTTGGCAGTGTGCACATGGTCCTAAATGAAGAGGTGGTTAATAAAGAACACTGCAGGAGTATCTCCCTAATGTGACAGAAGACTGCTGTCCATTAGCAGTCATCCTTCACACAAGAGAAGACCCTCTGGGATGAAGGTGACAATAATAGAAGCAAAGATGCAGTAGGATTGTGTTGAGAAGAGCATCCCCTCACTGTCAAAGCAGAAAATTGTTTACAGTGGTTTTCAAAAGTCTGCAGAAAAACCAAAAATCAAAAACTGCTGGCCAGGAATTGCCAGGTGAGACCCTGGAAGCAACCCGAGTTAGGATTTGTGGCTACTAGTAGTGCCTGTGAATAGCTAATCAATGATTGTTGAATGCATAGTAGTTTCCCATGACTGATCAACTCTCCTCATGCCACCAAAAGCTTCAGATGATCTGAAGGCTCGCATACCAGTCCTCTACCATGAGGGTTATTCCATCAAAAATATCTGCCACCTTCTTGGCCTCAAAAAAATGACAGTCTATGAAGTTCTCAACTGGTATCAGCAATTTGGCAGCCTCTCAAATCCCCACACCTATTTGTGTGTAGTGGGCCACCCTCATATTCTCAGTCCTGCTGATCTTTCCTTTGTTTCTGCTGTAATCAGCCATCATCCATCAATCTACCTCAATGAGCTGCAGAATCAGCTGCAGCTCAAGTGTAACATTCATGCTGCCCTTCCAACCCTCACTCATGCCCTCCAGTGATTGGATGTAACTTGCAAGGCTGTCTCTGCATGTGCCCTCGAATGCAATGAACTATCAAGAGCATTGTACATGAATCAGATCACTGATGATGTCCCAGATCCAAACATGCTCATGTTTGTTGATGAGGCAGCAAGGGACAAGCATACATTATTGAGGAGATATGGGTGCTCAGGAAGGGGCAGCTGCTGCACTGTTCAGAGGCAATTCATCTGAGGAATGAGGTATTCTATCATTCCAGCCATCACCCTCAATGGAATTATTGCATACAACATTGTGGAGGGCCCCATTGACACAGATCAATTCCTCAAGTTCCTGAGGGAACAGGTGGTACATGCACAGTAAAATTTTATCTGATTGATTGATAGATATGCTGGAAACAGATGCCATTTACCAACCCTTATCCTGGCCCCTGCAGTGTGATTGTAATGGACAACTGCTGCATTCATCATGGTGAAGATGTTCACATTTTGATTGAAGATGACCACTGTGAGTTTTTGGCATTGGATCTATGGCATTGTCACTGACATTTTTATAGTGTACAAGCTTATATTTCTTCCTGCATACTCCCCTGATTACAACCCAATTGAACAAGGATTTTCTACCATCAAAGCATACCTCTGCTGCCACACCAATGACCTTTCCTTGATGGCTATCACTCATGCATGGCAGAGTATCACACTGGACAAGGCAGAGGGGTACTTCAAGGCATCAGGATACATCATGTAGTCTTAGTAATGTCTTGTGTGTCTGCATATGTTGAAAATATTTGTGTATTTTGTCAATTGTTCCATGCATTCTGGGCACTTTGGGCATGAAAAATGTACTAAATGGCTGTGAGTAAGTATGACACAAGATATCTAGCAAATTATTGTGTAGCTATGCCCCCTCCACAACCTCTGCATCCTCATCCACAGTATAGCCAGGTGGAATGGGGAACCACTGCTGAAGCATCTCACAAAAGTAAAAGAGATCATAATCTTGCATCACTGGGTAATTGGTATTATCATCCTGCTGCATGGGGGGAGCACTGAAATGAGAGCCACCTCCATCATGAAACTTCTTCTTATAGAACACCCACTTTGGAGGCTGAGACTCTTGAGGTTCCAAGGCTGACATGTTGGCTCTCTTGAGGGGTGGCTCATGACCTGAAGCTGAAGCATTGCTTCACTTGCACTTTGCATTGGGTCTGTTCCACCATGCAGTACTACCCTTCTTCAGGCAGATAGCATCACCTGCTGAAATGCCAAGATCAGCCAGTAACTTGTCATCAATGTCCAGGAGAATATCTGGTCTGATTCCATGTAACTCAAGGGCTGATCTGTATGATAGCACATGGTGCACACCAAGGTTGGTCTCTGCATACTGAAGATAGTGCACCAGTTGAGTTGGGGAAGGGATTGGGGGAGATGATGGGGTATTCACTTGCTGCTGAGTGGGAGTCTGTGGAGTAGGAGGGACAACCATAGCTGGGGCAGGAGCTGAGGCAGTTAGAGAATGTTGAAGACCAGAATCAAGCTGAGCGAGTGTCCATAATAAGATTGCTGAGGTCAATGAATTGAGATCTGTCATAGCAAGGGATGCAGGTTGAGCAGCTGCCTTATGCATGGGGTGGAGGACTGGAGCCTTGTTTGCCATGTTGAATGACTCGATGTTCAGCAGGACAGCAATAGTTGCTTGGCCCTCCTAGCAATATGATTTTCAGCTTATGCTAGATGTTTCATTCATAAGACTTACCAATGCTAAACACCAATCACAGATCATGGCAGGCATCAGGAGGAGTGGCCCAAGGGGACTGATATATGTCAACCCTTCATTGTGCTCATTCTTGTAAACCTTCTGAAGTTTCAAATGCCATTGCATGAGGTGATAGTTGAGACCAGCTTTCTTTGTACAAGTAGATGTTCCCTGTAATCATGAATGTTAGCCATGATCAATGAGTCCATAAGGATGAAGACCTTATTGCTGTGAATGCCTCTTGATCCAGTACCACCACCATCCCCCCGTGGGAAAACCCAGTCCCCCCCCCAAACACACCTGCTCGACAGCTGAACCATGCCAGATACGGCTTTCGGATGTTGGCAAACGATATCATTCCTTCCCCAAGGGCTCCTTCAAAGCCCACTTCATTCCACCATCAGCTCCCCGCTTCGTCCTAAAACACCTCGCTGCTCACCCCCCGACTTGGACTTGGACAACCAAGGGCGGTCCTAACAAAGACTGTTCCTTCCAAGTCCCAACCATCCCCATCACTTGCGACAAGGCGGCTCCCAGGGCGATCCACTGGATAGTCACCATGTTTCATTCGTTTAAGGCCCACCTCAACCCCATCGCTATCGATGGAGAGTCTGGGAAGGTGAGGTCGGGATGGCTCAGGCTTTATCAAAATAATCTGTACGTCCATCTTCGAGGACAAATGAAAGAGACCGCAGCGCCCAAGAGGGCACCCTCATCGACCACCAAGCCATCCCTCACCTCCCCCCCCTTAGCCCACCCAAGGGCCGCTTCCTCTACGGAGAAGCTTCTAGAAGCTGAGCTAACCAAACTCCGCCAGGAGATCACCGAATTAAGGGACAAGTTCACCAACTACATCACGTCTCACGAGGCATGCTGCATGCGCCGCAGCAACTCACCTTCAGAATCTTCTGGAACAGAAGATCGCTCTACCCGTGCCACCCCCCGCCCACCGCCGGCCCTGCTCACCCTCCTCCCGGATGGGTCGTCGAAACCCGCAGTCAACCCCCCGACCTGGTTAGTTGCTGCACTAGCCCAGCAGGACCTTCCTATCACCTTCAGGGACAGTGTCTTCGTCCTGTCCCCTCTCACCCTCGCCACCTCGTTCCCGGAGGGAACACTCGAAGTCATCAAACTGAAATTTGATGGCGCCTCCCCCCTGTTTCTAGGTACCCACAGGGATGGGGACCTTAGGGTATCTACCGCTGCACCGGCCAGCACGGTTACTATGTCATACAATCTGCCACATGACCCTTACGTACCAACACTTCCTCGGAGAAGGAAGTGATCATTACCCACTTCACCACCCGTTCTTCTGTTCTCATAGCTGTAGTACCTTTCCACTCACCGCTTACCTTCGCAGATTCGCTCTGGGGACCCTCACGTCCCGGTTGGTTGAGTGTGCACAGTACTCAGCCTCTGTAGACCAGTACCGTTAGTTGACCCTTTCCTTGTTTCCGGACAATTGTGTTTCGTTTAGTGCAACATAGGGACATCATGTACCTCACGCACTTTAATCCAGAGTTAAAAAAAAAAAAAAAAAAAAAGACCTTACTGCTGTCAGAGGAGGCCTCCAAGTAAACATCAGAGCTTGCTGAGCCTTTGGATCTTGAGCTTTGAGGCAACTTCTCAATGTGTCACATATCCACAAATACCTTTACTGTTGATGGCTTCTCTTCCAAAAGCTTCTTTACCATGTCCTTGTAATTGATGATGTTGTCAACATCAATTGTGTCCAATATATGTTGTCTACCAGTCAAGTTAGTAGGAGCTGTTGTGGTCATGAAAAAAAATTACCCTTTCACTTTCAGTGGGATGTACTTCAGAGGGAAGTGTTTCTTCTCAGTGACCTCATAGCTTGCTAGGCCATGCTTGAGGAGAACAGCTTTCAGAAACTTGACATAATTTGAAGCACTCAGAGTGAACAAGAGCTCCTTCATTTTTGTGGACTTCTCCTCCTTTGAGGTTGTCTTCCCCTTCATGGATGTCTTCTTCACCTTCAAGTAGACAGTAAGTAGAATGGAGAATGACTGGAGAAAGTTGTCCTCCTCTGGAGTGGGAGATGACATGGCAGCTGCAGAAAGAAGCAAAGACTACTTGTAATTAAAAATCCTAGCTAGGGTTGCTTCTGGGGTCTCACCCAGCAATTCCTGGCCAGCAGTTTTTGATTTTTGGTTTTTCTGCAGACTTTTGAAAACTGCTGGAAGTGCCAGTTGAAAATTTTAAGCATGCATTTATGGCATTCCAGTTTTTCAAATATCTCCAGCAGTTTACATGGTATTGACACCATTCCCATGCTCATATGTACCTAATTCCCATGCCATCCTACCTGCCAAATTTGGAAGCAATCCTCACAACCCACAATTTTCCACAGCATTTCTGCCAACAAATGCCCATTTCACCTATCACATCAAAAATGGCTGGCTTGATGATGATCTCATCACTCAGATCCTTTGCCAAGGAGAATGGCTATGTGTACCTTGCAGGCATTCCTACCAGCTTCCATTCTGAAGCATCCTGGCATGTCCCCTCCTCATCCACCCCCTCCCAGCTAGTCCATCTAGGACAGCAAGTTCTCCCTGTCAGTATGACATCTAGGAGGACATTCTTTGGTCATCTCAAGTCTGTGATAAGGCTTGAAAGGTCTTATGTGGCCATTTCTGTTGTCCCACTTGAAGAAGCCTATGGATTCTTCCTTCCCTCCTCATGCACCATCTTCCTGCTAATTGTCTCTGGTTCTTTCAAAATTGCAACAGCTACAGTACTCCCTACTGTACTCTACCCTTCCAGATTGCATACAGGACCAGATTGCAGCAAATGTCCCTCCATCCTCCCCACCTCCTTCAGAAGCCTAGCTGATGGGAGGGAAACACTTGGTTGAGGAGAGAAAAAGGGGGGAGTGCAAAATCTATGGCCCTGACACCCAATAGACCCCCAACAGTTGGTGACAGTAATTGTAATTATATATTCCTTGTTTGGATGTGCAGAGCCCCCATCACTTCTAGATCATCACAGCCTCATTCCCTTCCTTGTACCATACAGCGACTCCCCTTGACATGCAGCACAACCCTTGGCATGTGACCAGTGCACCCCTTTCACTGTTTTTAGTTTCTGACTCACTATGACTCATTCTTGACTCATACTGTACCAATGTGTCCCTCTTCAGTTCTCTGCTTACTGATTTCTTTGTCATGCTTATAAAGGACATTGGCAATCACTTACAGTCATCACTGGGCACTTACCAACCCCTTACCAGTAGCTGACACCAGTGACATCCCTTGTTTACATCTAGCTGTGCTGACAGCAAGCATATAGGTTCCCCTGTACCTAGACACAAAAAACAGACACCCAGACACCCATAACTCAAGATCATCTTCATCTCTCACCATCATCTGAAGCCTTCCTATCCATCCTATTCATTTTCTGAAGTCTTTCCAGTGGTTGAGGCTTACCTGAAGAGTCTATCCACTGAGTTGCTCATTGTTATCTGTATCAGTTCTTCATCACTGTTGCATCTGCACCTCTCCTCTTCATCTCCCATCCCATCCCTTACCTGGCCCTGGTGCCAGTGTCTCAACAGGCCTACCTCAAAACCCTCCCCTGCACTCACCTTCTGAGAGCAGAACTCCACTTCCTCCACTCCCTTCAATCTAGATTCCACTGAGGCAAACCACTACTCTTTCTTTTGTCTGTGTGTTGGACTTTCAGCTGGTTCCACTACTGATCCACACCTTGACTCACATTGGGGAGCTTTACTGTGGCCACAAGTGATGCATGACTTTACATAGTTTTTGATGTCAGTGCAGAGTTTCAGCCATATGTACTCATGGTGCACAAGCTCTAGGGTGCAGTTTTGCCTGAAATGACCCACAAGTGGGTGGTCATGTTTGAACTGAAGCACCTGGAGGTGGAGATCACCAATTTCAGGGACAAAGATGTGGCCATCCAATTGGAGGAGTCCATTGGCCTCTAAGGACTAGTGGGGCACTGTAGGTGAAGGGAGATGAGTGGCTGAGACTGGGTCAGCTGATAGTGCAGAGATGATGTCAGAGCAGAGCCACTCAACATTGAAGAGTGCCACTGCCCAAAGCACAGGAGCCATGAGGTGGGAGGTATGGAGGGATGATGTGAGCCATTCTTGAGTGAACATAGGGTGGAGGTTGTGTGGGTTGACTTGTGCACAGTCCCTATCCCCCCCTTTAAGGTAGATGTCCCAATGGCAGGTGAGTTCATTGGGTTTGGCACCAAGGCAGCCTAGATGGAAATGGATGGACAGGTTGAATTAGGAGAGGTACTCAGACCACTGAGCCTTCTGATGGGTTAGGACCTTAGAAGTAGCAAAATACTCAAGGTTTTTATGGTTGGTGACCACATCAATGGGAGTGGCAGAACCCTCCAGATAGTGCCACCAGTGGCAGAAGGCCTCAAAAATAGCCAACAGCTCCTTGCCATGAGTATCATAATTGAGTTCCAGGGAAGTGAGAGTGCAGGAGTAGAAGGCAACAGGGCAGAGTTCACCATCAGTGCAAGTGATGGACAGAATGCCAGTGATGGCATAGTCTGATGCATCAGTTTCTACTGTTATAGGCACATTGGGAACCCAATGAGTAAGGATCAGAGTGGAGGTGAAGGTGGTCTTCAGGTAGTCAAAAGTAGAGTGGCACTCCTCAGAAAAGTTCCAAGGAGTGTTTTTTCAGGTGAGTTGGGTGAGCAGGATGACAATGTCAGAGTAGTTATTAATGAATCATCAGTAGAAATTAGCAAACCTGAGGAAAGACTGATGTCTCAGACCTGACATGGTTCAGGCCAATCATGGATTGACTGGACCTTGTCAGCAGACATGGTGAGGCCCAATGGTGACAGGACATAGCTGAGGTACTTGACTGAGTCTTGGTGAAACTTGCACTTTTTGGGCTTGGCATAGAGCCCATGGCAGCACAGCTGTTGAAGAACCTCTTTGACATGTTGATGGTGCAACTCCATATCCTGTGAATAAATGAGGATATCATCAAGGTAGACCACAATGCAGACATTGAGCATGTCTGCAAAAATGCTATTAACAAACCACTGAAAGGCAGCCAGCACATTAGTGAGACTGAAAGGCATGACTCACCACTCATAAGATCCATAGCAGGTCTGAAAAGCAGTCTTCCACTCATCACCATTGGCAATGTGGACAAGATGGTAGGTGTGGTGGAGGTCAATTTTGGAGTAAACCTTTGCGTGGCTTGGGGAGTTGAGGAGGTTGGAGATTAGTGGTAGCAGGTAGTGGTCTTTCTTAGTGATCTTGTTGAGACCTCAGAAATCAACACAGAGTCAGAGGGAGCCATCCTTCTTTTTCACAAAAAGGACAGGGGCACCATGGGCAGAAGTGGACTGTTTGATGAAGCACTGAGGTGCTCATCAATAAAGGTGTGGAGAGCCTCAAGCTCAGGGGGCAACAGTGAGTAGATTGTGCCAATGGGTGGGGAGGCTCCATCCTCAAGATCAATCTTCAAGTCAAAGCCATGATGCAGTGGCAACTCAGTTGCCTTTGCTTTACTAAAGTCATCAGCAAACTCATGATACTCTGAAGGGACCAAAGAGAGATCAGGTGGAGGTGTAGCCAAAGTGGGGGTAGTAGCCACATGTAACTTGGCATCATTGGGGGACAGCTGCAGTTGGAACTGCACTGAGCCAGGCAGAACACAGGCTTGGATGAAGGCTGTGGTGCCAATGAGTGATATGTGCAGTTGCAGGATTGGCAAGTCAGGAACCTTTGGTGAAGGCAATGGATTGTCAGATGACAGAATGGAAGGTGTTGGTACTGAAGTGGGCAAAGCATCAGTGGATGATGAGGGTGCCAGGGGCATTGGCATTCCATGCAGTGGTGGTTGGAATGTGATACTGCCCAATACCCAGTCAATCAATGGATTGAAGTGGGTGAGCCAGTTATGTCCTAGAACCAATGAACAGGAGGAATCCAACAGAGTGACAAAAAAGGAAACTGAAGTGACATCACCAGAAGGAAAATGGATGGAAAGATCTACTACTTTAGTAATGATGGCATTTGTGCTTCCATCAAACAGTCAAAGTGGGATCAGAGGAGAAATGGGTTTTTCTGGAACAGAGTACTTTTCTACTAATGATGGATCTACAAAACAATGGGAACCAGAATTGATCAACACAGAAATGTTATCTACAGAACAGTTGGGGAGAGAGACAGATGGAGTGGTTGAACTTGACTACATACTTTGTGACATGTGAGGTGTCCTTCATAGTGAGGTTCTCTAGCTGTTGGACTGCATCAGCAACTGTATCATGTAGGCTGAAGTTGGCAGTCAGTTTGCTGAGGAACTCTTGGTAGTCATCCATCCAGAGGGGATGATTCAGAAGGTTGTCAGGATTGAGGAGATTGGGTTCAAACCAGGCCAGTGCCATACCCTTCAGGTATGACTGAGCAAAAGTGACCTTGGCTCAGTCAGAGCAGAAAGCATGCAGGTGGTTTTGGAAGTTCAGCTCACACTGAATGAGAAACTCCTGAAGTTTCTTCAGGTCAGAGCCATCAACAGTATTGGGCTCATGGACCTTAGTTTTTGGGGTGGAGTCACCTGAGCACTGACTAGAGTGGCTAATTTGTGGACAGCCTGAGCAAGTGCCAGGAGAGGGTTTTGGGGCAGCTCAGCTGGGTCTTTGGGGATACCCCCATCACCACTGCCCCTGCCATCCAAACCATCACCTGGGTCATCATTGGGATTGTCAGGACCACCACAGCAGTGTGGCAGTGTATGGAAGACTGTATGCTGGTGGTCAGAGTGGCCAGCCTGGGAGGCACTATCCTGTGCTGGTTCAGATTGAGCATGGTGTCAGGCAGAGAATGACTGGAATTGTTGCATGACAGAAGGTAGTTGCTGAGGGTTAGCAAGGGTTGTGGCAAGCCTGTCAGTGGTTTCCCTCTGGTGGGTATGTGCCCAAGTATGCATGATTAGTAGTGAATTGGAGAATGAGCTTGTACAAGTGTGAGTACAAATATACTGTCAGAGTCAGGCCTTCTCTGAGGCTGAAAGGGATGGCCAAGGGTCAGGGTTACCTCATTAGGGGGCTCATGAGATAGGGGCTAGGCCAATGCAATGATCTGCAGGCCAATGAGTCTCTGGCTAGCAGAGCAGAGCAGGGTGGGACCAAAAGGGGCCAACAGATCTCTGACTAGTGGAGTGGAGGGATGGAATAGGGTGTCAGGTTCAGCTCATGCACTGCCCCCTTGTACAAGCTTGGCCCTTGTATTTCAGAGGTAAGAGAGGTGTTGGGACTTAGGGGAAAACTTGGAGGAGGTACTTTATTGATATTTGTACTGAGGAATACAGGACTTGTACTGTACATTATTTCTAGGCCACAGTGAAGCTGGGGCAGTACAATATCAGAAAGTCAGGATTAACATATGGAGCTACCAAATTTTTCTAGGGGAACAGATGTCAGAAAACTCCAGCACAGAGAGTCATGCTGATAGTGGAGAATGGAAGGAGGCAAAGATACTATCTATAAACAGAAGGTTGATCATGTACTTGAAGTGGAGCACCCACCAAGAGCCAATCAGCAACAAGGCCAAAACCTAAAAATAACACATGACCCTTTGGGACAACATACTGTGCAGGCACCTTGACCCCAACAGAACTGGCCCAACAAGAGCTGAGAGTGGTCACATGACAAGTCTGACAGCAGCTGGCAGTACAGAGTGTGCATGCTGGTCAGCTGCATGACCTACAGGCTTAATAAGCATCAAACTTTGTCTTGGATGGGTCAGAAGGTGTCAGAGGTGATGCAGGAGCATGGGAATCACAAGGGTGAGGCATGGCCATGACACTATCATGATAAGCCCAGGTACTGCCCCCAGATAGCCAATACCATTATCTCCAACATCATCTGGTAACAGTCACATCATAGATTGCAGGATAAGATCATTATAATTCTGTAGCTGTTTGGGTATACTGGCAAGGAGAAATGGGTGTAGGATCAAGCTGTGTTGGCCAGTCAATCAGGCCAATGATGTGCATGCTTGAGGTTGAGATGGTGGATGCAGAAATGACTGAGGACCAAGTTCCTAGGAATGAGTGACAACACAATGAGGGGATAGTGGTTCAGGCCCTTGATCTGATCTGATGGCAGCAGCTGCTAGTACTGATAACCCTCCCTCCTTGCATGCTGTAATGGTACATAGCCCCTTCTCAGCTCCCTTTACAAGTGCTGCTTCAGCATTATCATCTTTAGTTGTCAATTATTTTAGGGGTAATTAAAAAAGGCAGAGAGCTGCCTACACAGTCCCCCATCTATATTGAGCTGTGATTGGGACTTGCTAAAACATGCAACATATGTAAGTGTGGGGAAAGAAATACCATTCCCCTGTAATATTACAATCTATGCTGAATTGTACCCTTCAAAATTCATGTCTAGGCTAAGGAACTGGCTTGTAACATTTGTGCCATATATGCCCATGAACCATATGGCCCAGGTCTAACTCAATACAACAACCTGTAGGTATCACTCTTGTGGTCCACATAGAGTAGAGTGGCTGCCTTAATGTTACAGGTATCCAAAGCAGCAATCTGCCATTGGGACCTTTGATCCAGCCATCTTGGTGAAGCTTAACCAACTGTGCCCATGGCTGCCCATACTCTTGCAGGCTGCCACCACCAAGAAGCTGATCACTGTTACAGAGTGCATCTGAAGGGACAGATGAAAAGCAAATATGGCAGGGTTTAACAGCTAAAATTTATGTTAACAAAACCCAAATATATTACAGTTGAATAGTACTGACCATGAGGTGGAAGAAGCCTTGTGTCATGCAAATTGGATGCAACCAGTTTCACATTCTCATTGGTACTGATTTTATGCTCACAGCTACCAGCATCCCAAACTCTGACAGACATGTCATCTAAGCTTGACATAATCCGGTTACTGGGTCTGTCGATATGCTCTTCAATATGGCAACTGACACCTCCTTCAGCATCCCAGACCCTCACAGTGTTGTCATCTGAGCCTGACACAATCCTCTTTCCATCAGGGGAGAATGCAACTGAAGTGACTGAATCTGTATGCCCCTCAAGATGGCTGCCAATCTGGACACCTCCTTCAGCATCCCAGACCCTCACAGTGTTGTCAAAAGAGCCTGACACAATCCTCTTTCCATCAGGGGAGAATGCAACTGAAGTGACTCCTTGTGTATGCCCCTCAAGATGGCTGCCAATCTGGACACCTCCTTCAGCATCCCAGACCCTCACAGTGTTGTCCCAAGAGCCTGACACAATCCTCTTTCCATCAGGGGAGAATGCAACTGGAGTGACTGAATCTGTATGCCCCTCAAGATGGCTGCCAATCTGGACACCTCCTTCAGCATCCCAGACCCTCACAGTCTTGTCATAAGAGCCTGACACAATCCTCTTTCCATCAGGGGAGAATGCAACTGAAGTGACTCCTTGTGTATGCCCCTCAAGATGGCTGCCAATCTGGACACCTCCTTCAGCATCCCAGACCCTCACAGTCTTGTCATAAGAGCCTGACACAATCCTCTTTCCATCAGGGGAGAATGCAACTGAAGTGACCCAACCTGTATGCCCCTCAAGATGGCTGCCAATCTGGACACCTCCTTCAGCATCCCAGACCCTCACAGTCTTGTCATAAGAGCCTGACACAATCCTCTTTCCATCAGGGGAGAATGCAACTGAAGTGACTGAATCTGTATGCCCCTCAAGATGGCTGCCAATCTGGACACCTCCTTCAGCATCCCAGACCCTCACAGTCTTGTCATAAGAGCCTGACACAATCCTCTTTCCATCAGGGGAGAATGCAACTGAAGTGACTAGTTGTGTATGCCCCTCAAGATGGCTGCCAATCTGGACACCTCCTTCAGCATCCCAGACCCTCACAGTGTTGTCATCTGAGCCTGACACAATCCTCTTTCCATCAGGGGAGAATGCAACTGAAGTGACTAGTTGTGTATGCCCCTCAAGATGGCTGCCAATCTGGACACCTCCTTCAGCATCCCAGACCCTCACAGTCTTGTCATAAGAGCCTGACACAATCCTCTTTCCATCAGGGGAGAATGCAACTGAAGTGACTAGTTGTGTATGCCCCTCAAGATGGCTGCCAATCTGGACACCTCCTTCAGCATCCCAGACCCTCACAGTCTTGTCATAAGAGCCTGACACAATCCTCTTTCCATCAGGGGAGAATGCAACTGAAGTGACTCCTTGTGTATGCCCCTCAAGATGGCTGCCAATCTGGACACCTCCTTCAGCATCCCAGACCCTCACAGTCTTGTCATAAGAGCCTGACACAATCCTCTTTCCATCAGGGGAGAATGCAACTGAAGTGACCCAACCTGTATGCCCCTCAAGATGGCTGCCAATCTGGACACCTCCTTCAGCATCCCAGACCCTCACAGTCTTGTCATAAGAGCCTGACACAATCCTCTTTCCATCAGGGGAGAATGCAACTGAAGTGACTGAATCTGTATGCCCCTCAAGATGGCTGCCAATCTGGACACCTCCTTCAGCATCCCAGACCCTCACAGTCTTGTCATAAGAGCCTGACACAATCCTCTTTCCATCAGGGGAGAATGCAACTGAAGTGACTAGTTGTGTATGCCCCTCAAGATGGCTGCCAATCTGGACACCTCCTTCAGCATCCCAGACCCTCACAGTCTTGTCATAAGAGCCTGACACAATCCTCTTTCCATCAGGGGAGAATGCAACTGAAGTGACTCCTTGTGTATGCCCCTCAAGATGGCTGCCAATCTGGACACCTCCTTCAGCATCCCAGACCCTCACAGTCTTGTCATAAGAGCCTGACACAATCCTCTTTCCATCAGGGGAGAATGCAACTGAAGTGACCCAACCTGTATGCCCCTCAAGATGGCTGCCAATCTGGACACCTCCTTCAGCATCCCAGACCCTCACAGTCTTGTCATAAGAGCCTGACACAATCCTCTTTCCATCAGGGGAGAATGCAACTGAAGTGACTGAATCTGTATGCCCCTCAAGATGGCTGCCAATCTGGACACCTCCTTCAGCATCCCAGACCCTCACAGTCTTGTCATAAGAGCCTGACACAATCCTCTTTCCATCAGGGGAGAATGCAACTGAAGTGACCCAACCTGTATGCCCCTCAAGATGGCTGCCAATCTGGACACCTCCTTCAGCATCCCAGACCCTCACAGTCTTGTCATAAGAGCCTGACACAATCCTCTTTCCATCAGGGGAGAATGCAACTGAAGTGACTGAATCTGTATGCCCCTCAAGATGGCTGCCAATCTGGACACCTCCTTCAGCATCCCAGACCCTCACAGTCTTGTCATAAGAGCCTGACACAATCCTCTTTCCATCAGGGGAGAATGCAACTGAAGTGACTAGTTGTGTATGCCCCTCAAGATGGCTGCCAATCTGGACACCTCCTTCAGCATCCCAGACCCTCACAGTCTTGTCATAAGAGCCTGACACAATCCTCTTTCCATCAGGGGAGAGTGCAACTGAAGTGACTGGTCCTGTATGCCCCTCAAGATGGCTGCCAATCTGGACACCTCCTTCAGCATCCCAGATCCTCACAGTATTGTCATAAGAGCCTGACACAATCCTCTTTCCATCAGGGGAGAATGCAACTGAAGTGACTAGTTGTGTATGCCCCTCAAGATGGCTGCCAATCTGGACACCTCCTTCAGCATCCCAGACCCTCACAGTGTTGTCAATTGAGCCTGACACAATCCTCTTGCCATCAAGGGAGAATGCAACTGAAGTGACTGCTTGTGTATGCCCCTCCAAGGCAAGCAGAATCATTGACCAGTATTCCAAACCCCCTGTAAGTTTAGGAAGGGATGAGAACTTTGGCAGGAGCATCATTGATAGCATTGCCTTCACAGGAATAAATGGTAGTGCTGAGATGTACAGATGTGGTGCACTGTGAGAGATTGCACCATTGAAATTTTGAATCAACTTGACTCCATCTTCTACCAACATCAATATATCCTTGAAGCCATTTTGGTTCTTCAATGATGTCAAACAACATGAAATGCAGGCAGTTATTTCAAACTCACCTGCAGCCACTTAACAGTTGATATAAGGGCAGTGGCAGTATTTCCAACTCCACCCAGAAGACTCATCACCTCAAGCCAAAGTAGAATTTTTTCACTTCTTACAAGGGCCTTCACCAGCTGTGCAAGGCATGTATCAAATGCAGTCTTCTGCAGATGTTGGGACCAGAATCGACAGGAGTAGGACAAATGCGGAGAAATGTTCTTGTTGATTCTCTCTGGTAAATCAACAACCTCTGCATTGCTCAAGTATGAACTTTCCAGTCCACAAATGTTGAACCTCAATTCATCATGAAGGGTTTGCAGGGTGGCCAGGGCTAGGTCACATGGCCAGGTGTCAATGAAATAGTCCCTACTCCGTGACTGATCAGTTAGAAAGTCATAAAAGGATGCATGGAGGGGTCGGACAGGAGAGGAACAGTCCAGAATGCCACCTAGTACTGGTGACATAAACTTGAGGATGACAGAAACATCATAGTGATCCTGCTTGTTCGGGAAGTGTCTACGCATGTAATTCAAAGCCGCCATTGGTAGGGGTTCAAGCGTTGCCACGACTTGATGCATGACGGAGCGGTATCGTTCAAGGGTTTTCCCAGACTGGGAGATAGCGCTCTCCAGGATCGCAGAGTATGTTGCATCCAAGAGTGTTCTTCCCTCTTCGGACTGGAGACTCATCAAGTCATCATAGTGTTCCTGCACGGTTGCTCCTGCTCTGCTCGGCTTAATGTAGTCGCAGGCTAGACGTGCCCACTCAAATAGGCAGTCGGCTTTCCGGGCAATCCTCTGGACTTCAGTGTCTCCAATATCTGGCAGCGAACCCAGTTCGTTGGCAACATACTGCTGGACATCACGTTCCGTCCACTCTGCAGAAACATCGTCTAAGGAGGTTGCCTTCACATGTAGAGCGGCACGCAATACACGTTCGATATCAGGCAAGGGTCGGGATGTTACGAAGACACGAAAGTTACGTGGGAGATCCCTGGCCTGGGATGCAAGTACCGACAAGATATGTTTCCGTGATCCTTCAAGTCCACTTTCGTCCAGCGCATCGATCACCACCACCACGTTTCCAATCATGGAACCCGATGCCTTCGATAACGGTTCCAAGATGAGCTTTTCCCATTGCTCCGTGACATCAGACGTAGTTTTGAGGGAATGATCCTTTGCAACCACGTCAGCCAAAGCTTGTCGAAATGCAAGGTCCCGGTCCGCCAGATCGCGCGCGACGGTAGTAAATATCTTTTCTTCCCGACGCTCAGCCTGCCTATCACGTGCGAAGCAAAAGCAAGATCCAAGTCCTCCGGCATGCTTGAGTCCCAGAGCGATGGTATGCGCGATGGCCGACTTCCCCCTGCCGGCCTGCCCGTACAGCCAGAGAATGTGCGGCGCACGTTCGCTAGTGTCTTGGGTCCAGCTGATAATCTCCGACAGGATCTCTGTTCTAGTACCATCCAGGCACCTCTTTGTTTTATTGAGACCCGCGCCCCCCGCGTAAGCCATGCCATCGAGGTTGAGGTCTTGAAGTATAGAACGTGTATTGATCTGAATATCCCGAACTGCACGGTCTCGGTATTGTTGCATCAAGGCGTTTAACTGCTTGGTGTAGCTATCGATGGTGGCTTGCTTCTCAGACATTATGTTTTTTCCTAATCTCACCCCTAAGAACGCGTCGAGTTAGACTCGGGAGTGAAAATATGAAATCGACCCACAAAAGCTCACTACTTCCGAGTAATTTTTGATGAACTGCACTGCCTCACTTATGACCTGTGCAATCTTCCCCAATGTTTCTGCCATGCTGTCGATATTCTGGATGGTGTCATCCTCCGTAAGAAACGCGTACACTCCTGTAACCGTATCGAATAGGCTATACACCTCGTTGGCTAGGTTTGCCTGGTTGATGAGAGCCTAGGGGGAACCATGTGAGAAATGAAGGAAACATACACGGGCAGGAAACGAACTTGGGAAGCAGCGGTCAAGACTCCCAGCGCAATCTGAACATAGGGGTGAACCTGCACAGCTCTATTAGAGCCAGTAAAGATGGGTGTATAAATTGCGTACCTTTGCAATAGTACTAACCATCGCGTTGAAGGTTTTCAGAGGTTGGAGATATGTATCACTGATATTCTGAACGTTTGTAACCACGGTATCGGCCTGCGCAACACTGTCGATGGCTGTTTGGCCAAACCATGGAATCGGCTTCATACGATCCATTGCTTGTTGAGCGGCATAGATTCCACTGCCTACTGACGCGAGGTTTGGTCTGCATGCCGCACTTGCGCCTCCGAGCGGTCCAACAGCGCCTTCACCAGTATCCAGCATGGGACCTCCATCTCCGAGCTTCGCTGCAGCTGGAATGGCTTCTACTTCCGCTCTGTCGGCTGCCCTTTGATTCTGTCCAAAGGCATCAGTCCGCGTATATCGTAGCAATACAACATACGAACGCTCTGAGTAGAAACTGTCTGAGATGGATCGTGTTGCTCTTGAACGCCAACACCGGCACTTTGGCCAGCTGTCTCTGTCTTGACAGGACCTGGTTGACTTCTGTTTGATCGATGAAAAAAGCGCCGTATCCCATGGACCGCCTTCTGGGGAATATTTCCTGTGGGTCCAGTAGTAGAGCAGTCGTCCCTAGACACGACCTGATGTGAAGGTCTTTGTGACTGTTTTTCAACGGATTGATCAAATATCATCGTTTGTCGCTTACGAGGATTAAAGCGTACCGAGGGTTTAATAGTAGGTGTAGAACTGGATGACTTCTCACGTAGCCATGATCGACCTTTCCTTGCCATCGCGCAACGAGTTCACTAGTTGGTGCAAAGTTTGCAGGTTGATGGTTGTAGGGTGAACGAGGTGGTGGTTAGTGCGTTGAAGTTATGCGCCACCAACTGCCGCACCCCTGCACAGCAATCGACATCCTCAATAAACAGTGGTGACAATCTCAGAACAGAATACAGGGGTTGAGTGCACCATTCGCCCTTAGCCATACATATGTATCTCACTCTGAAATCTAGAGTAACATCCCGATGCATGTGAACCACGGGGATCCAGCGAACGAACTTCCTTCCGTTTACTTGAACTGTAACGAGAAAGGATGATCGGTATGTCGAATCAACAAGCCCAAAACGCAAAGTTCTATTTTTTCTGTCCTGCCATTCCCGTCAGTTTTTCGAGTCGCAGGCTAGAACACTTCGAAGGTGTTGACTTCGAAGTTCTCAAGGTCCAATTTCTTGTAGTTGTAGCCCTCATAGTCAAGTGCTACTTCAACGACGGGGCTGACATCTTGACCCCACAACATCAAGGCACCCGTGATGATCGAATCATCAAGGACGATCTCAAGGTGACTCTGCTAAGAGATATTTACATGAAGTCACCGGACGGGTTGAAGAAACTCCCGATTTGGTTGGAGAGAATGAAATCGAGTTAACGCCTTGTGTTTGACGTCAATAAGGTAGATAGAGAAACTTTCCTTGCGGAAGCCAGAGCGGAATATGCGTCAAGACCACGGGCAAAAAAACATTTCGGTACACTTACTCTTCGTAGAACCATGGAGAGAGCCACCGAGCCCTGCGCATTGTGGCAACTCCACACTACCCGCCCTCTCTCATGACCGGTCATCTTATTGCCCTTCGGCTCACGAGGTACTTGCGCACCCTCATGGCGTCGCACTTATAGCCGACCATCTCGAGGCGTACCTTTGGATCTTCTCGACTGCGGAGCCATCCATGAAGCACAGCAATATTTATTAGTTATCGAAGGACACCGTAAAACCCTTGCAGTCCTGTGGTCGATCTCGACAGGTCAGACACGCAGGAACAAGGTGCCGTGAATCCCCTGATCCCTTCTACTCGAGATTGATCGCACACCTGCATTCCGCTACCCGCTCTGGCTGGCGGGTCGGAAACGCCCGCAATCTTTTTCATTTACTATGTAGCTGCTCACGCTCGCTATCCTCTGACACCAACCCTCTGTGGTGGAAAGCATTCAGTCGATACCAACGACTGCACAACCGCCCTCGTCTCTGCCGCGAATGACCGGAAAATCCCAATGTGAGCGCTGCTATGTTTGAAAATGTCCATGCAAACACCACAGCCTTCCACCTGACCACTGTAACGTAACCGTCATCTGTCGCAGACCGTAGGGCGACATCTAACGAAACCCTACCTTCCCATTTAGCGATGGCGGAAGAAATAATGATATTCTCCATCTCACAAATCGAGCTGACTGTATTCTAGGACCAGTGGCAATCCCTCTAATCACCTGTCCATGTTCACGTTTTCGGCACGCATCAAGCTTCTCAGGCGTTCCCTCTCCCTCATACGCATATAGTTGCACCACTTGTCTATTCCTCCAACGCATCGGACGCTCTCCATTGCGTTGGCGTTCTGGACTGAGGCAGGGCTGCACGGTGCGATATTCGATGGCTAAACTGAGCAAGGAGGATACAGCAAGTAGGGTTCGTTGTATAATCGCATTGGCGTGGATTGCTGTCAGGGAATGGGGAGGAGTTGTTGAAGGCGTGGAAGTTCTGAGGTCTAGATCATCGCTATTACAACGTCGTTCATAACCACTAAATAAACTTAGCAAAGGGGCATCGCACGTTCTCAGACTCGTATGGAGACACTACTTGAAAACATACCATCAGTATTCTAGACTCTTGGACTCAACACCGCTCCGGGCGCAATCCTTACCGCTTGTCACCTTCCTGACACGACAACAGTCATTACATGCCAGGGCGGTGTTGCAGGTTCGCTCACAACATGGGCTGCTCACGCTATCGGTGTTAGACTTAATGCTGATGCTTGACTGCTAAAACATTGCAACTATTGAGTCTCCCGGAATTGGCGTCTACCAAAGCCGATTATTAGGACACCGGAAAGTTTCGCCCTGACGCGTCGGGCGCCAACGAAAAGTACGTAGTCGAGATTAAGCTGGTACGGAGTCAAATAACACCGTGCAGCGCAGCCACAACAACTCGTAACGTGAATCCACGGACTCCGTGAGTTGCTGTGAGCAATACTATCACGCCTTAGTGCCCTTTAGGTGTGGTTGTTGAGTATTCCGTTGGAACCCACGTCAAAGCATTATACGCCACTCACTAAAGTTTTCCAACCCGTGAAGCGTCATGGAAGCTATGGAAGGGATATTCTTCGTGCTAACGTCTCCTGCTTCCTCCTCACCACGAACCCACATTCAATATATAATTTCATCGCTGGTCGATTATCCTCCTGTACCTCCACCCAAATCTCCTTCGCAGGAACGCTAGCAATGACGTGCAAGAGCATCGCGCGACCAAAACCACGTCGACGGAAGGCCTCTTCTACACCAAATCCAGTGATGAGGACGTGAAGCTGCTCCTGGTCATCGACCAAGTGGGTGAGTTGGATATATCCAACGGCTGTGTTTGTCTGCCCACAAACCCAAGCAAAAGTAATCCCATGGTTAACAAGATTGGCTTTAGCCGGATAAGTTGAAGCAAAATATTCATCACCATCAACGATACATGAACTAGTGAGAAACTGAGTGGCATAGCACCTCGCAAAAGCAAGTAGGCGGGCCCAACGTGTTGGGATAAAAGAGAGAGCGAGAGAAGTGCCTTCGGATGACCACGTTGCTGCAAATTCGGATGCATGCACGGAAGGCCATCCTATGACCCGCGAGCGCAAGCGGAAAGGAAGATGGGGCTTCAATAGAGCAGATTGACAAAGACGAGATAGAAGCCCATGTTCCAGCGACGCGCCAACGAGAGAGAGTAGCTCTGGTGCCGGAAGCAGTTCAGTTGACGAACGCAAGACGATATAGCACCCATTTAAGAAGTGGTTTGGACATCGAGGATTGTCGAGGATAAAGATGGCCGCAACTTGGCTACGAATGCATCCAGGGATAGGCAGGTGAATACATCTCGAGACTGCATTCTCGAAATGCTTGATAGATAGCTGTGTGTAAGTTGTGAAGTCACTAACTCGGTCACAGTTAGCACTCCACTCGGATAGGAAAACTTGAGGGATACCTACCTCGACATTAGGGGCGACTACAACTGCGCTCTGGCCAGGAGTACGGAGTACGCACTTGAGAAATATTCGATGCGAGTTATTTAAGATGCCCTTATCCCGACCGCCGCTGATCAATTGTGGAGTTGTTTGATATTTATTAGCGTACTAGTTCCTAAAGAACGTGCGATGCCTCTCCGCGCCGCGAATGTGAACCACTTTTGTAGTGATGACCTTGGGGTTCCTGTAACGACTTATGTACACCTTGTAACACCCCGGGTTATGCCAATCAGATTACAACCGTTTCGGAAAATGATTCGCAGGTGCACACACACGCAACCAAAAATAAATAACAAAAATGCGAAACTCACCTAGTTTCGTTCTATAGTCAGCTTGCTCATAATGTGTAGCCGTCGCGCAGTGAAAATTCTATACAATGAGATTATTTCACTTTCCGCTCTGAATCTATTTCCTTCAACGACAGTACCAGAATTCCGAAGACGGTCTACACTTCATGTCTTGCACGGGTATACACGATGTACCTTTCAAAAAGCAAGGTCCCTCTCTGTTTCTACCGCTGTGAATGTGAAATTGGAGCTTCAAGGAAAGTGATCAAACCTGGAGATAATTAGCTCCTTAGGAACTCCGATTCACTCCGCCACGCATGCTGCCAAGCATGCCATCGAACGTCGAGTAGCACCGACCTGACAATATACCCGAGCTATCAAATGGATAAGCGTAGTACTTGTCTTCATCACCTGTATAATTTGCCAACCATTCCCGAAGAACCTTGATGAACTGAGCATGCTCGACTTGGCGATCTTCGCGACAAAACATGGTCCAACAATTTAAGATGAACCTCCCAATAGTACGTGGTTGAATCGAGCGCTGCGAGTCAAGTGCCCATCGTATGCGAATATGCAGCAAGCAGTCTTTTATGAAACTGACATGGGAGCCAGGGGCCAAGGCAAAGTATTTTCGTTCTGATATCTCCTGAAAAGTACTGCTTGCCCATTGCTCAAACATGGCTGGCCATGCTGCAACATGTAGAATAATCGCCAGCTGCAGCGGGTTGGATGAGCCCCTGCACTCGTACTCTTCTGAGTGCCTCTTCCTCAAGTGGCTTTGCATACGAAAAGAAGAAAAGGACTAAAACATAGGGGAAAGACTCCATGTCATCGTAGTGAGTATGGGATTGTCACTTGAGGACACCAATAGACATATATAGCGTTGTACCCTGGTAAAATTGTAAGCTATACGTTGTCTACGGTGGGAAAAGCGACTTACGGTACATTGCGCCCTGTATGGCCCGTCGTCTTCAGGTAAAGGCGACGAAGGTTGGTCTGCGAGAGAAAGCAACTCCTCTACATCCTGCTCCACTGGAGGCACCATAGAAACTTGGGTCGTCCTACAATTGCCATGTCGAAGTCAATCGATGCCCCTAGTTCATTCCCTAGATGATCCCGACAAAGACGAAGAACGATGGTATTCTCGCTGACGTCGCGATGGAGGGTAGCCTATTTCGCGCAAATGTTCATGGCCCTTCATTCCGGATGATAAGTAGAGTTGGTCACATACCAAGCAACGTGCCTACGAGCCTCCTCACGAAATCATTCGGACTCCAAAAGTATGCGACGGGACGCTTCAGTTCGGATAGTGTTACAGTCAGGATGCGGTTTTCCACCCTGAGTTCTCACATTTCATCATCCAAGAGTGCCCAGATCGATCCAAGCGTCGAGTCCATCCCACCACATTCAGCTTCGAACAATCTAAGCCAATAATCGTGAGCATCGGTTACGTGGCCAATATTATGCGCACTTTGACGGAACGACAATGTTGGGTGTATTGTCACTAAGTTTCTTCAAAATGTCTGCCTGTTTATCTGTGCGAGCTACATCTTGCCAGGATGTTTTCAGAGCGAAATAGGTCCTGCCATCGTCGGCAGTCACGACAATATACACGGTCGTTCCTCTGCCACGTATGGAGCCAGAGGTGAACAGGATTCCGATGCATTTGGGGCCGTGCACTCGGACGGGGATAAAGTCGCAGAGTTTCACTGTCCGTTTCCTTCTCTTAGACTGTTTCGCTCCTACAAGGTAATCCCGACTTGTTTCATCGTCTATGGAAAGCCGGACAATCGCGCTTCTGCACGGCGGCATTTGGGAAGTTTTTCGGCGGTATGGCGGAAGTGCAGAAGGAGGACACTGGACACTGCAGTAGTGCAGTGGTACCGCGGTAGTTCGTCACGCGGTAGTATGGTCCGCAGTGCCGAGGCGTGGATTGTCCAGTTTCCATAATCGTCAGGATCATCCAGTTGGGAACGTCCTCTTCCAGATCCAGTATCAACACTGACATCTTTCTCGCCGATCTCGACGTCTCGATTGTGGCCAAATTCCTCTGCCAAGACGATGACCTCCCCCCATCGACTGGCGCTGCCTCTTTCTCAGTCGACTCTGCTGCTCAGGCACTGCAACGAACCCACATCCATGAAGCCGCGCACTCTCTTGTACACCAACCCCAGTCGTCATCTCCCTCCACTATCGAGCGATGGATCGCGTTGACTTCTAAACTTAACTATGACGAATTACTCAACCTCTTCCTGACATACCGGACGTACATATCCGCCGTTGACCTTTGCCATTTGCTCATCTGTCGCTTTCATTGGAGCCTGAGCGGTCACGCCAGTGCGGATGTTTGTGGTAATTAGATACTGGCTGTTGACCTTCGTGATGGACTTTCTTCCCAGTCGAGAGCTAAGGCTTCTGCTGGTTAGTTGGTTGAATGCTCTGGTGCGTGATCCGATGTTGCAGGAGCATCAAGATGGCCTGGTGAGTTACCTTTATTTTGGTACTCCTTCTACGTTTGGTTTGACTCAACTCGCAGACCATCGTCCGCAAGTTGATCCAAGTCGTCAAAGACTGCAAAGAGGTACATACACGGGGGCGGCACGCTTCAGTATCAGCTCGCAAGAGCATAACGACCACCCCTACACCACGTCCGACGCATCTCCTTGGAGAAAATTTCGTGGAAGCTATTTCCAAGAACCAAGACGATTCCAATGTCGACCTCGACTTCATCCCCGATGACTGCGTATCGGTGTATCTTGGCAACGGCGAGTCTGGCAACGCTTTCAGCTTCAGTGCGGCGGGGGCGCGTCCTCTCGAACAGGTGCCATTCCTTCTTCCTCAGCTGCACTGTTGCAACAGACCTTTCAGCGGAATATTCTCCAGCAGAGCCGCGCGAGCATATCTGCTTCCATAACCGAGACGCATGCCGCACTCAACTCTCCTCCTTTTACATCTTCCCATGGGGCACTGTCCCTGGCATTCGTGAAGACGATTGGACGGCTGGGTAGATGGAAGCGTGTGTTGAATTCTCGTCAAACGATTGATACAGGCATTGCCGTTCCCGCGAATGTTTCGACGTTCGACCTGGAGATGAGCGCGACGAGTGATTTGCTGACAGTACGGGGTGGCGTAGAGCAGTACCTCAAGATGATCGAACCCCATCCCCCCAGAACTCCGGTTCACCCCAACGTTGACTTGAAGATCCCACAGGAGCTAACAGCCAGTAGTTCGTTGCCGGAACAAACCAATGAGAATCCCCCTGGTGAAACTGGCGCTCGACCGCTGCGTTCGTTAGTGGAGGTGGCAGAAGAGGAAGAAAGGATCGGATCCGCTGCCATGGTGAATCGGGCGGTATCCACGGCGGAATCTCAGTCGTCGATAATCACGCGCTCCACAGAATCGTTCGGTTCTGTGCTTACTTCGGAGTTGAAGGTGAACCCCGTCGTGGCCCAAGTACAAGCTCGGCCTCCGTGGCGGTTTGTCGTCGTCTCCATCGACGACCTGGATTTGTCGGACTCCTTGAGCGAAGCTCACATCGAAAGTCCCTTTGTACCCCCAGGTCTTCGCAAGGCGCCACGGAAGTTACCTCTACGGCGCGATTTTGAATTTGTTCGCAGATCGGGGCAAAGTGTATCGTCGATGGGGATACGTTCGCGCGACTCTGTAGCCTCAGAGAGCTCTGCAGTATCGTCTGCATCTGTGGGCGGGGGACTAGGAACCAACATTCAGCAGTGGCAGGTCAACGCGATCGTGGATTCCCTCACTGATGATGGTGGGGATGGTGACGTCGAGGAAGCTTCGCGGCGACTCGAGGGTCAAATAAATCCTCAGCGACGGAAAGAGAAGGCGCTCAAGGTAGACGGATGGGTGCGGGCTATCCAGGAACGTATGGCTGCTGGCGACTTTGGTGACGAGCAACCACGCTTCTTTGACGAGGACGAGGACAACGAAGATGAGGATGCTACATTACCGATCAGCACGAAACCGGATCTAGTCTGCAAGGCGTACAGCTCGAAGACAACGCCAACCCTGGTACGCCATCTCAGGTCGTTCCCTTCGGAGCCCAAATGGAGTGTTTTGGCTCTGCAATGACAGGCACGTCAGCTCAGCCTGCCGTGACACCTCCCAATCAACCGAGAATGGAGGACTCTGGTCCTATCTCGCCCCTGAAGACAGGTGATGCAAAACCCGCTTTGGAGGACGTTGTACATCTCGAGATACTGCAGAGTCGCGTGTCCTCAAGGTTATCCACTTTGCATGACTCCTCTTTACCTCCACCCTCACAGGGGGCTTCCGGCACATCACCCAAGCTCCTACCGCCTCCGGGACGAAAGTCGCATCGAGGTTGGATCCTGAACTTCAAGGCTGACGTGCTCGTCCACCACTTCTCCATGATCGACCGAGTTGTTTTCGGATATCAAGCCCCAGGAACTCATCCTCGATGATTGGATGTGTTGTCTGGAGTAGACGTGCTCGACTGGACGCAGTATCTCAAGGACAGGGCGCGGTGGAAAGCGGAGTCGCGTTTCAGCCACAAGACAAGTGCGCTTGCAGCTGTCCGAGGCCGTTTCAATTTGATGGCGAACTTTGTCATTTCCGAAATTATTCTGACGCATCCTAGCGAGAGACACACGCTCGTCTCGAAGTTTATTCGTATTGCAATCGTACGTGTTGGCTTCTGCATTTATGTTGTCTTTCTCAAGTTCGCATCTAGAAAGCGTACAGCTATAGTAACTTCCATACTGTCGCAGCCATCTTAGCTGGGCTTCTCAGCGAGTGGGTCAAGAAGGCTATGTATCGACAGTGGCATCGAGTTGGACCTTGGGAAATGCAAATATTCCAGAAACTCAGTCAGTTCGTGACGCCTGAAGACAACTTCAAGGCTATGCATCAAGCGGTCAGGGCGATGGTAGACGCGAAACCAATGGACGCTAGGTCTCACGCGTCGACCATCATGAGTGGAAGCACCTCGGAGTCCCACTCGAAGGTGAAGCACAGCAATGACAGCGTGCCATCTGCTTGCGTGCCTTTCATTGGTATGGAACTTATACTCTTGCTTGACTCTGCTCGGCTGATAGTCGTGTAAATAGGCATTTACCTGTCCCAGCTCTGTCTTTATGGCAAACTACCTGACCTGATCGATCCTACCTCGCCACGCGATCCTGTCGGGATGGACTCGCAATCCCTCAGCTTCGACTCACCTGCGCATCCCGACGTTCTGGATTCTTTGACGCCTCTTCCACCCTCTATGCAGCTCGAGCCCCTGATCAACGTTCACAAGCAACGTCTTATCGCAGGAGTGATCAAAGATCTCATTGCAGGCCAGCACCTTGCCAGTCGAATGAACTTTACCGTCGACAAAAAATTGTACTAGAAGTGTCTCAAACTTCGTGGGTTAGATTCGGACACGCTTCAACAGGTGTATAATTATGTATTCGGACTCCAGCACTGCGCCGATGCGGCTGAGTGGCTTTATAGCCTTGTAGTGGATACGATTTATAATTTTTGTTGTTTTACGTCCATCCAATTAGCAGGTTTTATTTTCGTACGGCCTTGCCATATTTGAAGAATTGAGGATTACAGCCCCCTACTAGTTCACACACAACACTCACCCATGATTGATGGTCATCCAACTACTGTGGACATCGTCCAAAGACGGCGCCAAATGTGACGGCAAGGGTAGTTTTCGGCCACATGGTAGTCAATTCTCAGCAGAGTGAGGCTTAGAGGGCTCACAATAGAACTGTCCAAGGTCTCTGTTTGAGAACTACTGGGGAAAATACATTGAGTGCTAAGGGTTTATATACATTCAGAGTGCAGCAGTGTAGGAAAAGCAGAGAGAAGAGCTGGGGATGGGTAGAGATGATCTGAAGGGGAAGATCTTCCAAAGGGGCTTCTATAGCCTGGTGAGAGATACTGTCTGTGGACATCTGAGACTGTCTGAGGCTGTCTAAACACAGAGAAAAGCCACTCTCGGCCTTCTCAACTTGAACTTGAAACTCAAACTTGAACTCATGACTGCTACTTCGATGTAGAAGAAAAGTAAGTACTGTACAGGCTAGGTAATAAAAATTGCTGACTAAGCAATAAAACCTCGCACTAAGGTAATAAACATATAATAAAAACTGGAAAGCAAGAATATGAGAAACAAAGAATAAAAAATAAAATCCCTTGGTAGGGAAAACCCATTCCCTACAGCAGGAGACAAACAAGTATCTAAAAAGAGAAAATAAAGAGAAAGAAAGAAACATTGACAGGAGAGTAGACTAAGTAAATTCCAAGGCAAAGTGAAGAGGTATAATCTGAGGTGTTATGAGCCATGATTTGTTACATTCACCCTCCCACTGCAAGCATTTCACAATTTTTCTTCAGAAAACATGCTGAAAAATTTGAAGAAAGTGATACTCTTTTTTCACAGGTGTTTTCAAGGAGAAAAGGCAAAAATAATATTTACTTTTCTTTGCATGACTTGCCACAAAACATTGATTGATGGTAATACCAATTAGTGCAGAAGCTAATCAGCACTACCATCAATTCATGTTTTTCCACAGAAAAGACAAAGAAAACAAAATATTATATTTGCATTTTTTCTGTGAACACAGCACAAATAAAAGAATATCTCTTCTTTCAATTTTTTCAAGATATTTTGACATGAAAAATTGTGAAATGCTTGCAGTGTCCTGATCTTAGTAGAGAAGATCAATTGGTAGAGACACTGTTCATAGGAGAGGTGGCAGCTATGAAGCAAGTGAGTAGGTTCATGAGAAGGATTAGTATGAAGGTCCAACCTGTGGAAGGACCTGTGGTAGATGCGACTGGGGTGGTCTGAGAACTGTCAATGGAGGAGTTAATCTCCAATTCTTTAAACATGTTGTCAACATTTGGGACCAGGTTGTGGAACCCATGGAAGGGGTCATTGGTGGGATTGTTAAGAGTGGAGAAATCAGGTGCTGGGGTGCTGTCAGTACAGGGAGCCCTTTGCCTGCTCTTTCAGAAGTCATGGGAGTGATTCTTGAAGTACCTGGGTTGTTCTCCTTTCTGGTCATTCCTGTTTTTGTTGCACCCTCCATTGTGTCCTTTGGGCTTATATGGGCCAGGGCAGCGATATTCTTTATTTCCACAGCTAGCATTAGCATGCTCTGGGGCATGATGAGAATATTTTGTGTTTCTCAGATGAGCACACTTATGAGTGGCCATGTCCACTGCAAACCAGTCAAATATTACCTGGGTGAGATAGCCTGACTCTTGCTTCCCACAATGAGTTTGGTTGGGTTTCTTAGCTGGGGCAGTGCATGCATGACCAAACATGGGAGGTAATGGGTACCATAGGAATGGGTCTGGGTCATCAGCATGGAGAACACACAAGTTCACATAGCTGGGAGGTACAACATCTCATTTGATGTCAAAGGAGCCATCACAGATAGCCATAGCAGTGTAGGGAGAGAGTACTCCCTAGTAGGAGATTGAGTGGTAAGAGAGTGGTTGAGGGTTTGTTTGATTTTTCTAAGGGGCTTGATCCCTGTTTTGTACCTTGGGTTGGGACTTAGGTGCGAGGCAAGTGGCTGATTAGTAAGCAAGGTTGGACTTGGACTTGAGTTTGTACTAGTTACAGAACAATCACCACTATTGAGACTGGAGAGCACAGGCTGGTTTGACCAGCCTGTGGCAGTCTTTGTTGCACAGAGGAAAGGGGCAAAGCAATGAGTGTAGGCGAACACTTGCCTATGTGCAACGTTCTTAGTATGACTTGGACTTGTGCTGTTTGAGTGGTAGTAAACAGGAGTCGACTTTCCTAGAGACCTAGTGTCTCTGGTACCTGCTTATATACATGAGAGGAGTGCACGGACCAGGTGTGCTGGCTCGTATTCTAAAACTACCATAACTGTAAGTTATAAGACCTTCCTTATAAGGTGGTCTCTGCTTTAGTACTGGTAACAAGGGATCCGGGTAACTGGGTAAGACAGAATCCCATAGAATAGTTTGGAACACCTATTCTCGGATGGTCATGTGATGATAACCGGTAGTTTGTTCAACACTCCCCCTCGCTCTAGATTGCATAGTTCACCAATGCAAGTGATGAGCGATTTGACTCAAACTTCTGCCAGGTTAAGCTTTTGGTTAAACCATCAGCTCTTTGTCGGTTGGTTGAGATATACTCGATAGAAAACAACCCTTCTTTGACACATTCACGGACAAAGTGCCATTGGATGTCGATGTGCTTCGACTGACCATCCAATACTGGGTTTTCAGTGATGAAGCGAGCACCCATGTTGTCGGAGTAAAGGATAGTCTTATCCATTTTGAAGGTTAACTCCTTGAAGAGCATATTGAGCCATTTGACATGGCGGGCAGAGTCACAGAGAGCCATATACTCTGCTTCTGTAGAAGATAAAGTGATAGTCTTCTGTTTTCTGGATCTCCAAGAAACTAGGGAGTTGCCTAAGAAGAAGGCATAACCAGTGGTGGAGTGACAAGTGTCTTTGTCTGAAGCCCAATCTGCGTCGGCAAAGCCTTGAACACGATTTTCTTTCCCAGAGTAATAGAGTGCCAAGTTCGGAGTGGAAGCCACATAACGAACTATGTGCAGTGATCTCGCAAGGTGGTCTTCGGTTGGGTTTGCCATGTACTGGCTCATCCGTACAACCGAAAATGCAATATCTGGTCATGTTCCAAGTGCAAGGTACAGCAAGGAACCGATAACAGACTGATAGCGTTTGCGAAGATCTGAGGGAGAAGAGTAATCACTAGGCAGTTTTTGAGGTTGATACCCAGAGGGCAAAGGTGTCCGAATGGGTTTAACCTCTGAAATGCCAAAGCGCTTTAGGACTTTTCGAATGTAAGGGAATTGTTCAATGTGACCGGAACGCGTTTTGCGGTCTCGATGGATCTGTAAACCAAGGTATTCCTTTGGTTCTCCAAGGTCACGAGATTCCCATTTCTTCATGAACTCGTCTTTCTTCTTCTTCAGAAGATTCTTGTTCAATGCCATAAAAAGGCCATCGTCCACATAAACAAGAAAGATCACGGTACTGGCTTTGGAGTGATAATGGTATACTCCAGCATCAACTTTAGAGCACAAAAAACCCATCCTCAGGAGTGACTGATGAAGTTCCTTGTTCCATGCTAGTGCAGCTTGTTTCAGTCCGTAAAGTGCACATAGCAACCGATAAACCCTGTGTTCTTGACCTTTAATTTTGAAACCCTCCGGTTGTTCCAAATAAATTTCTTCGTCTAGCTTGCCATATAGGAAGGCGGTTTTAACGTCCAGTGCTTCCATATCCCAATCTTGCTGCATAGCATAAGCTAGAAGAATGCACACAGTTTTGAAGCGTGCGACCGGGGAAAAAGTTTCTTCAAAGTCGATGCCATATTCTTGGGTGTAACCCTTGGCAATGAGTCTTGCCTTGTAACGACCATCGCTCTTATGAGCAAAGACCCATCTTGGCTTGATTGGTTTTCTTCCTTGAGGTGGATCCACAAGTGTCCAAACCTTTCTTTCTTCAATCGACTTCAATTCATCTTTCATTGCCTCGAACCACTTGGTTCTTTCGCTAGCAGGGAGTTGAAGTACATCCTTGTAGTGTTCTGGTGAATCCTTAATCCGTGCAGCAAGTAAAATTCGCAAGGAGTTTGTATCCATCTCCTCGGTGGATTCTGGTTTTGGCAATGATGATGGTCCTGGCAAATTCGGAGGAGTAGGGTCGAGCAACGGTGAAGGCGGTCTACACTCTTCTTGTTGAACCCTTTGTCTTTCAGCTCCTTCTCGAATTGCTCTCTCCTGTTCTCGAACTAGCTCCGAAATTTGATCGTGTTTTTGTTGGATCTCCTTTTCAATGTCTGTGGGATTGCACCTTTTGCCATAGACATTTCCAGGTCTTTCTGGTATAATGATCCTTCTTTTCGGTCTAGAGGGTCTATCTTGAGTAACAGGAGGATTAATTCTCCGATGTTCATGATCCCTCTCAGGTACAGGCTGAGGTTCGTGAGGATGACGAATCCAGTCGGGATTTATTCGATTGGGATACCGGTTCGCTCTTGGTGCTTCATCCTGGTCCGCACCATCCGGTAGTGGGTCTAAAGGTGGATTTCCATTATTTGGACGTTGTGGATGAGGTGGGATATTAGCCTCTCCATCTTGCTGATCAGGCGGATTAACCTCTTCATCATCCAGGAGGTCTGGCTCTTCAGGGATGATGGGTAAACCAGGTTGGTCTGTTACAGGTTGGTCAAGGTTATCAGATTTTTCTTGCACAGCATCCGAGCAAAAAGGAAAAGAGTCTTCGGCGAATCTTGCAGTGCGTGCAACAACAATTCTTCTGTTGTGTAGGAACCTGTAGCCTTTTGTGTTCGGTTCATATCCCAGAAAGATCATTTCCTCGGCTCGAGGATTGAGTTTATCTTTCCGCTGGTCTTGAGGAATCCAAACATAGGCTTTACATCTGAAAACTCGGAAGTATGAAATATCAGGCACTTTACCGAAGTAGAGTTCACAAGGGGTTTTCCACTGAATTCTCCGCAAAGGGGTATGGTTGTAGACATGCAAAGCGGTGTCGAAAGCAAAGTTCCAGTACCTCTTCGGAACACAGGCATGATGGCGTAAAGAACCAGATTTCTCCAAAATGGTTCTATTAAACCATTCGGCTCGACCATTCTGTTGTGGATGATTGGCAATGGACAACTCATGTACAATCCCGCATTCCACGAGGATCGTTTTGAAAGCAGTCCCCATAAATTCTCCCCCACGATCCAAATGGAACACCTTCAGCGGACAGTTAGACTGCCACTCAGCGACACGCAACCAGTCTAGAAAGTGTTGCGGGGTGTCTGACTTGGATCGCATATAAAGGCAGAACCCAAAGGAAGAGTAATCATCCAACAAAGTCAGAACATAATGGGAACGGAAATAGGACTCGACAGGTAATTCGAGGAGATCGCCATGGACTAAACCAAGTGGTTGGTCTGCCCGTTTAGGAGAAGAGTGAAAAGGATCAGAGGTCATTTTCCCCTGTGCACAACCACGACAGGTGGCAGGGACAGTATCTGGGACAAGTGTCTCCAGAAATCCCTTAGTGTGACGCTTGCAATTGAGAATGATGGAGCAGTTGGGATGTCCTAACCGATTGTGCCAGAGATGAAAATCATTCCTTTTAACATCTAGCTGATCTACTGCCCTTAAGGCTCTGGAAGAGGGCAAAGGTATACCCAAAAACCAGTGCAGGCGTGAAGTACACAAGCGTATAGCCTTGAGTACGACGCAATCAGCAGAATCTCGGATCACTTCAGCTTCTTGTGTTGCTTCACTCCTATACCCTTTTCTAAGGAGTGCATTTCGAGAGCAGAGTCTCTTCGAAAAGTTAGGTCCATATTGGCAATCATCAAGGGTAAGCAGATGTCCTGTTTCGAGCTTGAGGACAACAGTGCCTTGTCCTAAAAGCTTCACCGTATCCTTTCCTGCAGTGCTGCCATAGGCTGGCATGTGAAGGGGCGAATAAGTAGCAAAGTCAGATCGGTAAGGCGTCACATGGTGTGAGCAACCCGAATCCAACATCCAAAGAACTTTCCCTTTGTGTGTGGAAGGATTTTCTGGACAGAGATGGCTGGTTATCACTCGACAGGGGTAAAGGAAATGAACATTTTTGGTGTCGAAGTTCTCCAGGGTCCTCGGATAATCTGCAGGATCCACATCTGGAGGCAATCTAATATACATGGGATGGAATTCCTGTCTCTGTATATCTGGAACTAAGCGGTGGAACTCCTGAATGCTAACGGTTTTCCGTTTAGCATGAGTTTTATGCCTAGGGCATGTAAGTCCAGTTCTGCTTTCTGCAACATGTCTCTTTCGTCCAGCATCGTCCTGAGCCACGGAGGAAAGGAGAACTCCTCCTCCGGATCGATCAGGATCTGCATGACTTTTGGCTCATTCCCCAATTCCTGACAGACCTCGTTCAGGATGTGTCCATCGTGTCTGCTCCAAACTCGAAATTCCCCTGAGGTCTCCCAGAACTGGCAGAACCCCAGTACAAGGCATTTCTGAGTTGGAATTACGTAGACAGATAGAACACAGACATGGGGAATTAGTTCGAGGGAGTTGTTCGGATACCGAAACATACTCAACTGGTCCAAGCACAGGAACAGGTTCGATCTCTTGATTGAACTCTTCGAAACGAGAGGCATCATCTTGTAGACGATACTGGAGAGGAGTGTAGCTTAGCACATCCACGGATACCGCAGAGGTGCTGGGACCAGCTTCGACATGGTAGGATTCCTGACCATAGTCATAGTCTTCATACTGGTCCTCTTCCTCATATCCAGTCAGTTCATTATAGGTGTCACACTGAGCACCATGAACTTGGTCTTGGTTGTGGAAGTCAACGGTGTGAGCACCACGACCACATCCATGACCTCGACCACCTCTTCGTCCTCGTCCATGCCTGTGGTTACCACATTGTTGCTGTTGTTGTGACTGTGGGGGAACTCCCCCATGTCCACAACCAGTTCCTCGTTGATATCCATCTCGGTGCTGTTCTGTGGGGTGATGCCCATGACACTTCGCACACCGAGGAGGTTTAGAGAGTCGTTGAGCCAAAGGTAGAGAGGTATTTGACGAAGGTTGCTGAGCTTGTTCCATTTTAGGTAAGGTAGATTGCTTGCTTTGCCGAGATGCGAGGTCCTTGAGTCTCGGCAAAACTTCACCGACTTTTAAAGCAGACATTTCCCATGCTGCGAGTATATTTGAGGGTCCAGCCCCCCACTTGTCCATAAAGGCTCCGCAGATGATCATACACTGCACCGGTTCTGTCAAAGTGACACCCCTGGTTGCAAGTGCTCCCAAGATCATATTTATCTCCGCAAACTTAGCAGAGATGTCATCGGAGGGACTAATGCAGAGACACAAGAGGCGCAGGAATTCAGTATAGGCGGTAGCTGCTGTTTGAGTTCCATAAGAAGCCTCTAAAGTCGTCCACATTCCATGTGCGGAATTTTGAGACTCGATTGAGACTGCGATAACTGGATCACAATAAAGGAGGATGGTGCCCATGCCACGAGAGTCCTTGGTAAGCCAGGCTTCTTGAGCAGCACCGGCAGCAGCAGGCATAGTCTGAGTGCCATTTACCACTCCCCAGCAATCGATAGTCATAAAATAGCCTTTAATCATAGCCTTCCATGTTGAATAGTTTGCACCATTAAGGCAGGGAATGTTCTTGGAGCTCGAGGTTTCTTTGTCAGCCATGATAAAACTAGAAATGTTCTAGAATTAGCATGTGAAACAAAACCTCGTCTTGGAAAGGATCGGAGTGAAAGCCAAATTTGGTTTGGAGACTTCTTCCTCTGCGTTGTTTTTGCAATGGTCTCTGTTTTCTAGGCCTAGGTGGCCGAGATTTCGGATCCCATTTCTTCTTTAGCGGAGTAGAGCACCCTTTAGTTCGGTAGCGGGACCATTCAACAGTCAGCCGCTCGAGGTCGCGGAAGTAGAGGGTTTCGAAGTAATGGTACGAGAGAAAGCCCTCGTTCACATTGACCAAGGAGACCTCGGTCCCGTCTGGTTGTTTCAACAGGAACCCTCCATGGTTTCCAATGGAGTACTGAAGAACAAACTTTTTGTACCGGATGAAACCTTTGGTCATAACTTCGAATACATTCCATGGTTCATCTATCGTACAAGTCCCATCGGAATCGACCTTTCCCCCCCCTGCATACGGCTCTGGAAAGTTTCCCGGCAACAGAAAGAGGTGATGATAATCAAGCTCCATGAGCTTGGCGACGGTGACTAGCGAGGAGGCCTCGCTTAGTCCAGGAATCTGTTTCATCACCTGTGCCACATGAGTCAACGGCACGCCATATATCTGAGAAAACTTCTTTAGTCCCAGGCCAAAAGAGGAAATGAATCCGTTCTGAAGTTCGCCACCATAAATGACAGGTTTCTGCATCATAGCCACTTGCGCCCAAAGATCCTTCACCACCAAGTTCCTCATCCCACAAGAACTCCTTCCGCTTCGAGACTTGTACCAACATATCTGAATCGGTGCAGATACCGCCCGAATATTGTTCCCTGAAGGCTCCTGGGACACAGTGGATTGGGGTACGTCCTTCTCTCCAAATTTGTCTGAAACGAGATTCCAGATGCTCGTTCCAAATTTGGACAGGAGGGAGGATGGAGTGGAAGAGTTGGTGGTCGTAGTAGGGATGTACATGGGATTCGAACCAAAGATAGATGTTGTTGGTGATCCAGAAGGCGGGAACTGTGAGCAACGAGGGATCTTCATTTGTTAAAATGGGGATATCTGCACTGTTATAATTAGCACGGGCATGTGGCGACATGGTGTGTGACAATTTGGGAACCAAGTCACAAAGAAGACCATGAGTGAAAAGGTGGATGCGAAGATTAAAGAACGGTTCATTGTAACTCCAACTGTCATAGTGCGGAGCAGTGCTCCATGCACGTTCAACGGCAACTGCTGGAGTGAGCTGAAAGGCCTCGGCGCATCGGGAATAGAAGGCAGGGGTTGAATCGGTAGCATCTAACCAGGAAGAACAGTTTTCCACAATCATTTCCTCCGTGAACTCAATCACTTTTTCAGCAAAGGCAACAGCGTTCGGTTGCCTAGAACCATAAGCTCCTACTTCTCTCTCCTTTGCCAGTCGGAGTTCTTTGGACTTCGCCATTTTGCACGGATCCCTGGCAAAACTCTTGCCACCGGGGCCGGTATAAAAGGTAAGGCAGTTTACGACGACTTGAGACATAACTGGATTCCAAGTTAGTCAAGTCTGGTCGAAAGAAAGAACCCGAACCAGTGACTAGAGGAGTTCAAACTCGCAAAGGCGAGGAGAACCCTCCTGGTTTTCTTCGGGAGCGTCATTGACCCGAGGGAGAAACCAGTAATGAGGAGGAGAGTTGGGAACAGGAGGTACAGGATCTAAATCTGCTTGCGGATCTAGATCGGGAACAGCATGAAGAAGATAGTTGGGGGGATGATCTTCGTGAGGCAGAGCTCTAACACAGATGTCCGGTTCCCACACCACTTCAGGCTGCGGAGGATTGTGGTTTTCCATAAGGTTAAATACTTCCCAAATTTCGATGGCAACTGCCAATCGAAAACGAAGTTCTCGGTAACGCCCAAGTAAGATCCGATGTTCCTGATACTGATAGAAAAGGTAATGCCAATTTGGCAAACCAATGAACGTGCTCCACATAACAGAAGAAAGAACAAACGCAAGTTGGAAATCTCCACCAATTTGAGATAGGACAAAAACGGCTTGGCAATACCCGACGATAAGCGACACAGCCAAAGTGGCCATAGCCATACAGAGCGCTTCAGGTCCATTCATAGGCATGTTGAAAGACAGACATCTCTCTCTATCAACACTGTCCTTGAGACAAAATGAGCCTAGCTGGGGCTCATAACCTGTTGTGCAGAGGAAAGGGGCAAAGCAATGAGTGTAGGCGAACACTTGCCTATGTGCAACGTTCTTAGTATGACTTGGACTTGTGCTGTTTGAGTGGTAGTAAACAGGAGTCAACTTTCCTAGAGACCTAGTGTCTCTGGTACCTGCTTATATACATGAGAGGAGTGCATGGACCAGGTGTGCTGGCTCGTATTCTAAAACTACCATAACTGTAAGTTATAAGACCTTCCTTATAAGGTGGTCTCTGCTTTAGTACTGGTAACAAGGGATCCAGGTAACCAGGTAAGACAGAATCCTGTAGAATAGTTTGGAACACCTATTCTCGGATGGTCATGTGATGATAACCGGTAGTTTGTTCAACAGTCTTTTCTGTTTTCTGCCCTTGAGAGTGAGGTCAGGACAGCTCTAGGGGAGCCCTAGAGTGGTGGGATTGAGGAGTTTTGTTGTCAGGTCTTACAGCTGAGTGTCTTTTGTTCTTTTCTTTTGATTTTATCTACTAGTTCTTCTCTCTAGCAGGGTCCTTATTGGTCAAACTACCCTTCAGACCCCATTTCCCCTTACATTTCTTAGTAATCTCTACAGTGGTTGCACAGAAACATTCAAGCTTGAGAGGGGTGAAGTGCATCATTGGATGAGGGGGATGTTGGGTTGGATGAGCACCTTTTGTTTGTCTTTTATATACTTTCTGGGTTTGGACAGGGGAGTTAGCAAAAGCCAAGGAGCAGGAGGTGGCTGGGATTGATGGGGTAGCCCAGTTGTCAGTTGTCAACATGTGATCAATGATATTGAATGCTTGGCAGCATGTGGTGTTGTCATCCACAGAGACTATGAACAAAGGTATGTCCTGGGATGGACTCATGCATTGCAGGAGATTGTTGGCATTAGAGACATTGAGTGCCTTGAGGTATTGGGAAAATGCTTCAAGGTGAGACACCTCATGCAGTGGTAGCCATACATTGTCACTGCTTGAGTATTCAACTTGGAATAAGGACTCGCCTCCTTTTCTGTGGTGATCCTTAATCCACTTTACTGACAGGCTTTCAACTTTTCCGATTCCTATAACCTGGGGTAGTAGTCTACCTGGGAACTGTCAGTCATCATTAGGTATGTGGATGCAGAGTAGGCTGGCATGGAAGGCAGGGTGGATACCTCACTGCTTTAGTTCTGGTGGCAAGTCTAGCACAAAGGTATTATTTCAGTAGTCATCAATGATTTTGTACAGACCCATAAACTTCAGAGTCAACTTTTGGGCATGTCCCTTCAGTAGCATGAGATTAGCTGTAGACAGATATACTAAGTCACCTTTGACAAATGGTGCATCTCTGCATCTATGATTAGCCATAGTTGTCTGCTTCATGTGAGCAGCTATGATAGAGTCATGAGCCTGTGATATGGCATTTTTCATCTGCTGAGTGAATACTTGTACTCCTGGGAATTCTGAGTTAGTTTCCCATATCATAGATCTTGGGGTTTGTCCATAGTTTAGCATAAATGGGGTAAATCTGGTTGTTTCTGAGTGTGCAGAATTCATAGCAAACTTGATAGCCAGTAACTTACTAGCCCAGTCTTTCTGATTTGGGGAGATACATGATCATAGCATTTGTGTGATAGTATGGTTCACTCATTCTGTGATTCCATCTGTTTGAGGGTGGAAACTAGAAGACATCTGGAGTTCAGTACCCATTAACTCATTGAGTTTATTCCAGAATGTGCTTGTAAATAATGAGTCTCTGTCACTAATAATATTTTGTGGCATGCCATGGAGTTTGTATACTCTGTCAAACATTACCTCAGCAACATCCTTTGTGTGGTAGGTTTGTTTCATTGGTATGAGGTGCACCATTACTGTTAGGTAATCAATAATGACTAGTATCATGTCAAATGTGCCATTAAGTGTCCGAGATTCTGGTAAGGGGCCAACAAAGTCTATGCCAATAGTTTCCCAGGGGTAATTAGGGACATCTAAGGTTTCTAGTAATATGTAGCTAGGGAGGTTACTTGGCTTTGACACTTGGCAGATAGTGCATGATTTGCAGAAGTTATCTACATCAGAATTGATTCCCTTCCACCAGACATTATCTTGTAGATAGTTAGTTGTTTTACTGGGTCCAAGATGTGCTAATATGGAATGAGCATGCGAGATCAGGATCTCACACAGGTGGTGGGTGCCAAGCCTAATGTCCAGTATGCACAGTACTTTCTGTCCCTTGTCTTTTAGGTATATCAGACCATTGTTGACTTCAAAGTTTTTGTAGTTCTTAGGTTGCTTAACAACATCTGAGAAGAATGCATCCTGATCATATTGATGGTGTATATCCTTGTAAATATTTATTCCTTGCTCTGCTATTGTTATGAATGTTGGAGATTGTAAATCTCCCCTGTAATGCTTGTCTTAGGTGCGAGTTTTTACTTGATTACATAAGCACTTAGAGCGCACTTACTGTACAGTTTTCATACTGTTCCCTCAGTAGTTGAGTCACTACTGAGGGTAAGTTCACTGTTATTTAGTAGTTCCCTACTTACTGATACCTTGTAGCTGCCTACAGGTACATTTAATATAACAGTAGTTGAGTCACTACTGAGGCTGCCTACAGCCCTTTTCTACAGGCTATGAGCCCCGCCTAGCGCGGAAAATTTTATTATAGGCAACTCGCAGTAGACTCGTACTGAAGCTACTCAACAAGTCCACAATACATCTCTACTACCCTCGAGGCTAATGGACTGCTACCAGATGGATCCACCCGAGCTCAGTGATCATGGTGAGAACTGGACCAACTATGGAAGTTGGGTCCTCGAAGCCATAGACGAAGAAGACTTAACCGGCATCCTATTGGGGTCTGAAACACGACCAATGCATCCAAACCAGCTGGAAGGACGTGGCCCAGGCTGGGCACCACAGTCTAATGAGGAACGAGATGAGCTAGCGGCATGGCGAACCGCTGAGACTACGTGGCACCAACGGAACTCGATGGTCGATCTTTTGATCACATTCGGCATTCCAGACATCATTCTTCCCTCACTAATTCCCCTCGACACTCCTCTCAAACGGTTCTCCTACCTCGAAAGACGCTACGGTGAAATTGCGAAGCCAACAAGCTGGCAGCGTGCCTGGAAACAGGACACATTACTCACCGAGACCGTGCCTAGTCAGCACGAATGCGATCATTCCGAAGTCACAAGCACAAGCATCCTCGCAAACACTGCAGCTGTAGAAGAGCCTGCAGTGGTCCTAGACAAATGTACTGAGATTACCTATGGGCCCATGGCACCAGAGGCAGCAATCATAGACATACAAAATCAGGTGGCAGGTAGCTGTGCAGACAGCTCGAACGAGTACAAAGGAAACTATTCTGGGACTGCGACTAACGAGCAGGTCGCAGCTGAGGAAGAAAGCTTCCCAGATAGCCAAAGCGACTGCGCTGAGACCAAAATCGGGTACCTAACGCTCGAAACTGAGGTCGCAGACGCATGGCAGGTAGACAACAACCTACCAGAGGTTGAGGCTGTGGCTATAGATGTGATATGGCCAAACGAATGCACAAATGCGCCTGAAGCACCTGACAAAAGCAGTCAGTGCATACAAGATGACGCGGATGCAACGAGCAGGGACCTGCTGGACACCACAAGCAAATGCGCCAAGACCAAGACTGGGCACACGAAGCCCAAGACTGACGTTGTAGACGTGCGGCAGGTGGTGGATATCCTATCCAAGGCTGAAGTTGGGACTGCGGACCCAGAACAGCTGGACGAACGCATGAATGTACTCAAAGTGCCTGATGAGAGGAGTCAGCACACAGATGACGACTTTGCGCAGTGCCGAAACTTACCCGAGTGGAGTGCTGAGGCTCTCGAGCCTGCAGACGACCCCACTAGACATAGCTATGGGTGCTCTATCGAATTCGCGCTGAAAATGCATCTTGAACAGGATCAGAGTGTCCCGACAAGTGGCGAGACGATTCTCGAAATACCTGATCCGCCATCTGATGCACGAATCGAACGTCCTATACTACAGGACAAACCGTCGATACGAATCCACAGTCCTACACGCGCAGAACCCAAGTTACCATCTGGGGCTGCAGGTGCAACACAACCAGATGAATGTATGCACGAGCCTAAAGCACTTGACACGCAAAGTCAGTGCATTGAGGACAAGGTTCCAAGACGCGACGAACCTGATGCACCTGACGAAGGTAGTCAGCACATGGTCACAGCAAGACGGCACAGCCCTGGGTGGAGCGCTGAGGCTCTGGAGCATGTCAGTGACACCGCTGGACACGTCAGTGGACATTCTATCAAAAGCGTTGCACAAGGGTCTGCCGAATGCAATGAGCATGTCAACTTGAAAGGCAACACAATCGCCAACGTACCTGATCCCCCAGTGATGCATGCCGAACTCCAAATTCCATTCGCCGAATGTTCTACACTACAGGATGAACGAAGCGGCAAGGTACAGAGTTGCAACAAGCCTGAGACAGGCTCAGAGCGGGAAAACGACGAACGTGCAAAGCTCAAACGACACGGCACACCGGTGATACTACATGTCTTACCAAGGGAAGCCGGCAGGTGGAGCGACAGCAAGAATGGCGATGCAACGAGCAACAGCGCCATTTGCTCACGTGGGGCAGAGAAGAAGTTGCTGGCTGACAGTGGAAGTCAGCATGGTGGGCATGAGGCGAAACGGCAGGATGGCTTACCTGCACCGCCCGAACCGCCCCCGACAGGCATCCTGAACCTTCCTCGACCCTTCAGGGTACCCCGACGATGTGGAAGAGTCAAAACGAATACCGAACGTATCACTGGCACTCGTACAAGGCGAGATGCCTACCATGCTCATGTGGCCCCCAAGTGGTCACTTCCACCCCTCTTCGCACCCTCGAAACGATCCCTGGACCCTGCGGGAGGGTCATGGGTGATGAATGTACGCTATGACAGGGTCAGGCATGCAAGACGGATCGAAACGAAAGGGCCCGCATACCAGATAGCTCGCATTCTCATGCGGCTACTTCAACCCTTCTCGACATCCTCAAAACGACTCCGACACCCTACGGGAGGGTTATGGATAAGGAAGATAGGCTGTAACGAAGTCAGGAGTGCCAGAGGAGTAGAAACGAGAGGGCACACGTACTGGATAGCTGGCATGCCTATGCGGCTACTTCAAACGCTCTCAAACGTCTCGAAGCGAATCTGGAACATCGCCAATACCCACTGGCGGCAGGGGGTGCATACTGGATCGACGCTGAATGATGCAAAATAGCCAAAAAATCTTCATATAGCCAAGCGGCTGCCTCCCAGCAGCGATATGAGGCGAGAAAACGAGCACAAGGCCAAATGGCCAGACGGCTTACCTGCGCCCTCCAAACTCGCTCGATATGACCTCTCACATCCTCCTAGGATCCTCAGGAGCTCACGCCGACACAGTAGGATCAAGACGAGATCTAAAAACGTCAGTACAGTCGAAAGGAGAGGCAGCAAAGCCTCCAAACTTGCCAATCCCATTCCGCCACCTCGCAAGCTTGCGAGACTCCTCTGGAACGTTGCTAACACTTATTGGCGACATGGGATACCCCCCGGATGGACGCAAAAAAGGTCAAAACTCCTTTGTCATTCGAAACGGCAGCCTTGCGACAAGCGGTACAAGGCCAGAAGACGCGCGCACCAAACAGATTCCCGAAATGGCAGTTGCCACAGCGCGCAGCACAGCCACGGCCACGACGCGGCACCTCACATCACACGGACTCGAAGCTGCAGTTGCAGAAGCTATACTCACTTATATTTGAATATTTGGTATACAATTTCTTTCGAGTTCTATATCCTTCACCCCTACCTAATCATACAGTGGAGTTTAAGGGGGTGTGTTGGAGATTGTAAATCTCCCCTGTAATGCTTGTCTTAGGTGCGAGTTTTTACTTGATTACATAAGCACTTAGAGCGCACTTACTGTACAGTTTTCATACTGTTCCCTCAGTAGTTGAGTCACTACTGAGGGTAAGTTCACTGTTATTTAGTAGTTCCCTACTTACTGATGCCTTGTAGCTGCCTACAGGTACATTTAATATAACAGTAGTTGAGTCACTACTGAGGCTGCCTACAGCCCTTTTCTACAATGAAGTTGGGCAGTGATGTTGCTTCCTCATAGTCATGTGGTGGTTCTGGGTGCTCTATGTTATTCTGACATGTGTCATTTCCCTTGGGTGATGTGTCCAGTTCTGTTGTCCTGTCATTGTCATCAGGAACCATTTGTTCAACAGGTGAGTCTAATTTCTCTGTACTCCTGCCCTCCAGTGATCATGTTGGTCCTTCCAGAAACTTAAGGATCACTCATTTCACATTAGGAAATTGTTGAAAATACTGGACAGGCCAGGACTCAAACCTGGGACCCCCAACACACTAGGTTTGGTGCACTACCACTGTGCTACCAGTCCTACAGTACAAGATGTGGATTCTACTACAAGTAGGTTCCAACAGAAATGCCTCACATGCCCTGGATCATTTCCTTGTCATGCTGAGGAAGATTGGGGAGCCTGTGTACAGGGGCACTGTCACTAAATTCAGCATTAGTTTTGATGGTGCATGCTCCTCCTTGGTGCTGACAAATTCACTTGCTGCTCTTACAGTGCCCTTCAGTTCATCAGAATAAATTTGACTCAGAGCATCAGCAATGACATTTGTTTTTCCAGGAATGTGAATAATGTCAAAGTCGAAGTTGGCAAGGGTTTTGAGCCAGGAGGCTTGATGTGGTGACAGCTTTTGCTGTGTCTGTGTCCATTTGTCCTTTGTTGTTGGAGATTGCAAATCTCCCCTGTAATGCTTGTCTTAGGATGGGATGGGATAAAATTAGTTGACTACATTACAAAAGGTAACTCAGGTATTAACAAAAGTAAATACCTCGCCAGCCCGAAGACATATAATGGAAATAAAGAAGAAAAAGACAAAATAACGCTAGGAAGATAACAAGTAACGTAGGTGATGTGGTAGATCAAGAGACGAAGCCGCTGCAGAACAGCACTGACCCCCTGCGCATTTATACTCTCCCCAGATATGTCCAGCCAGTAAGATACACTGTTCATGCCACAAATTGACGACCTTGTGCATGAGAAGTGGGTAGTGGTGAGCATCGGACAGATTAGAAACAGCGGGTACCAAACCAAGATAGAAATGTGACAGCGACTGCGGCCATATGGACGCATCATCCACAAAGAGACTTTTACCAATATGACGGATGTGATGTCGAATGTCATCAAACGAATGAGCTCCCTCTGCCGACCAGGACAACTGTGCACCATGCAAACAGACCTCCCATACATGTGATGTGGTTTTGGCCTCAGACAGAAGTGCTTTGGTTTGTTGACAAACGTGCTGAGTGTAATGGTCTCGTAGGGATTGGAAGCGATGACAGGAGACAAAGAGATGATGAGCGGTCTCGAGAGAGAGGCACCCAAAGCGACAGTATGGCATGGACCCATTGTGCTGCACAAACCGAGTTGCAGCTGTGTCCAATTGAGATGACTGAGCATACAACTGAACTACTGCAGAGAAGGCCGAGGGGGCTTTAGTGTACCAGTAAGAGGGTGGGGGGGAGGGGATCGTATAGAGATGGCAAGAGCACCATAGCAGGGAGAAAATGAGAGGAAGACAATAGCACACAAACAAATAAATGATGTACAATTGGAGAGGCAGCAGACTCAATGAGTCCAGTGTGTGTAGTGTAGAGGAAGAATGGATCGAAGGCAAAGGTAGGAACTGGAACTGGAAATGTATGTGGACAGACCTGAGCCATGGATGCGAGGCGGTCAGCAATGTTGTTGGCACATGTGTCATCAGACATGACTGGCATGTGAGTGCGAGTAAATCAGAGACAGAATTTACTGAATGAGGAGCTGGTAATGTTATACAACCAATGATATAAGTACCTCGCTGGGAGGGCTGACCAGGAGTGAGGGTGGGTGGGACCATGTATCTCAGGTCTGAGCATATGGAGGATGTTTTGATGATCAGTTAATAAAGTAACGTTGGGTGCCATGGAGGGGGCAAGTGTGGAGGCGATGAGTCCATACAGTTCAGCGTGAAGTATGGAAGCGCTGCAACCGAAAAAATCAAGACTTGCAGTCAAGGTGTGGGAGGAGGTGACAGAGGAGAAGGTGAGGGCATGGGGCTGGAGAGGACGGGGATCAATTGGCAACATAGAGCCATCTGAAGCATGCAAAGAAGGTGGGATCTGAGGTCGAGACAGGGGTGCGAACAAGCTGTGGATGACTCCTTCGGCATGCGTGCGTCGCCATGAAGGGGGGAGCAACAGGGAGGCACACAAGGAGTCGTTAGCAAGGTGGGAGTCGCCACCCACGAAGAGATGAAACATGAGACGAACAGTTAGGGATGATATCCACTGTAAAAGTTGGCATCCCTCCACAGCAGACAGCTCGTAGCATAAACAAGAAGGCGTGATGAGGGGTGACAAAAAGTTGGAGTCGAAACTGTCAGGAGGGCGTGAAGGGGGGAGGGCAAGATGCTTCAAGTGAGAAAAAACCGGCATTAGCCATGCGAGTGACTGCATAAGGGGAAATTGGAAAGGATGAAGATGGACTAGCACGTGATAAGTGGCACATTGACACATCGCCGGTGAACAGGAAGCTGCAGTCAGAGGGAGGCAGGCTAATCTGCAAGGTTTGCAGCGACTCGGCCGTGACACGCCAGGAGAGGGGTAGGGACGGCAAATGAAGATTGTGAGGATTGCAGAGAGTAGGCATGAAGGGATAACGACATGTGTTCATCGAGCACATCCAGTCTGCAAGTGTCACCTGCACCATGAGACGAAAGACTGGTAGGTGATGATTAAGGTCACGAAGAAGACCGGTTATTGATAAGGACGAATTTATTAGTGCCAGAGATGGAAACGCGAATCCGAGATTTGCTATAGGGAGAGAGAGTAAACGGGAATTGAAGTGATAAGGAAAACCGAGATATTGATGAACTTTGTGCGCCACCTCGAGGTCAAGTTGGTGGGCAAGTCGAGGGGGGAGTGGTTGTAGGGAAAGTAAGGGATGAATGCGAGAAATTAGACACTGAGAAACTATCCTTCTTAGAACAGTTAGAGAAAGTCAGACGGGAAGATTTGGAAAGGTGAAATTAGTGACAATGTCGGAGATGCGATTAAAGTGAGCGATATAGTCATTAACCAGAACACGGAGGAACTCAATATGAGAAGATGCCACTGGAACGTCATGATAGATGATATCTTCAGGGTCTAGAGAGGAAATGTTAATGGAGGGAAGGTTAATCGATGCTGGGCATGGGAGTACATTAATGAGGAATGCGCATGATTTACCCCAGTTGGTCAGCCATCCATATGCTAGCTGAAAGCGCTCCATGGAAAGGCAGGAGTGTTGCAAATGTGGTAGAGATGGGGTTACTAGCAGGGAGTCGTCGGCAGCTTCACACATGGAAACATGAACCATGGAGTAGTCCCAGGGGGTGTGAGGGTCTGCCGCCCGCTGTTGCTGAGAGGTAACACACATGCTAGAATGGTCGGCGCGGGAGACGTCAGAGAGCCAATGATTTCCGAGAGCCGTTGTCAGGGTAGATTTTAGAGGTGAGAGAGGGCCACCTTGCTTGGTAATGCCTGACACTGTAATGGGGTCCGTGAGACCGTAAGCGGTGCGAATGTAATAAGGGACATCAAGCTGGGCCGACTTGTCAAAGTCAATGATCGATGATGGGAGACCAAAAGAAGTGATTGCATCATAGAAGCCTTGGGGCTCAAGATGGTCAAACCCCTTCATCTGATCACGGTGAAGGACATATAACGGCTGCGAGGTGCGGATGGACCAAGAGTGTAATTGAGATAGGAAGGACAGGAGGTCATGACCCTGAATGCCTGGTTGTGTTGCGACCTGACCCTGTGGTAGGACCTGGTGCTGGGCTAGATAGGGAACTAAGAGGTAGTTGAGCCATGCAAATGGTAGGTTGAGAATAAGATTGCTACAACAGATCCCTCGATAGTTGGATAGCTGGTGACGAGGACCCCTTTTATGAATAGTCGAAAGGTAAGTCGGTTTAACAGATGGCAGAAAATGACTGTGGACTACCTCGTAGTTGAGGAGGTCCAGAACGGCTGACAGGGCAAAGTCAGACAATGCCTTTAACCACCACTTTTCCCAACCATCAGGACCTGGTGTGGGTCTTGGCTTGCCTTTATGAAGGAGGATGCGCAGGCATTCAAGGGACATGGGGCACGGCCATTGGAGTGGGTCAGCTGTAACACAATGACAAATGGCGAGAACGGACGGAGAGGTCGTCCATGGCTTCTGGGAAGGGGGGCGGTTGGAGTGAGAGTAGAGACGGAGAAAGTATTGTTGCGAAATCTCAGCAACATGAGTGGGATCTGTAAATAAAGCAGAGTCATCGTCGAGAGCAGACAGAGCTAGGGGTGGCCCTGGCTTAGGCGGTCTCTCATCCCAAAACAGAGTTTTGGCTGAGACCCCATGGGCCACGGAAGAGGTGACTGCGCCTGCTCTGGATGACATTCTTCTCCACAGTTCCTCACGCTCCGCATGGTACCATAGTTTTCCAAGGGACTGCCGAGTATGCTGGAGGAAGGTGACAAAGGACGGTAGGTCAAGCAATGGTGTACAAGTGTACAGGGGAGATCGACGGTAGGAGTCATAGAAAGCCCATACCCACGGATTGACACACTGGAAGGAGGAAAGGTAGCCACGCTTACACACCGAGATCAGGCGCCCGACACGTCGTAGGTGGAGGATAATTCCTTGTATCTTGTCGTTATTAACACGCCGTTCTTGGACCCCTGGTGGCAGGGCAGAGAGTGGCCGAAACGAGGCAGCTGCGGCTTTACCTAGAGTTTCAGTCATGGCCCGGTACCTACTGTCAAACTCCGCATCATTGGAAATCGGACCCAAAGGATGATGAGAACCTTGAAGAAGGTTGTCCACCTGTTGGGTGAAGTCCGAGAGGTGATAGCGTTCATGTTTGAAGGGACACCTGAAGCGGGTGGACACTTGAGGACAAGGGTAGGGAGGAGAAGATGGGATGCCACCGCTTGGTCGTAGCGGTGTTGGATCATAGAGAATCTGAAGGTGGAGAAGTATAGGGCGGTGGTCGGTAGCTCCAATAAAGTCATTGACCACAGAAATGTCGGCAAAGCTGATGCAGAAAGGGGAATGAATTGCCCTATCAATGATGGAGTGACTGCGATTGTTGCTGAAAGTGAAGTGAGTGCGAGCATCATTATCGCCCTGTAGAGACCAGACATCAATGCCACCGGTGGAGGAAAGAAAGGCCCTGAGGGCAGAAGATGCAGGTGCTGAGAAAGTAGGAGAAGACACCTCCGAAGAACACAGCGAGGTGTTCATATCCCTGATAATGGACCATGACTTAGGTGCCGCACAACATACAGCAGATAGTTGCTGCCAGAAAAGGGACTGTATCCCAGGATCCCAGGGGGCATATACACCAATTGCATGATGAGGAACGCCTCGTCCTGAAGGGGCTGGCATAACAAGGTCAACTGCAAGGACATGAGCTTGGAGGGCAGGGTAAGACTCGAGAGACACCTGTTGGGAATAGACAGTAGAGGACACGCCCAAAACAACACCCCATTTCCCTCCATGAGAGGGAGTGGAAAGCCCCGGGTTCTCAAAAACGTGATAGGACAGGGTACGAATGCGTGAGGCCATAGGACGGGGAGACTTAGTTTCACTGATTAGCCAAACGGTAGGATGAAAATGCGAAATCATGTTAGAGATTGAGTGACACTTCAGTGGATCACCAAGACCATTTGAATTAATAGACAGAGCAGAGAAAGGGACAGATGATGCTACACTCGTCCGAACAAGAGAGAGGACAACCAACATGAGTAAAAGGGAACAAGGGGGCATACATGGGTGTCGCCGGTTAGAAAGAGAAAGAAAGAAAAGTAAGAGAGACCCAGTTAAGAGAAGCCAAGTTAGAGGAAGCAAACTGGAGTAGAGAACTGGATTGTGAAGGAAATTAGAGGAAACCCACAGCAAAAACGTGGCGACAATAAGCACCAAGAACTGACCACCACCCTTCAAGAAAGGGAGGTGGCACAAATGAACATATATCCCACACTCCTTACTAACTTTCTTTGTTAAAGAATGGCAAGGAGTACAGAAAGAGAATCATACCTCAACCATATCATCAGAAGCACGCTGCTTACCCTTACGAGTCACAGGACCTGAACCCAAAGGCGCCCATCATGAATCGTTTACTGACTGTAGACGAGGCCTAGGCATGCCACGGGACTCTCCCACGTCATCAGGAGAACAAGATCTGACATGCGAGGGGTGTGAGGGGAGAGTTGAGGAGGGCAGGGCGTCCAAAGTTGAGACTGGAGGTGGTGAAAGGATGGGGGAGGGTGAGATTGGAAGCGCCAAGCAATCATGGGCAGCAAGGGAAAGGCGCACGGCCTGTGTCTCCTTACGAACCTGCTCAATCTCGGCAGCGACAATGGAGCGACAGTCATTAGCACATCCAAGGGCAGCCTGCAGATGCTGGCGTGTGGGAAGGTCAGAGGTAGCAGCAAGCTGGTCTTGGTAGCGGTCACACTGAGCATTCAAGTGGTCCTGTTCATTAGTGAGCAGAAGGAGATTCATATGGTAGTCGCTCAGTAAATACTGAGCAGACATCATTCCCAACAGAGTCTGATTATTCTGCTCAAGGTGCTGCTCAGCCAGTGAAATATGGTCAAACATTGTATTGAGTGTTGATGTGAATTGGCCGAACTCGGAATGAAAATAATCCAATTGAGGCTGAATAACATTTTTGGAAGTGGAGAAAGGCATAGGATGAGAAACCGGGTTGGGTGGAGCTCCCTGAGTGTTAAAGGAAAACAGGAGAGTTGGTTTGGCAATGGAGACTCCATAGAGAAACCAGTCTGTGGGAAGACCATTCTGGTTGTTGTGGAGAAAGGCCTGTGTGGAAGGCCAATCCCTTAACATGGCACAGTAGACATCGTCCTCCAGTTCAACCCGGCTACCAACAATGACATCATGCCTGTACCGCTGACGGAGATGGGAGTTAAGGCTAGATTCCACATTTCCGAGGCCGGCTATGCCACCGATGGTGACCTCCCCACCATACAGCAGAATGACAAAGTGAGGACGTCCAGGGCACAAAGTGCATCCTCGTAAGAAAGGTGGTTCTCTCATAATATGATCAACGTCGTCGCTGTTAAAGAGATCGAAGCTGAGGCATGTCTGAGAGGTAGACAGGGGATGGGTGGTCCATTCCGCCATAATGGACATGCGCTGAGCCCGGAACCATTCACGGAGGGGGTTGAGCATGGACTGGGCCTCACCATCACTTGGAAATGCGAAGAACACACAGCAGGTATGGTCAGGCCCATTACATAATCTCCAGGTTGCCTGCAGGTCAGGCAGGGTGTTAAGTAAGAGGCGAAGATCCTCTAGTAAATCCGGACAGGGACCAGACACGGATGAGGAAAGAGAGATGAAGGCATAGTCTAGAGCCGATGTAGCATCACCCCTCCATACATTAACTGGTGGGAAAGTATGCTGGTTACGAAGGTCATTGAGAACGCGAACCAGGTGGTCGCAGGCCAAATCAGGATTCTGATGGTCCAAACCAAATACGGTCAATTCAAACCCAACGGTCCCCATTGGACTACTCTCCTCATCAGCTAAAGAAGGAGAAAACCTATCGCGGTTCCCATAACTAATCTTTGGACGAGCCGGTGGGGGAGGTGGATGATACGAGGAGGGTTGAGTCAAAATAGGGGTAGAACGGGAGGTAGCCATTAACGCTTATTAGTTTGCTCTTCTTCTTGAAGTTAATATTGGAGATCCTGTATCACATTAAGACAATAGGTTACTTTTCAGATTATTCGAGTTTAGCTTAGCTTAGTATATGTGAAGGTGGAGGTGAAGGTGAATGCGAGCTTAGCTTAGCTTAGGTGCGAGTGTTACTTGCTTACATAAGCACTTAGAGCGCACTTAGTACTATATATAGTTTTGGTACTATTCCCTCAGTAGTTGAGTCACTACTGAGGCTGCCTACAGCCCTTTTCTACATTTGTGGTCAGTGAAGATCCAGAACCATGTTCCCTGCAGTAAGTGTTGGAAATGCTTTAGGGATTCTATGATAGCTAACAGTTCCTGTTCATGTACAGGGTAATTTTGCTGCACAGGGTTGAATTTGCCTGACCAAAATGTGACAATATTTCCCTTCTCAAGGGTTTTGCCCTGCCAAAGCATGCCACTTCCTCCAGACAGGCACGCATCACATGACAGGTTTACACTGCAAGCATTTCACAATTTTTCTTGAGAAAACATGCTGTAAAAATTGAAGAGATACTCTTTTTTGACACATGTTTTCAAAGAGAAAAGGCAATAATAGCACTTTGTTTTCTTTGCATGATTTACTAAAAAACATTGATTGATGCTAATACCCATTAGTGAAGAACCTAATGGGCATTACCATTAATTCATGTTTTTTGGCAGAAAAGACAAAGAAAACATTACATTATATTCACCTTTTTTCTTTGAAAACAGCTGAAATAAAAGAGTATCTCTTTTTTTTTTCAATTTTTCAGCATATTTTGGGATGAAAAATTGTGAAATACTTGCAGTGTTATGGGCAAGTGACCTGGTGAGTAATCAATTGTCTTATGCTGGGTTTCTCTGTCCTGATGAACTAATTCCTTTACTAGGTCAAATGCTCACTGCTCTGTGAATGACCACTGCCATGGTGAGCTTGGTGTGGCGAGCTTGTGTAAATGTCCAAGTGGGATCCTGATGCCTTTGCAGCCTGGCATGAGGTATCTGACTGTGCCAATGAATCCTGCCAGTAAGTCTTTATTGGTTGGCATCTTCCAACTAACAATTTTATCAACTTTGTCTGGGTCCATGCAAATTCCATCCCGGTCAATAATGTGGCCCAGTATTCATAGCTTGTCCATGAAGAATTGTAGTTTATGTTTGCTCAAATAAAATTTTTGTTTCCATAGGATATCAATAATGGTCTTTACATGGGCAACATGATCCTCTAAGGTGTCAGAGTATATTACAATGTCATCTAGATAGATGTCCATGAAAACTCCAATATGAGGTGCAAAAATATGATTCATTAGGGACTGATAGGTAGTGCTGGCATTGCAATCACCTATTTGCATGACATGACTGATCATTGTTCCATTGGGTGTGGTGAACAAAGTCTTGGGGACATCTTTGGGTCTGACATGGATCTGTTCATATGCATCTTTCCTGTCCAGTAGTGACCTGTAGGGGTGAGATATGACATTACAGAGGATGGCCTCCATATCTGGTAGAGGTGAGGCTAACTTTCAAGTGTTAGCATTTCATTCTCAAGTATCAATCATGGTTCATAGGCATAGGGTACCATCCTTGGTTGCTTTCTTTAGCATTAACATAGGGATCACATTGGTGCCACTACTAAATTCCCAGCACCCTGTTTGAATATAATCATCGTGCTTTGCATGCCAAAGAGGTTTGAGGGGCTTGGGGCAATGAGAAGGTCTCCACAAGTAAACTTTATTTTTGTCAATAAGAGGAATAACATGATTGATATCATGGAGAGGGGGAAGTGGGGTATTGATTGCTTCTTTACAGATATCCTTTGCATAAGCTTGCAACTCCACTCAGAGTTTTTCCCTCTCATCTCCCATAACTTCAGCTGTGTGGGACTCCAAAGCAATCATTTGTACTCCTCAAATAGGTAGTGATGCATCACTTTGCACTGTCACTTGCACTGGGTTGAATCCAAGCAGTATCTGATGTTGGAATAAAAAAGGCATACCTAAAATTAGGTCATATGAGTCAATGTTGACTATGTCCAGGGTCCATTTCTCATGGATATTCTGATAAGAAATCCATGGAGTTGTGGTGGCTTTTACCTTGCTCTGAGATCCCAAGACTGTGAGTTGGAGATTTAATGGCCTGTCAAGGACATCCAAGGTCAGCTGTAATTGATCAACCAGCATCATAGAAATAAAATCAGATGATGATCTGGAGTCGAGCAAAGCTTGACATGGTTTTTCATTAATGCAAACCATGACCATGGTTGGTTTTGGCAGTAGCCTTGTGACTCCTTTGATTCAGGCAGCATTCCATTCAATTGCATTAGTTCTGGCAGTGTGGTTTCCATTGACATTTCCTGATATCATAGCTGTGCAAGTCAACAGGGTCTCTCTTAGACATTCTGGGATGGTGGGTGTAGGGCTGTGCCAGTGTGGTTCTCATCTGTTGAAGACCAATTCATCATAGCACTTAGTTTCTGTATATGCAGCCAGCACACAATATCAAATTCAGGGTCTATCAGATTTTCATAATACATGATGTGATTGTTGAGTGTGTAATGGTCAGAGAGTAAGTACATTTCTGGACTGCCATAGTCCCACTGCAAGCATTTCACAATTTTTCATCCCAAAATATGCTGAAAAAATTGAAAAAAAGAGATACTCTTTTATTTCAGCTGTTTTCAAAGAAAAAAGGTGAATATAATGTAATGTTTTCTTTGTCTTTTCTGCCAAAAAACATGAATTAATGGTAATGCCCATTAGGTTCTTCGCTAATGGGTATTAGCATCAATCAATGTTTTTTGGTAAATCATGCAAAGAAAACAAAGTGTTATTATTGCCTTTTCTCTTTAAAAACATGTGTCAAAAAAGAGTATCTCTTTCTTCAATTTTTTCAGCATGTTTTCTCAAGAAAAATTGTGAAATGCTTGCAGTGTCCTCTATCATGAAGTGTCTGGCTTGGAAGGGGGAGTTTCCTGGGTCAACTGCTTTGTCAAGGGTTAGTGGCATGGCATCATATAAGGTAGATAGCACCCATGCCTTTATGAGATCCCTCTTTGCTTGTCAAAGTTCAGTCATCTCTGAGCAGGTTGTGCCAATAGCAAATAGCCCTAGGTTGGAACCTTCTTTGATGGTGGCTAACCTGGCTTCTGCTGGAGACAGGTCAATATTGTTCAGATGCATGTGATGTCCCCTCCATTTTTCCTGAGTCTGCCACCATTTAGGGCAATTTCATTCAATATGATCAGTACTTTTGCAATTGAAGCACTTTCCTTCAGCATGAAGACATCATTTGCATTCTTTGTCATTCAAGGCCATCTGCTGAGAGTTAGAAGTCTTCAGAGGGTTGCAGTTACTCACAGGTCACCCATTATTAGCAATACTGCCAGGTACATTTGTTGTTTTAACAGATGCAGCACTCAGCTGATCTGTACTTTGCCTATGAGACATGTAATTTTGGTCATGTGATTGCTGAGGCCTATGGTTACAATCCTCATTGATAACATGTTTTGCCTTTTCATACCTTACACACTCTGACTTGAGTGTTATAATTGAGATGGTGGTGGCATTGTAGCCATTTCTGGTGAGTTCTGCATGTAAGTATGGTTGGCACCATCTCCAGAACACTAACACAATATCCTTGTTGCTGATATCTCCAACAGTGTTGGTGATTTCTTGAAGCTTTCTAAGGAAGTCTAGTACTGATCATCTGTCTTGCCAGCATGCATCAAATTTATCATGCTGCTGCATCCAGAAGTCCACAGGAAACACATAGTCAAAGAGCTCCTCAAAAAATGTTGACAGGTTATATTTCTTTTTGAGGTCAAGAATGTTTCATTCATAGAATCAGTAAGCATGTCAGTCAAGATACTTTCCTGCGACCCTAATACTCTTCTTTCAGTCCAGGTGGGCTTGTTTTACCCAGTTGCACAACTTGCAACACCACTTCTTGAATAAGCCAACCTGTATTTTGCTGTGGTAAGTAAACAGTGGGTCTTCTTTCAAGAATGATTGCTGATACTTTAATTTGTTTAACTTAGCATGGTAGCAGTGTTTCTTCTGGCATTTATGGGCCTTTGTGTGGTCCAAGTCATCCATAAGTATGGATGAGGGTTCTTCATCTATGAAGTCTGATCCAAACAAGAAATCATCTTCAGATGATGATGATGAGTCATCATTGGAAAATCCTGATGAAGGGTTAGGTGTGATGGGTCATTGATATGGTGGGTTGTCATTATGTCTGCATTGTCCCTGTTCCATGTCATCTGAGTCTGAAGAATTACTGCTGTCACTAGGGTCTCCATGCATTGTGTGAAGCACAGTGCTCTCACATGGGAATACAGATGATGCTCAGGCAATGTGAGCTTCTTTATTCAGGTTTCCTTTATTCTTCTGATGATGCAGCTTTACAATCTTCTCATGATTTGGCAGTTCTGGCTGATTTACAGCTTCGGAACTCAGCTTAGTGCTAGCAGTGGTGAATTCCTTTTGGGTACATTGTTTCTGCTCAATGTTGAGTCCCAAAAGTCCTGGCCTTATGGACTCATGCTTTTTCTGTCATTTCAAGGACTCAATGATTGCCTGTTGCTGGCAGATCACCACTTCAGCACTGTCGAGCTGCTCGACCAGGCCAGCATCCTTCAGTTTGTTAATCATATGTTTGGTATGTTCCACTATTTCTGGAACATTTTCGTTCAATAGGTAATTCTTTCATGACTTCAATAGGAGTGGGGGCCTTCCACTTTTCCTTCATGTCTTTGGTAAGTCTCAGCATGCTTCTTTCTGAAGCCAGTTTACTCAAAGTCTTGTCTATCTTGTGGTCATTTGTAATTGGTATTCCATACCATTGGGGAACAGAGTTCTTTAATGCTTCCTCATTCTGTATGAGGTCTGACCATAACAGCTTAGGACTGAACTTATTTGCATTCTCAGACTTTGGGTCTATTTTGGGTTCATCATGCATCCATGCAGGCCAGCGGTTCTGGTCTAACAGTACTGATGTCCTAATTATCGATACAGTACTTCATGCAGGCGAGCGTGGCTTCTCAAAGCCCTCACCTGGTTCTGCATGCACTTCTACTTCCTCTCCAGTCAATACTGGGGGGTCTGGGGCACAGCTGCATGGCATGCTCCTGAGCTTGTGGACTGGCTGCTCGACCACATCTTTCAGTGCATTGTTCATGCTTTCCTCAGGGTTTCCAAGGTCAGTGCAGCCTTTTAGGGCATCGCCCTGTGTCCAAATGAATCCCTGAGGGTTCATGAGTGGGTGGGACAACTGACTCAGTAGGTGCATCTACGTCATGGTCGATTCCAGTAATCCCTCCAAATCAGATAGGGCTGCCTTGTTCTGGCTCAAAGGACCAGAAATGGTGCTGTATCTCTTCATTAATAGCTTTGGGGTTAAATGGGGAAGAAGACATCAGTAATGAGTTCGGCGAAGCGACTATGCACCAGGTGATCCAGCCAGTAATGAGTGGACAACATCAACGTCAGGTTTCAGGTTTAAAGAGTAAGCAGAGAGTTTAGAGGCAGTTCAAAATATGTGATGGAAAGGGTAGTTTTCAGCCACATGGTAGTTGATTCTTGGCAGAGTGAGGCTTAGAGGGCTCACAATAGAACTGTCCAAGGTCTCTGTTTGAGAACAACTGAGGAAAATACATCGAGTGCTAAGGGTTTATATATGTTCAGAGTGCAGCAAGAGACAAACAAGTATCTAAAAAGAGAAAACAAAGAGAAAGAAAGAAACATTGACAGGAGAGTAGACTAAGTAAATTCCAAGGCAAAGTGAAGAGGTATAATCTGAGGCGTTATGAGCTGTGATTTGTTACACCAAACCCACAGAAGAATCAGTACATACCCCAGCATCAGCTTCCAATTTGCCAAATCCATGTTGTGATATGGATGTTGTAGGGAATGTCTACACATTGGTCTAATCCCATTGCATTTTTGTACTTGCTGGAGTGTATAACACCATGTGCAGAATTATTTCTGACACCATACATGGCAGTAGCATTCATTACAGGGATTGCAATGGGTGCTTGCAGTGTTTTCATGTGGCATAGATGGCTGAGGAGGATTAGGACTGGCAGACTGGGTGACACCAGATGTCCTCACTTGCAAAAGATGGGTGAGAGGAATCATAATGAGGTATGTGGAATGGTTATAAGGGGGCCATGCAGTATGAAGGTACTTGATGAAGTGGCCAAGACATTGGTCTGACTCTGAATTACATGTGGAGAGCATGGGGGAGTGTGGATGCAGACAACTTTCGATTATACCATACACTTGGTATCAGATGGTGCTGGTTCTGAAGAGTACCAACACTTGCCAAAGGTTTGCACTTTCATCCATCAATTCCCAGTTCATGCGATAGGGACTGTCCTCCATGTTAGACCTCAAAGACCAGACAATACATATCTGGATTGCAGGCATAGATGCCCCAGAGGTCGGTTCATCCATTAATCACTTGCCATGATATACTAACTGTGCCACCCATGATAGGTTGGTCATTTTGGTTGACCTGCACAACCCCATGCTGAAGAAAGCCTCTCATGGCAGAAAAATTGCCTGGAAGGCAGATTGGTGTATTGTCAACTTGTCCGAAAGGACCAGTATGGTTGTGTAGTATGTCAATTTGCTCATCTCAGGTGGGTATCCTTTACTTTCTGCACCTAAACTTCAAATTGGCTCTGATAAGTTGCCTTCTCCTCATCTGCCATGTAATTTGTAGGTTGTGGTTCTCCTTGTACCCTGACCTTTCTGCCCTTCTTCCTTGGCAAACAGTGGGCCAGCTCCCTTGCTTTAGAAATGCTGCATGCTGGTACTGTTACTACTTATGAGCAAGCAGGAGCTGAACATGGCCCCTGGGGTCAAGAATTTTTTCTTGGGATTGAAGCTAAGGCAAGGTAAGGTCTAACACAATTTTATGCCTGTATGAACCACTGGGGAATCTCATTTCATCATTGACCAATGTTGATTTATGTTTCTTTGATAGAACTGCAAGATGATGTATGTGGAAATATGGTGGTGTGGGTGAAACCCCAGCAGAGTACAAGAGATGTTATGCATCATCACCATCACCATCCTGGCTGAACAATTGAATGATTCTTGTGTGCTACAGTTGTGGACAGGCAAACTTGACAATTTTTGTACAGCTGGCCCAAATTTTTTTGGGAAAAATCTAAGACCACATTTGAACTCAGACAGCTGAAATACATCAAAAAAACAGCCATCATATATTTTTCCTGCATTTTTTTGCAGTGGCCAAATTTTTGGACTCAAAAAAAGACATGATGAATAGTCTATGCATTGTTAATGACAGCTTCAATTGACATCATGGCTGACTGAGAGACCTGATGATGTTGTTTTTGTTTCTTGACAGCCCATTCTGTGAGTCCCAAGTGATAGGCACTCATAAACTGCCATGACTGATTGATGAACCATTGGATAACCTTGGTTGAGCACACATCAAGCTGCTCTCTCACACACCACTTTGCATCTTCAAATGTGGTCTTGAAAACTTCATGGTAGCAGTACTTACACCACCCCCAATACTGTAGCATATGTTAGACATGTGATGGATCTGAAATAACTGACATACCATTTCAATTGGATTCAGTTCACAATGGAACTTTGGGAGGAAGACACATTTGTGACCTGCCTCTTTGATGACAGTTTCAAGCATTGACAATTGGTTGTTAAAATCATCTTGCTTGCTGAGGAGTTGTGCCATACAACAATCAGTATTTTCCCATGGGCAGAGAGGAGTACACTTGGCATGCATTCCCTGAACATTAAAGCCCCATTCTTCCAAGACTTGTTGGAGTCCTTTGGGTTGGCCATTGGATAAGGACATCTTCTGGATTTTTCCATGGTGTTTGGCAGCCAGATTGGACTGCAGAATGACCATGTCACACTGCTTGTGCTGCTTCCCCCCATTGGACTTGTTCATTTTGAATGCTTTCAATGCATCTGCCAGCAGTGATGCATGAGCAGAAGACTGATCAAAATGAATAAGGAAATGGCATCTGGGTGCACAGTGTTGAAAATCCAAATGGCATGTTTCACTTGTTTTAGCAGCTGCTCCATGTCCCACCAAGCATCACCATTGGCACCTGGGTAAATTATTTTTCTTGCTTCTTCAATAGTCTCCCCTTGCTCATCATGAATGGCTAAGCATCCATCTTCTGAGTTGATGAACTTGGAAACATGAATAATTTGACCGATTGGACTGCAGAATGACCATGTCACACTGCTTGTGCTGCTTCCCCCCATTGGACTTGTTCATTTTGAATGCTTTCAATGCATCTGGCAGCAGTGATGCATGAGCAGAAGACTGATCAAAAATGAATAAGGAAATGGCATCTGGGTGCACAGTGTTGAAAATCCAAATGGCATGTTTCACTTGTTTTAGCAGCTGCTCCATGTCCCACCAAGCATCACCATTGGCACCTGGGTAAATTATTCTTCTTGCTTCTTCAATAGTCTCCCCTTGCTCATCATGAATGGCTAAGCATCCATCTTCTGAGTTGATGAACTTGGAAACATGAATAATTTGACCCTTCCCTTTCTTCTGCAATATTTGCTGCCCAGGTAAGAGACTAAAATTGCTGCAATTGTCAGGATGCATTTGGTTCTGAGTTGATGATGTGACTCACTAAACATGGCTCTTGAAATTGCTTGCATGGAAGCAGCACTCATTGTGAAAGTTTGCTATCCCCTTCTTCTGCCCAGCCATCAAGGTTGGTTCTGTATGCTGCAGCTCTGGTCCTTCAAAGTGGATCATACATGACTCAAATGTGGCCATCATAGGTAAGAAAACCTCCTGCCAATATTTCTTTACATCCTCACATTCATGGCCATCCATGTAGACTCCTTTCTTCAGCTTCATTTTCTGCCATCCCAACTTCATCAACCATTGTCAAGCAGTGCATTGTAAGGAATTAGATTGAAGGACCAGGGAGAAATGAGAAAAGAGGGACTATGAGCCTTGTTTCATCCTTGAAGGGGATTCTTGAAACCCAGATAGCTCAGGTACTTAGTTGTTGACTGAAAACGAGAGCTAGACTTAGAATCTGACACTGAGAGAAGCCATTAAAAGCATATATGCAGCAGGAGACAACAGCTCTCAAGCTTTGCCCCAGACTTGGGCTACTCACTCTACAATGAATGCACAATAGTGTAGGTTGACTTTTCACATGACTCTCATGCCCCAAACTCCTCACATGCTTAGTTATCACATTACCTGCCACACTCCTAAGTCCCCCCCTCACTCCTCTGAACCCTCAAAACCACTCCTTCCACCCTCAACCCACAACACCTCTCTGACCCCTTCTTCTCTCAAACCTCCCAGTAGGGGCATTGCCATGCCTACATCTGATGGGGGCTTTAGATTGCAACCATCCTTGATCATCACCCTTTGCCTCATCTCAAAACCCAGAAGCCCACAAACCCCTCCAACATGCTCAATCCTGACAACAGAGTGCCTCATGAAGGGCACAAAGCTACTACCTGCCCTCATCTTGGGGTCAAATGGCCCTCAGACCATCCTCAGCACACTCAACACACTCCCAAGGCCTCCATTCACATGGGGCACCACATCAAGAGGACTGAGGGAGAACTCAAAGCCATCAAATATGTGCTACTAGGCTGTCTGAGCCTCAGACAGCTTACTTGACAAGTCCTTGACCTCTTTGAGTACCTGGGTGTAGTAGTTAGCACCTCATATAGAGTAGATGACTTAAAAATATATATATAGCCCCTCAGGCACTGGCCCAGCCCACTAAGTCTCGATCTCTTGTCTTGCCAGCTCTACTACTGAATGTGGCTGCCTCAAACTGCCACCTGCACAGTTCCAAAGCAATGGAACTTGCATTTGCCATCATCACCAGGCATCTCAAAGGCTGCTTGAGCCTGGACCATCTCTTTGGAGCATGCTCCTCAACAGCTCTTGTCCCTGTAACATGTAATCAGCTCTTCATGCTAGATAGGAACTTAACCAGGGAAGAGTATTTCAAAGTGAGGGAGTAGCCACAGAGAATGTCCCTGCTCATAACCATCATAAGGAGCTCCTTTGAGAGCCAGGTTTCATGGGGCAGACTACACAATAGAGGCTCAAAGCTCCCCTTTGAAGGTTTGCATTCCTGTAATGAGTCATCAGTTCATAGCATAGAGCAGATAGAAAATGAAACAAAGAAAATAGTTTCTGTATGAGGCTTAGTCAAGCTGCTCAAAGGTCTCATTGTGCCTGCTCATAGCTTGATGTGTCATTGTTTGCACATTCCTGATTTGGGGAACTATGGTTGATCTTCATTGCTTCCCTTCCCACACTCTCGCTGCCCTTTCCTCGCTCTGCAACTTTTTCTGTTGGCCTGGAAAAGCCCTGTTTGTCCCCTCAGAAGATGCTGACCATGTGCTGACCATTCTTTACCAGCTTGTCTCGATGGTAGGGGCTCCTCTGAAAGCCAGGAGGCACTGGATGGGCTGGAGGTGAGTCTCATAGCCATTACCTGCCTCTGTCACTGCCAATGTCCTTCATGGACTTCCCTTCATGCCACTGTCAAGCCCCTGCATGTCACCCCCTCATCACCAGCCCTCACTCCTCTCATGTCCACCAACACCCTCAGCACCCTACTTTCTCCCTCCCCAGCCATGAATATGAGTTTCCCTTTGACATGTCTGACCTTCCAGCTGATGACATGCTCATCCCAGGTGCTTCATCTCCCTCAGCTTCCCCTCCTCCTTTGAACCCCTATCCTCAATACTTGAACAAGTTGCTTCATCTGTCATCTTGCCCCCCTCTTACACCCTCACCTCACTCATCCATCTGCCTTGCCATCTTGTCTCTGTTCCAAGAAGGTCCTCAGTAAGCTCAGAGCTCATTACTGAGCTTGTGTTGTAGGTACATTGCCTTGCACTCATCTCCTCTTGTCATGAAGCTTCAACAGCTTTGATATATACATCCTGTAACACATTATCAGTGTGGAATATACTCTGTCCCCCTGGCACAATCAAACAACTAAGGCTTGGGTCTGATTTATTTACTTTAAACTGTGAGCTCACACCTTGGGCCTTGTGCCCCTTGTGCATTGTTGCACAATGACATGCACAGCCAATTATTAAGGTATGATATAAACATGCTCACCTGGGCCTTTCTCTTTTCTAGTCCTTCTGTTATCAAACAACCTCCTCTCAGCATGATCCTTCAGGTGAGTGTGATCTTACAAGCCCATTTGAGCTGCTCAACTGGCCCTTGACCTTTGGGCTATGAGTCTGCCAGGGTCCCAATCAAAGGTGTTGCCTCATTCCCTGGTTGACTCCCCTGTTTCTCCTTTGAGGGGCTGCACTGTCAATTGTAAAAGGTCAGTCAGTGGTTCCCCTACCATTTTCTTTCCCTTCTAATCTTCTCAGTCCTCTCTCTAGCAACTGGGCAACCTCTCTTGACTATGGGCATGTACTTGAGAATGTGGGTGATCAGACTGCTTTCCTGCACAACACCAGTCAGTGACTCAACCACAAATGAGCACAAAGGTAAGCTCGGGGACTCAGCATCCTCCTCATGAATATCTGGGGGGCTCACATCACCTCCCCTCTCTCCCTCACTTGTGACTCACTGATTGACCCTGACTTGATCTCTCTTGTTGCAGTCCTCCCACTCTTGTAATGCACTCACTGCCTTTGAACTTGTAGTTTCCTTGCTTTGATCTCCTGTCACAACCCACTCTTCACTAGAAACTTGCTCTTCAACCCTCAAAACTTCCAATAACATCTTTGATGCTAACACCTCATCTTCCCTTTGCTTCTCCATCTTGCTCAACACCTGTGCTTCAACCCTCAAAACTCCAAATGACACCTTCGACACCAGTCCCTCAGCTTCTCCTTGCTTCTCTATCCCAACACTGCCTTCTTTGCTGACAGGAAGCTGTACTGCCTCTGCTATTTCTTCCCTCAAGATGACCACCTGTGGTCCACTCTGCAAAATCACCTTGACTGTTACCTGGCTTGTGAGCTCCACCTCTACAAATGAGAGTGGCATTGATGAGCCTCAACAACTCTGGGCTCTTGTCACCTTGAACTCCACACTTGATACCTGCATGCTTGATACTTCCTCTTTGGCTCCAGCAAAGTCATACTCTGGCTCACCTTCATCATTTGTTGAAGTCACCTTGATCTGGGCTGTTGACACTGCCAGTGCTGATGCCAAGTTTGACCCTCAGATGTTGCTCATGAACTGGTGAGTGCCCTTATCCTGGTAGGATGACACCCTCTGCACCTCAACCTTGACCCATACCTGCAGCTGCTTCTGAGCCAGATCCTGCCATTCCCTAGTTGCTTCCTCACATCTCAAGGGCTGCACCTCTCTTGTCCTCATAGCCCTACTCCTTGCTGTCCCAAACTTCTTGAAGTAAGGCAGACAGACTCAGGTTTTACCTGTGAGAGGGAGTCTCAGACTTTAAATGAACAAGTCTTTACTGTAGTACTCTAAACTGTGAGAAGGAGTCTACACATTATTCAGTAATGTAATATCCAGAAAATGGAATAGAATTTACCTCAGACTTTAAATGAACAAGTCTGAGGTTTGCCAAAGGAAAAACATTCAACCTAAGTTAAGGTAAAATTACATAAGGCTGTGTGGTGACAAAGACAAGGAAGACAAGGTCAAAATGGTCAAACTCCAACAGAACTGATCCCTAACAAGGAACTTCAGCTCATCCACCACATATCTTAGAGGCCAGGGATCATCATGTGAGCATATATTGTAATGAAGCTTCAGGTTGGTCAACACCTCTTGCTTCAACTTCAGATTGAGGCCTTCAAGTATGTAACCATCATAGTCACCTGGGGTGATCTTGCCCCTTGAGTAAAGGTACTGCATGATCACCTTGTACTTGCAAAGATACTTGCCAAGGTCTTCCTCTGTCTTGAAATTCCTCTTCCTTTGTGGCCTTACAAGGTTGTACAAGTCCTCCCTGACAAACTCTTCTAGTTTCACAGCACTGGGGTACAGGCCTATCAGCCTTGTGATGAAGTCATTCCACTCTGTCATCCTCCACCCTAGGATGTTACTCCACAGGGACATGGTGTCTTCATCAAGGTACCAGTACATCCATTTGATCCATTCCTTCTCATTCTTGCACCCTGCTAGCTGGCATAGATACTGGATCTCATTCAGGTACATTATGAGGTCTTGTGCTTTACCTGAGAACTTTGGCACCTTGCTTGATCTTTGACTGGGCATTCCATCAAGCAGTTCTGGCATGCAAGAGCTCATGGCTCCTTGACCTAACATCTTGAGGACTGCTTGCCCCTCTGACCTTTCATGCCTGTGATATGACTCTGTTTCTCTGTGATGGCACTCTCCTCTCTCCTGCCATCTCTCTTGTGAGTATGACCATCTATCTCACTTGTCCCTCATACCTAACATCTCTCTCTCCCTGCTCCTTGATCTAGTTGATTCAGGGATGTATTCACATGTCTCACCCTGCCCATATGAAGGTCTACCATAAGAATGAGACTCTGCATGAGGGTAATAGTGCAAATTGTAGAAAAGGGCTGTAGGCAGCCTCAGTAGTGACTCAACTACTATGTATATTAGATGTACCTGTAGGCAGCTACAGGGAATCAGTAAGTAGTCTACTATAAGGAATGTATGTGCTTACCCTCAGTAGTGACTCAACTACTGAGGGAATAGTACCAAAAGTATAGTACTAAGTGCGCTCTAAGCGCTTATGTAATCAAGTAAAACTCGCACCAAAGGCAAGCATTACAGGGGAGATTTACAATCTCCAACACACCCCCTTAAACTCCACTGTATGATTAGGTAGGGGTGAAGGATATAGAACTCGAAAGAAATAGTATACCAAATATTCAAATAAACTTGAGTATAATTGCTGCAAATGCAGCTTCGAGTCCATGTAGTGTGCGAGCGTTGTGTGGTCGTGTTTGACACGCCGCGTTGTCGCAATTTCCTGTTTCGGAAATGCACTTGTAGTGTCGCGCGCTCCTTGGCCTTGTACCGCTGTTGCAAGGCCGCCGTTTTGAATAACAATAGATCTTCAATGTTTCGCGACCGTCCGGGAGGTATCCCATGTCGCCAGTAAGTGTTAGCAACATTCCAGAGGGGTTTCGCGATCTCGCGAGGTGGCGAAATGGGCATGGTGAATATAGAGGGCTTGCTGCCTCTCATTTCGGACCTACTGACGTTTTTAGGTTTCGTCTTGATCCTACCACGTCGGCGTGGGTCCCTGAAGGTCCCAGGAGTATGCGCAGGGGCGTTTGGAGGCGGCGTTGGCGATGCAGGTGAGCCGTTTAACCGTATGGCCCTGTGCTCGTAATCTCCCTTTGTACCGCTGTTCAAAAGCAGCCGTTTGGCCACAGGTATGTTTGTCGGCCATTTCACATCGTTTGGCGTCGATTCAGGAGGCACCCCCTGCCCCCAGTAGGTGTTGGCGACATTCCAGAGTCGATTCAAGGGATTTGGCAGAAGTTGGAGCAGTCGCATGGAAATGCCAGCTGTATGGTGCGGGCGTCCACTCGTTTTCACTTGCCATGCACTCCTGACTTCGTTATAGCATATGCTCACTATCCATGACCCTCCCACAAGGCGTATGAAGCGTTTCGTAGGCGCGAAGAGGGATAGAGGTGGCCGTATGGGGGCCGCAAGTGTACGGTAGGCGTTTCGCCTCGTACGTGCGCCGTTGACGCTTTCAGCTCGTCTCTTGATTCTTCCATGAAGATGAGTGACCCAGTAGGGTCGAGGACTGAGCGTTATGCCAGTCGGAGGTGGTTCAGGCGACGCAGGTAAGTTGTCCTGCCGTTGTGCCTCATGCTCGGTATGCTGGCTCCTACTGCCAGCCAGTAATGCCTTGTGTCGTTTTGTATCACGATCGGGTAGCCACGCGTTCCAGTATAGCAAGCTGGATGGTATCGTGAGCGGGCGTGTTTGTACAGATAGCTGCCGTTTGCCCTGTCGCGATGTGTCGTGCGCCTACATGCCAAGTAACTGGAATTCTGTGCTTGTAGCATGGTGGATCTGTACTGGCAGTTTGTCCTGTGGTATAGGACATTTGATTCGTGCATCAGGGCGGCGGTGGACCAGGTACATCAAGAATTGTCTCGCCGCTTGTCGGGAGACTCTGATCCTGTCCAAGATGCAGTTTTCGGCACAAATTCAATAGAACGTTTGCTGGTTTGTTCTGCAGTGTCGCCTGCAGGCTCGCGAGCCTCAGCACTCCACTGGGGTAGGCTTTGGAGCTCCGCAACCTTGTCCTCTTGTCAGGCGCTTCAAGTGTGTTTGCACGTTCATCCAGTCGTTCTGCATCCGTATTCCCAACGTCAACCTCTGGAAGGTTGTCCTCCACCTGCCGCACGTCTATGACCTCAGTCTCAAGCGTTAGGTGCCCAGATTCAGTCTCGATGCAGTCGTTTGGGCTGTCCGGGAAGCACCCTTCACCACTAGGTGGTATTTCTGGTTCATGGTCGCTGTTACAAGTGCTCTGAGCATTTTCAGCAGTTGTGCATTGCTCGGATGGCATGTCGTGTTCCTGTACAGCTTCATCAACAACCTTCTGGCTCTCGGGTCTCGGAATTGGACCGTAGCGATTCTCGAGGTAGGCGAACGTTTCGTGAGGGGTATCCAGATGCATACATAGCATTAGGATCGAATCGGGCAGGCCGAAGATGATATATTGGTGGGCCATGGCGGCCCGTTGATGCCACGCGTCGTCAGCAGTTTTCCAGGCTGCGATGACATCTCTCTCCTCGTTGGTTTGTGGTGTTTGGCCGGCACCATATTCCTGTAGTAACTTCGGAGTTGTCGGTCGTGTTTCAGACCCATCTATGTGTCCCATCAAGCCGTCTTCAGAGATAGCCTTCAGCACCCAACTGCCATAGGTGTGCCAGTTGCAGCCGTCTTCTGCAAGCTCGGGTTCCATAGTTTATTCCTATTACTTTCGAGTGTAGTAGAGATATTTTGTAGCAAGCTTGAGTAGCTTTTTGTTCGAGTCGACCGCAAGTTGCCTACAATAAAATTTTCCGTGCTAGGCGGGGCTCATAACCTGTAGAAAAGGGCTGTAGGCAGCCTCAGTAGTGACTCAACTACTATGTATATTAGATGTACCTGTAGGCAGCTACAGGGAATCAGTAAGTAGTCTACTATAAGGAATGTATGTGCTTACCCTCAGTAGTGACTCAACTACTCAGGGAATAGTACCAAAAGTATAGTACTAAGTGCGCTCTAAGCACTTATGTAATCAAGTAAAACTCGCACCAAAGGCAAGCATTACAGGGGAGATTTACAATCTCCAACACAAATCTGCAAGATGGTGGTGGTGGTTTGGAGATGGGGATCTTCTGGTTGAACAAGGAGGGGAGTACTCCTGAGGTTGTTGTGGTGTATATGAATATGAGCTTCCCTGTGCATGTCTTCTAGAATGAGACCAAGAGCACATGACAGGGTGGTTCCTAGAGTAAACATCATATGGGCTCAAATGTCCATACCCTCATCCTCTCTCATCATGCTCCTTGCAGTAAGTCAGCCTTCTCTCCATGCCTGTCAGTGCCCTTTCTGGTGCCACATAACCTCTGTGGGACCTGTCATCTGCCCAGTAGCTTCTCATGTCCCTTGCTTCATGTCATAGTGTACCATACATTTCCTTGGCTGTACACATGGCAATTCTGTGGAGCTAGTACCTGGTGCTGGATTAACAAAGAACCCCCTCACAGTGGGCTCCAGCTGTAGGAAAAGAAGATAGAGACCAGGGAAGAGTGGAGATATCTGAAGGAGGAGAGATCTTCCAAAGGGGCTTCTATAGCCTGGAAAGAGAAGCTGTCTGGGAAATGTCTGGGGCTGTCTGAGGCTGTCTAAACACAGAGAAAGGTCACTCTCAACCTTCTCAAACTCAAACTCAAAACTCAAACTTGAACTCATGACTTGTAACTCGATTGTTAGAAAGGTAAGTACATGCCCAGTAGGTAAAAAAAAAAAAAGCTGACTAAGCAATAAAACCTTGCACTAAAGTAATAAACATAAAATAACTAGAAAATCAAGTTCAAATATGAGAAACACAGAATAAAAGTAAAATCTCCTGGTAGGGAAAACCTATTCCCTACAGTGTTTGCACAGTGGTTGGGTAAGATTGATGTTCAGTGATGGAAAGATGGTATTATTGAGAGCATGTTGGAAGACCTTTGGAGTGATCTGACCTGCAGCCTGTGATGTCAACCATTGATGAGTGGCAAGCTGGATCCTCTCATCCTTGAGAGGACTCAAGGCATTTGCATGACCACCTCATTTCTCCATGGGGAGTTGCTCAAAGATCTGGTAGTGACATGCAAGTGCCCTAACTTTTCATGCAAAGTAGACACCTTCCCCTTCATCCCACTGATGTGCAATCTCTAGGCTTGCTTTGATTTGCCCAATGCCCCACAACCAGAGGGTTGCAAAGTTACAGATCAGGAGGAGCTGGTTGATGTGTGAAAGGGGTAAAGTCTTTGCACCCTTTGCAAGACCTTCTTTAATCTGATTCTGCACCTTGTCCCAGCCCTGCACCTCAACCCCACCATGTTCCTGCTCCTCCAGCTCATCCTCCCATGCATCCTCTATGTCATGGATGAGGCCTGTATCATGTTTTGCCAGGTCAGCCTCTTTACTCTCTCTGGACATCCCTGAAGCATAGTTGCTGTCACTTTGGATTTGCACCCCATCATTTGATGGGAAGAAAGGTTGTTCTGGAACTTCAACAGGAGGGTCTGGGGTGCATGATGGTGATGATGGAATGGGGGAGGCTTCATGGGAAGCACAGGGACTTGGAGACTGGGGGATGTGGACAAATCCAAAACTTGTAAGTGATGTCTGATTCTGCAGGAGTTTTTGGTAGCATCATTTGGTGCAGGCTGACTTGCTGCCAATATCTGGACCTCTCTTGTACTCTGTAGGCCTCCCAGTGGGCTTCTTTTGCTGCCTGGTGCTATTTTCAGGTAGCCATGTTTCATCTGAAGGGTCATCACCAGTCTTAATTGCAAGGTTGATGAGATGTGTGTAGGTCTCATTGTCACTAATGTCTGGAAACAGGAAATTGACATCCTGGACACTTGACTCCAAGTCATTGTCAGATTCATCATCTGCAGTGAATTTCAGACCATCAATGACCAAAGGGGGCTGCTGGTCATCCTCACTGTCACCTGTAGAGCAGGTTTCTGGGCTGGGGTTAAGAGATCATGTCCTGGCCCTATTGGTTTGCTTCTTGTAGCCAGAACTAGAGTCAGAGTCAGATGAAGGACCATCAGTAGGTGTTGTGGTCTGCAGTGCAGGAGACTTCTGATTGTGCAAACCAGCTGTATTCCATACTGTGGGGTGTTTTCATGGTTGGCCATGATGCATACTTGCAAAGTGAGTTTGGTTCCCACCATGGCTCAAGCAGGCTCAAACTATTTTTTCCTACTCCTGACTAGTGCACTTTCCAATGTTCTGGAGCCAACCTCATACTTATAATGCAGAGTACTGCCTTTTCTGAATTTTTTTTGATTTTTAAGACCATTTTTTCAGGGGTGGCCAAATTTCGAGGGTCAAAATTTGAAATTTTGTCAGAGTGAAAATTGGCTCATGCAGATATTATGATTAGGTTCTAAATGTGCTGTGTACATGGTTTTTAACCTGTCAGGAAGTAGTAGGCTATTAACAAAATTTGAACATTTATTTTGTCAAGCTTGCCTGTCCACAACTGTACTTGGGGTAGGCAAGAGGTTGATGGTCATATGTGCATCTGGAAGGGTCTCACAATAGAATTGCAACTCCACCACCTTGCAACAAACTGATCATGATCTCATCATTATTGTGATGGGCATGATTTTTTTCTGAAAGGGCCAATCAGCCATAAATGCAGCAGCTCAAACATGACACCTCAGGATATCTAGCTTGATTCATTACATGTATTCCTTTTCATCCATGTCATCCAAGGGACAGTGCACCATAATCTGAGCCTATTCCTGGCCTCCTTCAATGTATCCTCCTTGAACTGCATGCCATGTATCATGGCCTCCTCATGATGCTCAGTGGGCACCAACCCTCTGGTCTGAAGCTGATCATGTTCTGACACACTTCTAGGGTCTTGTCCACTCCCCTCTGCTCTGCATCCAGCTTCATTGTCTCACATATGTCCTCAGAATTGAACATGACAGGACATGGTGGGCCTCCCCCTGTAAGCTTCTCCCAGTTTTCTGTTGCTTCTATCAGTGCAACCTTCAGTGCAAGTGTTTTGCCTCTCCACATGTCACTGGCATGGCAGAGGTGGCAGAGCATGCCCATGGGGTCCATCAATGCTGCACAATGAACCTTGCTGTACTCTGTGTTCTTTGATGGAGTGGTAATGAATGAGGCTATTGAAAAGGTGCTGTAGGCAGCCTCAGTAGTGACTCAACTACTGAGGAAACAGTACCAAAACTGTACTACTAAGTGTGCTCTAAGTGCTTATATAAGCATGTAAACATCACACCAAATAAGGCTATCACACTGGTGATTCAATTTCCAACAAAAGGGGCAATGGTAGTATGCCCTCTCTTGGTTTTGCTGGGTTTCATTCAACTTGTTCAAATTATCTGGTAACAAGGGTCACATCATAGATTACAGGATAAGATCATCATAATTCTGTAGCTTTGGGGTATACTGGCAAGAAGAAATGGATGTAGGATCAAGCTGTGTTGCCAGTCAATCAGGCCAAGGATGTGCATGCTTGAGGTTGAGATGGTGGATGCAGAAATGACTGAGGACTGAGTTCCTAGGAATGAGTGACAACACAATGAGGGGATAGTGGTTCAGGCCCTTGATCTGATCTGATGGCAGCAGCAGCTGGTACTGATAACCTTCCCTCCTTGCATGCTGAAATGGTACATACCCCCTTCTCAGCTCCCTTTACAAGTGCTGCTTCAGCATTATCATCTATAGTTGTCAATTATCTTAGGGCATAATTAAGAAAAGGCAGAGAGCTGCCTACACAGTCCCCCATCTGAATTGAGCTGTGATCAGGACTTGCTAAAACATGCAACATATGTAAGTGTGGGGTAAGAAATACCATGCCCCTGTAATATTACAATCTATGCTAAATTGTACCCCTCAAAATACATGTCTAGGCTAAGGAACTGATTTGTAACATTTGTGCCACATATGCCCATGAACCATATGGCTCAGGTCTAACTCAATGCAACAACCTGCAGGTATCACTCTTGTGGTCCACATAGAGTAGAGTGGCTGCCTTAATGTTACAGGTATCCAAAGCAGCAATCTGCCATTGGGACCTTTGATCCAGCCATCTTGGTGAAGCTTAACCAACTGTGCCCATGGCTGCCTATACTCCTGCAGGCTGCCACCACCAAGAAGCTGTTCACTGTTACAGAGTGCATGTGAAGGGACAGATGAAAAGCAAATATGACAGGGGTTAATGGCTAAAAATTATGTTAACAAAACCCAAATATATTACATTTGAATAGTACTAACCATGATGAGGAAGAAGCTTTGTATCACTCAAATTGGATGCAACCAGTTTTGAATTCTCACTGGTACTGATTTTATGCTCACAGCTACCAGCATCCCAACCTCTCACAGACATGTCATCTAAGCTTGACATAATCCTCTTACTGGGTCTGTCTGTGTGCTCTTCAATATGGCAGCCAATCTGGACACATCCTTCAGCATCCCAGACCCTCACAGTGTTGCCCCTTGAGCCTGACACAATCCTCTTTCCATCAAGGGAGAATGCAACTGAAGTGACTCCTTGTGTATGCCCCTCAAGATGGCTGCCAATCTGGACACCCCCTTCAGCATCCCAGACCCTCACAGTGTTGTCCAAAGAGCCTGACACAATCCTCTTTCCATCAGGGGAGAATGCAACTGAAGTGACTGCTTGTGTATACCCCTCAAGATGGCTGCCAATCTGGACACCTCCTTCAGCATCCCAGACCCTCACAGTATTGTCACTAGAGCCTGACACAATCCTCTTTCCATCAGGGGAGAATGCAACTGAAGTGACTCCACTGTGTATGCCCCTCAAGATGGCTGCCAATCTGGACACCTCCTTCAGCATCCCAGACCCTCACAGTGTTGTCATATGAGCCTGACACAATCCTCTTTCCATCAGGGGAGAATGCAACTGAAGTGACTGGTTGTGTATGCCCCTCAAGATGGCTGCCAATCTGGACACCTCCTTCAGCATCCCAGACCCTCACAGTGTTGTCCCTTGAGCCTGACACAATCCTCTTTCCATCAGGGGAGAATGCAACTGAAGTGACTGGTTGTGTATGCCCCTCAAGATGGCTGCCAATCTGGACACCTCCTTCAGCATCCCAGACCCTCACAGTGTTGTCCCTTGAGCCTGACACAATCCTCTTTCCATCAGGGGAGAATGCAACTGAAGTGACTGGTTGTGTATGCCCCTCAAGATGGCTGCTAATCTGGACACCTCCTTCAGCATCCCAGACCCTCACAGTGTTGTCCCTTGAGCCTGACACAATCCTCTTTCCATCAGGGGAGAATGCAACTGAAGTGACCAATGTTGTATGCCCCTCAAGATGGCTGCCAATCTGGACACCTCCTTCAGCATCCCAGACCCTCACAGTGTTGTCCCTAAGAGCCTGACACAATCCTCTTTCCATCAGGGGAGAATGCAACTGAAGTGACTGCATGTGTATGCCCCTCAAGATGGCTGCCAATCTGGACACCTCCTTCAGCATCCCAGACCCTCACAGTGTTGTCATAAGAGCCTGACACAATCCTCTTTCCATCAGGGGAGAATGCAACTGAAGTGACTGGTTGTGTATGCCCCTCAAGATGGCTGCCAATCTGGACACCTCCTTCAGCATCCCAGACCCTCACAGTGTTGTCCAAGAGCCTGACACAATCCTCTTTCCATCAGGGGAGAATGCAACTGAAGTGACTGCATTGTGTATGCCCCTCAAGATGGCTGCCAATCTGGACACCTCCTTCAGCATCCCAGACCCTCACAGTCTTGTCCTAAGAGCCTGACACAATCCTCTTTCCATCAGGGGAGAATGCAACTGAATGTGACCCAATTTGTGTGCCCCTCAAGATGGCTGCCAATCTGGACACCTCCTTCAGCATCCCAGACCCTCACAGTCCTGTCATAAGAGCCTGACACAATCCTCTTTCCATCAGGGGAGAATGCAACTGAATGTGACCCAATCTGTATGCCCCTCAAGATGGCTGCCAATCTGGACACCCCCTTCAGCATCCCAGACCCTCACAGTATTGTCCCTTGAGCCTGACACAATCCTCTTTCCATCAGGGGAGAATGCAACTGAAGTGACTGCTTGTGTATGCCCCTCCAAGGCAAGCAGAATCATTGACCAGTATTCCAAACCCCCTGTAAGTCCAGGAAGGGATGAGAACTTTGGCATGAGCATCATTGATAGCATTGTCTTCACAGGAATAAATGGTAGTGCTGAGATATACAGATGTGGTGCACTGTAAGAGATTGCACCATTGAAATTTTGAATCAACTTGACTCCATCTTCTACCAACACTAATGTATCCTTGAAGCCATTTTGGTTCTTCAATGATGTCAAACAATATGAAATGCAGGCAGTTATTGCAAACTCACCTGCAGCCACTTAGCAGTTGACATAAGGGCAGTGGCAGTATTTCCAACTCCACCCAGAAGACTCATCACCTCAAGCCAAAATAGAATTTTTTCACTTCCTACAAGGGCCTTCACCAACTGTGCAAGGCATGTATCAAATGCAGTCTTCTGCAGATGTTGGGACCAGAATCGACAGGAGTAGGACAGATGCGGAGAAATGTTCTTGTTGATTCTCTCTGGTAAATCAACAACCTCTGCATTGCTCAAGTAAGAACTTTCCAGTCCGCAGATGTTGAACCTCAGTTCACCATGAAGGGTTTGCAGGGTGGCAAGGGCTAGGTCACATGGCCAGGAGGTGTCGATGAAGTAGGCCTTACTCCGTGACTGATCAGTTAGAAAGTCATAAAAGGATGCATGGAGAGGTCGGACAGGAGAGGAACAGTCAAGAATGCCACCCAGGACCGGCGACATGAACTCGAGAATGACAAAAACGTCATAGTGATCCTGCTTGTTCCGGAAGTGTTTACGCATGTAATTCAAATCCGCCATTGGTAGAGGTTCAAGCGTCGCTACGACTTGATGCATGACGGAGCGGTATCGTTCAAGGGTTTTCCCAGAATGGGAGATAGCGCTCTCCAGGATCGTAGAGTATGTTGCATCCAAGAGTGTTCTTCCCTCTTCGGACTGGAGATTCATCACGTCATCATAGCGTTCCTGCACGGTTGCTCCTGCTCTGCTCGGCTTGATGTAATCACAGGCCAGACGTGCCCACTCAAATAGGCAGTCAGCTTTCCGGGCAATCCTCTGAACTTCAGCGTCTCCAATATCTTGAAGCCGACCCAGTTCGTTGGAAACATACTGCCGGATATCGCGTTCCGTCCACTCTGTCGAAACATCGTCCAAGGAGGTTGCTTTTATATGTAGAGCGGCATGCAATGCACGTTCGATATCAGGCAAGCGTCGAGAGGTTACGAAGATACGAAAGTTACGTGGGAGATCCCCAGCCTGGGATGCAAGTACCGACAAGATGTGTTTCCGTGATCGTTCGAGTCCACTTTCGTCCAGCGCATCGATCACCACGACCACATTTCCAATCATGGAACTCGATACCTTCGATAACGGTTCCAAGATGAGCTTTTCCCATTGTTCCGTGACATCAGACGTAGTTTTGAGGGAATGATCCTTCGCAACCACATCAGCCAAAGCCTGTCGAAATGCAAGGTCCCTGTCCGCCAGATCGCGTGCGATGGTAGTAAATATCTTTTCTTCCCGACGCTCGGCCTGCCTGTCACGCGCGAAGCAAAAGCACGATCCAAGCCCTCCGGCATGCTTGAGTCCCAGAGCGATGGTATGCGCGATGGCCGACTTCCCCCTGCCGGCCTGCCCGTGTAGCCAGAGAATGCATGGGGCACCTTCACTAGTGTCTTGGGTCCAGCTGATAATCTCCGACAGGATCTCTGTTCTAGTACCATCGAGGCACTTCTTTGTTTTATTGAGACCCGCACCCCCTGCGTAAGCCATGCCATCCAGGTTGAGGTCTTGAAGTATAGAACGTGTATTGATCTGAGTATCCCGAACTGCACGGTCTCGGTATTGTTGCATCAAGGCGTTTAACTGCTTGGTGTAGCTATCGATGGTGGCTTGCTTCTCAGACATTATGTTTTTTCCTAATCCCACCCCTAAGAACGCGTCGAGTTAGACTCGGGAGTGAAAATATGAAATCGACCCACAAAAGCTGACTACTTCCGAGTAATTTTTGATGAACTGCACTGCCTCACTTATGACCTGTGCAATCTTCCCCAATGTTTCTGCCATGCCGTCGATATTCTGGATGGTGTCATCCTCCGTAAGAAACGCGTACACTCCTGTAACCGTATCGAATAGGCTATACACCTCGTTGTCTAGGTTTGCCTGGTTGATGAGAGCCTAGGGGGAACCATGTGAGAAATGAAGGAAACACACACGGGTAGGAAACGAACTTGGGAAGCAGCGGTCAAGACTCCCAGCGCAATCTGAACATAGGGGTGAACCTGTACGGCTCTATTAGAGCCAAGTAAAGATGGGTGTATAAATTGCGTACCTTTGCAATAGTACTAACCATCGCGTTGAAGGTTTTCAGAGGCTGGAGATATGTATTACTGATATTCTGAGCGTTTGTAACCACGGTATCGGCCTGTGCAACACTGTCGATGGCTGTTTGACCAAACCATGGAATCGGCTTCATACGATCCATTGATTGTTGAGCGGTATCGATTCCACTGCCTACTGATGCAAGGTCTGGTCTGCATGCCGCACTTGCGCCTCCGAAGCGGTCCGACAGGGCCTTCGCCAGTATCCAGCATGGGACCTCCATCTTCGAGCTTCACTGCGGCTGGCAGTGGCTTCTACTTCCGCTCTAGTCAGTTGCCCTTTGATTCTGTCCAAAGGCATCAGTCCGCGTATATCGTAGCAATACAGCATACGTACGCTCTGAGTAGAAACTGTCTGAGATGGATCGTGTTGCTCTTGAACGTCAACACCAGCACTTTGGCCAGCTGTCTCTGTCTTGATAGGACCTGGTTGATTTTTGTTTGATCGATGAAAAAAGCGCCGTATCCCATGGACCGCCTTCTGGGGAATATTTCCTGTGGGTCCAGTAGTCGAGGAGTCGTCCCTAGACACAACCTGATGTGAAGGTCTTTGTGACTGTTTTTCCAAGGATTGATCAAATATCATCGTTTGTCGCTTACGAGGATTAAAGCGTACCGAGGGTTTAATAGTAGGTGTAGAACCGGATGACTTCTCACGTAGCCATGATCGACCTTTCCTTGCCATCCTGCAACGAGTTCACTAGTGGCTGCAAAGTTTGCAGGTTGTTGGTTGTAGGGTGAACTGAGGTGGTAGGTTAGTAGCGTTGAAGTTAAGCGCCCCCAACTGCCGCACCCCTGCTCGACATCCTCAATAAACAGTGGTAACAACCTCAGAACAGAATACAGGGGTTGAGTGCACCATTCGCCCTTAGCCATACATATGTATCTCACTCTGAAATCTAGAGTAACATCCCGATGCATGTGAACCACGGGGATCCAGCGAACGAACTTCCTTCCGTTTACTTGAACTGTAACGAGAAAGGATGATCGGTATGTCGAATCAACAAGCCCAAAACGCAAAGTTCTATTTTTTCTGTCCTGCCATTCCCGTCAGTTTTTCGAGTCGCAGGCTAGAACACTTCGAAGGTGTTGACTTCGAAGTTCTCAAGGTCCAATTTCTTGTAGTTGTAGCCCTCATAGTCAAGTGCTACTTCAACGACGGGTCTGACATCTTGACCCCACAACATCAAGGCACCCGTGATGATCGAATCATCAAGGACGATCTCAAGGTGACTCTGCTAAGAGATATTTACATGAAGTCACCGGACGGGTTGAAGAAACTCCCGATTTGGTTGGAGAGAATGAACTCAAGTTAACGCCTTGCTGTGTTTGACGTCAATAAGGTAGATAGAGAAACTTTCCTTGCGGAAGCTAGAGCGGAATATGCGTCAAGACCACGGGCAAAAAAACATTTCGGTACACTTACTCTTCGTAGAACCATGGAGAGAGCCACCGAGCCCTGAGCATTGTGTTAGAAATAAGTGCGTCTCTAGTGCTCGAGACTGGACGTCGATGGCGATAGGAGATCACGAGTTTAGATTCCTCAGGGACAACATTCGTATCTTCCTTAACATCTTCCTCTGCCTTTTCGGTTTCTCCGGTAGGATTTCCCAGACTGCCTGCTCAACGAACGTGGGTTGGCCGAAGACCTCCTTCAGTTCTAGTTGACTGATGAACTCAAGGTGGCGAGGAATATGTTTGGCTGCCCAGCGCGGAGCAGGGCATCGAGAGAGTGGAAGACAGAAAGGAAAATGACAGAGGCAGCGGTGATATCAGCAAGGGTACAACGCTGTCCACCGAGGTAGGTACGAGTGAGAAGGGTCGTCTCGTAAGTGATAAATCCCTGAATTTGACGTTCAGTTAATGTCGTGGAGATCTGTTAGACACTGGCCCTCAGAAAAATGGAGTGGGACGGTTACCAAACTTACAGCCCCAAGCTATAAGGGATATGTCCGATTAACATCATATAAATGCACTCACTGAACCCTCGTACTTCCGTCTCCGTAAAGTCAGTAGCGTCCACGATCGTGCCGTCGGGAAGGCTAGAAGTTGAAAGTGACTAGGCAACTATATAGTAACCTTCGCATACACATGTTCAGCGAAAATAACAACGTCGGTCACGATTTGACAAGCATACGAATGCGAGACGGATACGCACTAGTCTGAGGGAGAGCAGCATCTTCCGTCAGGTTGAGACCATTATCACTGGCGTGGTCGGAAGCGGGAGTCGTTCCATTGAGGAACTTGGCAAGAAACAAGGTGCAGGTTCTTGTTGTTACTCACCACCATAAGGCAAAGATAGACGCGAGGAACGCGACTGTCAGAGCTTTCGCTCATTTTTGTTGAACTCGCGAGGGGAAAGGACGAGGTCATCCTGGCCTGTATCGGCAGGCGGCCCGGCGATCCGCAGTCCTTCCTAATTGACTTCCACCCCAAACACGATCTTCTGTGTCCTCCCCTCTTGTGGACGGGCCTTCCATGACCTCTAGCCAAATGCTCTTGCAACTTCACACTAAACAACCTCTCTCATGACCGGTCATCTCATTGCCCTTCGGCTCACGAGGTACCTGCGCACCCTCATGGTGTCGCACTTATAGCCGACCATCTCGAGGCGTACCTTTGGATCTTCTTGACCGCAGAGCCATCCATGACGCACACAACATTTAAGACTTATCCAAGGATACCGTAAAACCACTTACAGTCCTGTGGTCGATCTCGACAGCTCAGACGGGCAGGAACAAGGTGCCGTGAATCCCCTGATACCTTCTACTACGTCGTACAGATTGATCGCGCATCTGCGTTCCACTACCCACTCCAGCTGGCGGCTCGGAAACGCCCGCAGTCTTTTTCATTTACCCTGTAACTACTCACGCTCGCTAATCCTCCTGACATCAACTTCTGTGGTGAAAAGCATTTAGTCGACCATCAACAGACTGCACAACCGCCCTAGTCTCTGCCGCGAATGACCGGAAAATCCCAATGTGAGCGCTGCTATGTTTTGTCGGAAAGGTCCACGCAAAGACCAACGTCTTCAACTGACACGTAACCTACCTCATCGGTCGCAGACCGTATGGACTGAGAACGTCTACGAAACCACTCACCTTCCCATTTGGCGATGGCGGAAGAAATAATGATATTCTCCATCTCACAAATCAAGTGTATTCTAGGACCAGTGGCATCCCTCTAATCACCCGTCCATGTTCACGTTTCGGCACGCATCAAACTTCTGTCAGCGTTCCCTCTCCCTCATCCGCATATAGTTGCACCACTTGTCTATTTCCTCCGACGCATCGGATGCTCTCCATATCGACGGTGTTCTGGACTGAGGCAGGGCTGCACGGTGCGATATCGATGGCCTAAAACTGAGCAAGGAGGATACAGCAAGTAGGGTTCGTTGTATAATTGCATTGGCGTGGATTGTTGTCAGGGAAGAGGGAGGAGTTGTTGAAGGCGTGGAAAGTTCTGAGGTCTAGATCATTACTACTACAATGTCCTTCATAACCACCAAACAAACTTAGCAAAGGGGCATCGCACGTTCGCAGACTTGTCTGGCGACACTGCTTGAAAACATACCATCAGTGCTCTAGACTCTTGGACTCGACACCGCTCCAGGCGCAATCCTCACCACTTGTCACCTTCCTGACACCTGCATGAGCGCAGTCATGGAATCACGCACCGACAACAGTCATTACATGCCAGGGCGGTGTTGCAGCTTCACTCACAACGTGGGCTACTCACGCTATCGGTGTTAGACCTAATGCCAGTGACGCTTGACCGCTAAAACATTGCAGCTATTGAGTCTCCCGGAATTGGCGTCTACCAAAGCCGATTATCAGGACATCCGAAAGTTTCGACCTGATGTGTCGCACGCCAGCGAAAAGTACACAGTCGAGATTAAGCTGCTACGGAGTCAAATAACACCGTGCAGCGCAGCCACAACAACTCGTAACGTGAATCCACGGACTCCGTGAGTTGCTGTGAGCAATACTATCACGCCTTAGTGCCCTTTAGGTGTGGTTGTTGAGTATTCCGTTGGAACCCACGTCAAAGCATTATACGCCACGCACTAAAGTTTTCCAACCCGTGAAGCGTCATGGAAGCTATGGAAGGGATATTCTTCGTGCTAACGTCTCCTGCTTCCTCCTCACCACGAACCCACATTCAATATATAATTTCATCGCTGGTCGATTATCCTCCTGTACCTCCACCCAGATCTCCTTCGCAGGAACGCTAGCAATGACGTGCAAGAGCATCGCACGACCAAAACCACGTCGACGGAAGGCCTCTTCTACACCAAGCCCAGTGATGAGGACGTGAAGCTGCTCCTGGTCATCGACCAAGTGGGTGAGTTGGACATATCCAACGGCTGTGTTTGTCTGCCCACAAACCCAAGCAAAAGTAATCTCATGGTTAACGAGATTGGCTTTAGCCGGATAAGTTGAAGCAAAATATTCATCACCATCAACGATACATGAACTAGTGAGAAACTGAGTGGCGTAGCACCTCGCAAAAGCAAGTAGGCGGTCCCAACGTGTTGGGATAAAAGAGAGAGCGAGAGAAGTGCCTTCGGATGACCACGTTGCTGCAAGTGGGGATGCGTGCACAGAAGGCCATCCTATAACCCGTGAGCGCAAGCAGAGAGGAAGATGGGGCTTCAATAGTGCAGATTGACAAAAACGAGATAGAAGCCCATGTTCCAGCGACGCACCAACGAGAGAGAGTAGCTCTGGTGCCGGAAGCAGTTCAGTTGACGAGCGCAAGGCGATATAGCACCCATTTAAGAAGTGGTTTGGAAATCGAGGATTGTCGAGGATAAAGATGGCCGCAACTTGGCCACGAATGCATCCAGGGATAGGCAGGTGAATACATCTCGAGATTGCATTCTCGAAATGCTTGATAGATAGCTGTGTGTAAGTTGTGAGGTCACTAACTCGGCCACAGTTAGCACTCCACTCGAGTCGGATAGGAAACTTGAGGGATACCTACCTCGACATTAGGGGCGACTACAACTGCGCTCGGGGCAGGAATACGGAGTACGCACTTGAGAAATATTCGGCGCGAGTCATTTAAGATCTCCTATCCCAACCCCCGCTGATCAATTGTGGAGTTGTTTGATATTTATTAACTTACTAGTTCCTAAAATGCCTCTCCGCGCCGCGGGTGTGAACCGCTTTGTAGTGATGACCTTGGGGTTCCTGTAACGACTTATGTACACCTTGTAACACCCCGGGTTATGCCAATCAGATTACAACCGTTTCGGAAAATGATGTCGCAGGTGCACAAACACGCAACCAAAAATTACATAACAAAAATGCGAAACTCACCTAGTTTCGTTCTATAGTCAACCTGCTCATAATGTGTAGCTGTCGCGCAGTGAAAACCCTATACAATGAGATTATTTCACTTTGCGCTCTGAATTTATTTCCTTCAGCGACAGTACCATAATTCCGGAGACGGTCTACACTTCATGTCTTGCACGGGTATACACGATGTACCTTTCAAAGAGCAAGGTCCCTCTCTGTTTCTACCGTTGTGAATGTGAAAATTGGAGCTTCAAGGAAAGTGACCAACCTGGATATAATTAGCTCCTTAGGAACTCTGATTCACTCCGCCACGCATGCTGCCAGGCATACCATCGAACGTCGAGTAGCACCGACCTGACAATATACCTAGCCATCAAGTGGATAAGCGTAGTACTTGTCTTCATCACCTGCATAATTTGACAACCATTCCTGGACAACCTTGATGAACTGAGCACGTTCGACTTGGCGATTTTCGCGAGAAAACATGATCCAACAATTTAAGATGAACCTCCCAATAGTACGTGGTTGAATCGAGCGCTGCGAGCCAAGTGCCCATCGTATGCGAATATGCAGAAAGCAGTCTTTTATGAAACTGACATGGGAGGCAGGGGCCAAGGCAAAGTATTTTCGTTCTGATATCTCCTGAAAAGTAGTCCTTGCCCATCGCTCAAACATGGCTGGCCATGCTGCAACATGTAGAATAACGGCCAGCTGCGGCTGGTTGGATGAACCCCTGCACTCGTACTCTTCTGAGTGCCTCCTCCTCGAGTGGCTTTGCATACGAAAAGAAGAAAAGAACTGAAACATAGAGGAAAAAGACTTCATGTCATCGTAGTGAGTATGGGATTGTTACCTGAGGACACCAATAGACATATATAGCGTCGTACCCTGGTAAAATTGTACGCTATACGTTGTCGACGGTGAGAAAAGCGACTTACGGTACGTTGCGCCCTGTATGGCTCGTCGTCTTCAGGTCAGGGCGACGAAGGTTGGTCTGCGAGAGAAAGCAACTCCTCTGCATCCTGTTCCACTGGAGGCAGCGTAGAAACTTGGGTCGTCCTACAATTGCCATGTCGAACTCAATCAATGCCCCTAGTTCATTCCCTGGATGATCCCGACAAAGACGAAGAACGATGGTATTCTCGCTGATGTCGCGATGGAGGGTGCCTATCTTGCACAAATGTTTATGGCCCTTCATTCTGGATGATAAGTCAGAGTTAGTCACATACCAAGCAACGCGCTTACGAGCCTCCTCACGAAATCATGCGGACTCCAAAAGTATGCCACGGGACGCTTCAGTTCGGATATTGTCACAGTCAGGATGCGGTTTTCCACCCTGAGTTTTCGCATTTCATCATCCAAGAGTGCCCAGGTCGATCCAAGCGTCGAGTCCACCCCACCACATTCAGCTTCGAACAATCTAAGCGAATAATCGTGAGCATCAGTTGCGCGGCCAATATTATACGCACTTTGGCGGAACGACAATGTTGGGATGCGGTGTGTTGTCACTAAGTTTCTTCAAAACAGCCGCCTGTCCGTTTGCGCGAGCTACATCTTGCCAGGATGTTCTCAGAGCGAGGTAGGTCCCGCCATCGTCGGCAGCCACGACAACACACACAGTCGTTCCTCTGCCCCCGTACGGAGCCAGAGGTGAACAGGATTCCGATGCATTTGGGGCCGTGCACTCGGACGGAGATAAAGTCGCAGAGTTTCACTGTCCGTTTCCTTCTCTTAGACTGTTTCGCTCCTACAAGGTAATCCCGACTTCCTCTTTTATATCAACACTGACATCTTTCTCGCCGATCTCGACGTCTGCGTTGTGGTCAACTTCCTCTGCCAAGACGATGACCTCCCCCCATCGACTGGCGCTGCCTCTTTCTCAGTCGACTCTGCTGCTCAGGCACTGCAACGAACCCACATCCATGCAGCTGCGCACCCTCTTGTACACCAACCCCAGTCGTCGTCTCCCTCCACTATCGAGCGATGGATCGTGTTGACTTCTAACTTAACTATGACGAACTACTCGACTTCTTCCTGACACCGGACGTACATATCTGCCGTAGACCTTTGCCGTTTGCTCATCTGTCGCTTTCATTGGGTCACGCCAGTGCGGACGTTTGTGGCAATTAGATACTGACGGTTGACCTTCTTCGTGATGGACTTTCTTCCCAATCGAGGGCTTCTGCTGGTTAGTCGGTTGAATGCTCTGGAATGCGATCCGGTGTTGCAGAAGCATCAAGATGGCCTGGTGAGTTACCTTTATTTTGGTACTCCTTCTACGTTTGGGTTTACAGAACCGTTGCAGAGCATCGTCCGCTAGTTGATCAAAGTCGTCAAAGACTGTAAGGGAGCCCATACACGAAGGCGGCGCGCTTCGGTATCAGCTCGCAAGAACATAACGAGCACGCCTCAACCGCGTCCGACGCATCTACTCGGGGAAAAGTTCGCGGAAGCTATTTCCAAGGACCAAGACGATTCCGATGTCGACCTCGACTTCACCGTCGAAGACCGCGTGTCGGTATATCTTGGCAACGGCGAATCTGGTAACCCTTTCAGCTTCAGTGCGGCAGGGGGGGGCGCCCTCTCGGACGGGTGCCATTCCTTCTGCCTCAGCTGCACTGTTGCAACATCCCTTGGAGCGGAATACTCTCCGGCAGAGCCGCGCGAGCATATCTGCTTCCATAACCGAAACGCATGCCGCACTCAACTCTCCTCCTTTTACATCTTCCCAGGGGGCGCTGTCCCGGCCGTTCGTGAAGACGATTGGACGGCTGGGTAGATGGAAGCGCGTATCGAATGCTCGTCAAACGATTGATACAGGTGTTGCCGTTCCCGCGAATGTTTCGGCTTTCGACCTGGAGATGAGTGCAACGAGTGATTTGCTGACAATACGGGGGTGGCGTAGGGCAGTATATAAAGATGATCGAGCCCCATCCCCCAGAACTCCGGCTCACCCCAATGTCGACTTGAAGACCCCACAGGAGCCAGTGGCGAGTAGTTCGTTTCCAGAACAAACCAAAGATCCTCCGGGTAAACTGGCGCTCGGAATCCCACTCGAAGGCGAAGCACTGTAATGACAACGTGCCATCCGCTTGCGTGCCTTTCATTGATATGGAAACTTATACCCCTGCTTGACTCTCCTCGGCTGATAGCCGTGTAAATAGGCATTTACCTGTCCCAGCTCTGTCTTTATGGCAAACTACCTGACCTGATCGATCCTACCTCGCTTCACGATCCTGTCGGTATGGATTCGCAATCCCTCAGTTTCGGCTCACCTGCACATTTCGACGTTATCGATTCTCTGACGCCCCTTCCCTCCTCTATGCAGCTCGAGCCTCTGATCAACGTTCACAAGCAACGCCTTATCGCAGGAGTGATCAAAGATCTCGTTGCGGGCCAGCACCTTGCTAGTCGAATGAACTTTACCGTCGACAAAAAATTGTACCAGAAGCGTCTCAAGCTTCGTGGGTTAGGTTCGGACACGCTTCAGCAGGTGTATATTATGTATTCGGACCCCAGCACTGCGCCGACGCGGCTGAGTGGCTTTATACCCTTGTAGTGGATACGATTTATACTTTTTGTTGTTTTTACGTCCATCCAATTAGCAAGTTTTATTTTCGTACCTTGCCATATTTGAAGAGTTGAGGACTACAGCCCTGTTGGCACACGACGCTCTCACTCATGATCGATGGTCATCCAGCTACCATGGACATCTTCCAAAGACGGTGCCAAAGCAGCAGAAGAATCAGCACGAACCTCAGCGTCAGCTTCCAATTTGCCAAATCCACGTCGTGATACGGACGTTGTGGGAACGTCTACGCATTGGTCCGATCCCATTGCATTTTTGTACTCGCTGGAGTGTATAATACCCCGCGCCGAATTATTCCCGACAGCATACACAGCGGTAGCATTCATTACAGGGATTGCAACGGGTGCTTGCGGTGTTTTCGTGTGGCATAGATGGTTGAGGAGAATTAGGACGGCAGACTGGGTGACACCGGATGTCCTCGCTCGCAAAAGATGGGTGAAAGGAATCGTCACGAGGTATGTGGAACTCTTATAAGGGGGCCATGCAGTATGAAGGTACTCGATAAAGTGGCCGAGACATTAGTCTGACTCTGAATTACACGTGGACAGTGTGGGGGACGCAGACAACTTTCGATCATACCATACGCCTGGTATTGGATGGCGCTGGTTCAGAAGAGTACCGACACTTGCCAAAGGTTCGCGCTTTCGTCCGTCCATTTCCTGTTCTTGCGATAGGGACCGTCTTCCATGTTAGACCTCAAAGACCAGACAATACATATCCGTATTGCGGGCATAGATGCCCCGGAGGTCGGTTCATCCATTAGTCGCCTGCCACGACGTACTGATCGTGCCACCTGCCTTAGGGTGGCCATTTCGGTCGGCCTGCACAACCCCACGCTGAAGAAAGCCTCTCGTGGCTGAAAAATCGCCTCGAAGGGAGATTGGTTTATTGTCAACTCGTCCGAAAGGACCAGTACGGTCGTGTAGTACGTCAATTCGCTCATGTCAGGCGGGGCACCTGTCACCTTCCGAGCTAACTTCAAACCAACTCTGATAAGTCCACCCTCTCTGCCATGTAATTTATAGCTCGCGGTCCCCCTCGTACCGCGACCTTTTCTGCCCTCCTTCCTTGGCAAACGGTGGGCCAGCCCCCTCGCTTTAGAAATGCTGCGTGCCGGTACCGTTACCACTTACGAGCAAGCAGGAGCTGAACATGGTCCCTGGGGCTGAGACACTTTTCTTGGCGTTGAAGCTAAGGCAAGGTAAGGTCTATGACAATTGTATTCCCTTGTGGAACACTGGGGAATATTATTTCATCATCACTCAATGTTTTAATAGAACTGCAAGACGAGGTATATGGAAATATGGTGGTGTGAGTGAAACCCCAGCAGAGTACAAGAGACGTTATGTGTCATCACCATCATCACCATCCCGGCCGAACAATGAATGATTCTTGTGTGCTACTTGGGGTAGGCAAGAGGTTGATGGTCATATGTGCATCTGGAAGGGTCTCACAATAGAATTGTGACTCCACCTTGCAACAAACTGATCATGATCTCATCATTATTGTGATGGGCATGGTTTTTTTCTAAAAGGGCCAATCAGCCATAAATGCAGCAGTTCAAACATGATGCCTCAGGATATCTAGCTCAATTCATTACATGTATTCCTTTTCATCCATGTCATCCAATGGACAGTGCACCACAACCTGAGCCCATTCCTGGCCTCCTTCAATGTATCCTTGAACTGCTGCCATGTATCATGGCCTCATAATGCTCAGTGGGCAGCAACCCTCTGGTCTGAAGCTGATCATGTTCTGACACACTTCTAGGGTCTTGTCCACTCCCCTCTCCTCTGCATCCAGCTTCATTGTCTCACATATGTCCTCAGAATTGAACATGACAGGACATGGTGGGCCTCCCCCTGTAAGCTTCTCCCAGTTATCTGTTGCTTCTATCAGTGCAACCTTCAGTGCAAAAAATGTTTTGCCTTTCCACAGGTCACTGGCATGGCAGATGAGGTGGTGGAGCATGCCCATGGGGCCCATCAATGCTGCATAATGAAGCTTGTTGTACTCTGTGTTCTTTGATGGAGTGGTAATGGATGAGGCCATTGAAAAGGTGCTGTAGGCAGCCTCAATAGTGACTCAACTACTGGGGAAACAGTACCAAAACTGTACTACTAACTGTGCTCTAAGTGCTTATATAAGCATGTAAATATCACACCAAATAAGGCTATCACACTGGTGATTCAATTTCCAACAAAAGGGGCAATGGTAATATGCCATCTCTTGGTTTTGCTGGGTTTCATTCAACTTGTTCAAATTATCTGGTAACAAGGTTTTGAGGTGAGGTCTGGCAACTAACTAGCAAAGACAAGCAACTCAGAACTTTGAAGTCAGAAGTCTATTTGGGAAAGCTACCTAGCAAAGACAAGCAACTAAAAGGGAAGGCTCAGTAAGGTAGCTGTAAGTGATATTAAATGAACTTTACCTCAGAACTTCAAAGTCAGAAGTCTGAGGTGCACAGAAAAATAAGTTAACCTAAGTGTGAAGAAAAAATGATTATGTAAGACATTCCACTGTAAGTATCAAAGTAGAAACATCAACACTTCAATACAAGGGTCACATCATAGATTGCAGGATAGGATCATCATAATTCTGTAGCTCTTTGGGTATACTGGCAAGGTGAAATGGTTGTAGGATCAAGCTGTGTTGCCAGTCAATTAGGCCAAGGATGTGCATGCTTGAGATTGAGATGGTGGATGCAGAAATGACTGAGGGCCAAGTTCCTAGGAATGAGTGACAACATAATGAGGGGATAGTGGTTCAGGCCCTTGATCTGATCTGATGGCAGCAGCTGCTGGTACTGATAACCTTCCCTCCTTGCATGCAGGAATGGTGCATAGCCCCTTCTCAGCTCCCTTTACAAGTGCTGCTTCAGCATAGTTGTCAATTAGTTTATGGGGTAATTAAAAAAAGGCAGAGAGCTGCCTACACAGTCCCCCATCTATATTGAGCTGTGATCAGGACTTGCTAAAACATGCAACATATGTAAGTGTGGGGTAAGAAATACCATGCCCCTGCAATATTACAATCTGTGCTAAATTATACCCTTCAAAATACATGTCTAGGCTAAGGAACTGACTTGTAACATTTGTGCCATATATGCCCATGAACCATATGGCTCAGGTCTAACTCAATGCAACAACCTGTAGGTATCACTCTTGTGGTCCACATAGAGTAGAATGGCTGCCTGAATGTTACAGGTATCCAAAGCAGCAATCTGCCATTGGGACCTTTGATCCAGCCATCTTGGTGAAACTTAACCAACTGTGCCCATGGCTGCCTATACTCCTGCATGCCACGACCACCAAGAAGCTGTTCACTGTTACAGAGTGCATGTGAAGGGACAGATGAAAAGTGAATATGACAGGGGTTAATGGCTAAAGTTTATGTTAACAAAACCCAAATATATTACAATTGAATAGTACTGACCATGATGTGGAAGAAGCTTTGTATCACTCAAATTGGATGCAGCTAGTTTCACATTTTCATTGGTACTGATTTTATGTGGACAGTTACCAGTGTCCCAGCCTCTCACAGACATGTCCTCTAAGCTTGACATGATCTTGTTACTGGGTCCATCTGTATGCTCTTCAAGATGGCTGCCAGTCTGGACACCCCCTTCAGCATCCCAGACCCTCACAGTGTCGTCCAAAGAGCCTGACACAATCCTCCTTCCATCAGGGGAGAATGCAACTGAAGTGACTGGATCTGAATGCCCCTCAAGATGGCTGCCAATCTGGGCACCTCCTTCAGCATCCCAGACCCTCACAGTGTTGTCATCTGAGCCTGACACAATCCTCTTTCTATCAGGGGAGAATGCAACTGAAGTGACCCCAAGTGTATGCCCCTCAAGATGGCTGCCAATCTGGACACCTCCTTCAGCATCCCAGACCCTCACAGTGTTGTCCCTTGAGCCTGACACAATCCTCTTTCCATCAGGGGAGAATGCAACTGAAGTGACCCCAAGTGTATGCCCCTCAAGATGGCTGCCAATCTGGACACCTCCTTCAGCATCCCAGACCCTCACAGTGTTGTCCCTTGAGCCTGACACAATCCTCTTTCCATCAGGGGAGAATGCAACTGAAGTGACCCCAAGTGTATGCCCCTCAAGATGGCTGCCAATCTGGACACCTCCTTCAGCATCCCAGACCCTCACAGTCTTGTCATAAGAGCCTGACACAATCCTCTTTCCATCAGGGGAGAATGCAACTGAAGTGACCCAATCTATATGCCCCTCAAGATGGCTGCCAATCTGGACACCTCCCTCAGCATCCCAGACCCTCACAGTGTTGTCCAAAGAGCCTGACACAATCCTCTTTCCATCAGGGGAGAATGCAACTGAAGTGACTGGTTGTGTATGCCCCTCAAGATGACTGCCAATCTGGACACCTCCTTCAGCATCCCAGACCCTCACAGTGTTGTCCCTTGAGCCTGACACAATCCTCTTTCCATCAGGGGAGAATGCAACTGAAGTGACCCAATCTATATGCCCCTCAAGATGGCTGCCAATCTGGACACCTCCCTCAGCATCCCAGACCCTCACAGTGTTGTCCCTTGAGCCTGACACAATCCTCTTTCCATCAGGGGAGAATGCAACTGAAGTGACTGGTTGTGTATGCCCCTCAAGATGACTGCCAATCTGGACACCTCCTTCAGCATCCCAGACCCTCACAGTGTTGTCCCAAGAGCCTGACACAATCCTCTTTCCATCAGGGGAGAATGCAACTGAAGTGACCCAACCTGTATGCCCCTCAAGATGGCTGCCAATCTGGACACCTCCTTCAGCATCCCAGATCCTCACAGTCTTGTCATCTGAGCCTGACACAATCCTCTTTCCATCAGGGGAGAATGCAACTGAAGTGACTGCTTGTGTATGCCCCTCCAAGGCAAACAGAATCATTGACCAGTATTCCAAACCCCCTGTAAGACCAGGCAGGGATGAGAACTTTGGCATGAGCATCATTGATAGCATTGTCTTCACAGGAATAAATGGTAGTGCTGAGATGTACAGATGTGGTGTGCTGTGAGAGATTGCACCATTGAAATTTTGAATCAACTTGACTCCATCTTCTACCAACATTAATGTATCCTTGAAGCCATTTTGGTTCTTCAATGATGTCAAACAACATGAAATGCAGGGCAGTTATTGCAAACTCACCTGCAGCCACTTAGCAGCTGACATAAGGGCAGTGGCAATATTTCCAACTCCACCCAGAAGACTCATCACCTCAAGCCAAAATAGAATTTTTTCACTTCCTACAAGGGCCTTCACCAAGTGTGCAAGGCATGTATCAAATGCAGTCTTCTGCAGATGTTGGGACCAGAATCGACAGGAGTAGGACAAATGCGGAGAAATGTTCTTGGTGATTCTTTCTGGTAAATCAACAACCTCTGCATTGCTCAAGTATGAACTTTCCAGTCCACAGATGTTGAACCTCAGTTCATCATGAAGGGTTTGCAGGGTGGCCAGGGCTAGGTCACACGGCCAGGAGGTGTCGATGAAATAGTCCTTACTCCGTGACTGATCAGTTAGAAAGTCATAGAAGGACGCATGGAGAGGTCGGACAGGAGAGGAACGGTCAAGAATGCCACCCAGGACTGGTGACATGAACTCGAGGATGAACAAAACGTCAAAGTGATCCTGCCTTGTTCCGAAAGTGTTTACGCATGTAATTCAAAGCCGCAATCGGTAGGGGTTCAAGCGTCGTTACGACTTGATGCATGACGGAGCGGTATCGTTCAAGGGTTTTCCCACTATGGGAGATAGCGCTCTCCAAGATCGCAGAGTATGTTGCATCCAAGAGTGTTCTCCCCTCCTCGGACTGGAGATTCATAACGTCATCATAACGTTCCTGCACGCTCGCTCCTGCTCGGCTCGGTTTGATGTAATCACACGCCAGACGAGCCCACTCAAATAGGCAGTCAGCTTTCCGGGCGATCCTCTCGACTTCAGTGTCTCCAATATCTGGCAGCCGACCCAGTTCGTTGGAAACATACCGTCGGATATCGCGTTCCGTCCACTCTGCAGAAACATTGTCCAGGGAGGTTGCCTTCACATGTAGAGCGGCAAGCAATACACGTTCGATATCAGGCAAGGGTCGGGATGTTACGAAGACACGAAAGTTACGTGGGAGATCCCTGGCCTGGGATGCAAGTACCGACAAGACGTGTTTCCGCGATCCTTCGGGTCCACTTTCGTCCAGCGCATCGATCACCACAACCATATATTCCAATCATGGAACTCGATGCCTTCGATAACGGTTCCAAGATGAGCTTTTCCCATTGTTCCGTGACATCAGATGTAGTTTTGAGGGAATGATCCTTCGCAACCACGTCAGCCAAAGCTTGTCGAAATGCAAGGTCCCGGTCCGCCAGATCGCGCTGCGATGGTAGTAAATATCTTTTCTTCCCGACGCTCGGCCTGCCTGTCACGCGCGAAACAAAAGCACGATCCAAGCCCTCCGGCTATGCTTGAGTCCCAGAGCGATGGTATGCGCAATAGCCGACTTCCCCCTGCCAGCCTGCCCGTGCAGCCAGAGAATGCGTGGGGACACCTTCACTAGTGTCTTGGGTCCAGCTGATAATCTCCGACAGGACCTCTGCTCTAGTACCATCGAGGCACTTCTTTGTTTTATTGAGACTCGCGCCCCCTGCGTAAGCCATGCCATCCAGGTTGAGGTCTTGAAGTATAGAACGTGTATTGATCTGAATATCCCGAACCGCATGATCTCGGTATTGTTGCATCAAGGCGTTTAACTGCTTGGTGTAGCTATCGATGGTAGCTTGCTTCTCAGACATTATGTTTTTTCCTAATCTCACCCCTAAGAATGCGTCGGGTTAGACTCGGAAGTGAAAATATGAAATCGACCCACAAAAGCTCACAACTTCCGAGTAATTTTTGATGAACTGCACTGCCTCACTAATGACCTGTGCAATCTTCCCCAATGTTTCTGCCATGCTGTCGATATTCTGGATGGTGTCATCCTCCGTAAGAAACGCGTACACTCCTGTAGCCGTATCGAAGAGGCTATACACCTCGTTGTCTAGGTTTGCCTGGTTGATGAGAGCCTAGGGGGAACCATGTGAGAAATGAAGGAAATATACACGGGCAGGAAACGAACTTGGGAAGCAGCGGTCAAGACTCCCAGCGCAATCTGAACATAGGGGTGAACCTGTACGGCTCTATTAGAACAAATAAAGATGGGTGTATAAATTGCGTACCTTTGCAATAGTACTAACCATTGCGTTGAAGGTTTTCAGAGGCTGGAGATATGTATTACTGATATTCTGAACGTTTGTAACCACGGTATCGGCCTGTGCAACACTGTCGATGGCTGTTTGGCCAAACCATGGAATCGGCTTCATACGATCCATTGCTTGTTGAGCGGCATCGATTCCACTGCCTACTGATGCAAGGTTTGGTCTGCATGCCGCACTTGCGCCACCGAGCGGTTCGACAGGGCCTTCGCCAGTATCCAGCGTGGGACCTCCATCTTCGAGCTTCGCTGCGGCTGGCATGGCTTCTACTTCCGCTCTGTCAGTTGCCCTTTGATTCTGTCCAAAGGCATCAGCCCGCGTATATCGTAGCAATACGACATACGTACGCTCTGAGTACAAACTGTCTGAGATGGATCGTGTCGCTCTTGAACGTCAACACCAGCACTTTGGCCAGCTGTCTCTGTCTTGATAGGACCTGGTTGATTTTTGTTTGATCGATGAAAAAAGCGCCGTATCCCATGGACCGCCTTCTGGGGAATATTTCCTGTAGGTCCAGTAGTCGAGGAGTCGTCCTTAGACACAACCTGATGTGAAGGTCTTTGTGACTGTTTTTCCACGGATTGATCAAAAATCATCGTTTGTCGCTTACGAGGATTAAAGCGTACCGAGGGGTTAATAGTAGGTGTAGGACTGGATGACTTCTCACGTAGCCATGATCGACCTTTCCTTGCCATCGCGCAACGAGTTCACTAGTTGGTGCAAAGTTTGCAGGCTGTTGGTTGTAGGGTGAACGAGGTGGTGGTTAGTGCGTTGAAGCTAAGCGCCCCCGACTGCCGCACCCTTGCACAGGAATCGACATCCTCAATGAACAATCTCGGATCAGCATACAAGTAAGAGACATCAACAACCCCTGAGCCATACATATGTATCTCATTCTGAAATCTAGAGTAACGTCCTGGTGCATGTGAACTACGGGGATCCAGCAAACGAACTGATTCTTTTCGTTTACTTGAACTGTAACGAGAAAGGATGGTCGGTATGTCGAATCAACAAGCCCAAAATGCGAACTTCTATTCTTTCTGTCCTGCCATTCCCGTCAGTTTTTCGAGTCGCAGGCCAGAACACCTCGAAGGTGTTGACTTCGAAGTTCTCGAGGTCCAATTTCTTGTAGTTGTAGCTCTCATAGTCAGGTGCTACTTCAACGACGGGCCTAACATCTTGACCCCACAACATCAAGGCACCCGTGATGATCGAATCAGCAAGGACGGTTTCAAGGGGACGCTGCTAAAGATATTTACATGAAGTCACCGGACGACTTGAAGAAACTACCGATTTGGTTGGAGAGAATGAAAACGAAGCTCAACGCCTTGTCGTGTTTAACGTCAATAAGGTGGATTGAGAAACTCTCCTTGCGGAAGCTTCAGCGGAATATGCGTCAAGACCACACGCAAGAAACATTTCGGTACAGTTACTTTGCGTAGAGCAATGGAGAGAGCCACCGGGCCCTGCGCGTTTTGTGAGAAATAAGTGGGTCTCCAGTGCTCGAGATTGGAGGTCGATGGCGACACGAGACCTTGGGTTTGGATTCCTCAGGGACGACGTTTGTATCTTCCTTATCATCATCCTCTGCTTTTTCGGTTTCTCCGGTGGGATGTCCCAGACTGCCTTCTCAACGAACGTGGGTTGGCCGAAGACCTCCTTCAGTTCTAGTTGACTGATGAATTCAAGGTGGCGAGGAATATGTTTGGCTGCCCAGCGCGGAGCAGGGCATTGAGGGAGTGGAAGACAGAAAGGAAAATGACAAAGGCAGCGGTGATATCAGCAAGGGTAAAAGCGCTTGCCACCGAGGTAGGTGCGAGCGAGAAGGATCGTCTCGAAAGTAATAAATCCCTGAATTTGACGTTTAGTCAATGTCGTGGAGATCTATTAGACACTGGTCCTCAGAAAAATGGAGTGGGACGGTTTCCAAACTTACGGCCCCAAGCTATAAAGGATATGTCCGATTAACATCATATAAATGCACTCATTGAACCCTCGTACTTCCGCCTCCGTAAAGTCAGTAGCGTCTACGACGGTGTGGCGTCGGGAAGGCTAGAAGTTGAAAGTGACTAAGCAACTATATAGTAACCTTCGCACACACATGTCCAGCGAAAATAACAACGTTGGTCACGATTTGACAAGCATATGAATGCGAGAAAGATACGCACTAGTCCGAGTGACAGCAGCATCTTCTGTCAGGTTGAGACCTTTATCACTGGCGTGGTCGGAAGCGGGAGTCGTCCCATTGAGGAACTTGGCAAGAAACAAGGTGCTTGTATTCAGGTTCTTGTTGTTACTCACCATCATAAGGAAAAGATAGACGCGAGGAACGCGACGGTCAGAGCTTTCGCCCATTTTTGTTGAACTCACGAGGGGAAAGGACGGCAGTTCCTCATTGACTTCCACTTCAAACACGTTCCTCTGTGCCCCCCCTCTTGTGGACGGGCCTTCCATGACGTCTAGCCAAATACTCTTGCAACTTCACACTAACCGCCCTCTCTCATGACCGGTCATCTTATTGCCCTTCGGCTCACGAGGTACCTGCGCACCCGCATGGTGTCGTGCTTATAGCCGACCATCTCGAGGCGTACCTTTGGATCTTCTCGACCGCGGAGCCATCCATGAAGTACAGCAATATTTATGAGTTATCGAAGGAGCATTATAAAAACCCTTACAATCCTGTGGTCGATCTCGATAGGTCAGACGCGCAGGAGCAAGGTGCCGTGAATCCCCTGATGCCTTCTACTCGAGATTGATCGCACACCTGCATTCCGCTACCCGCTCTGGCTGGCGGGTGGGAAACTCCCGCAATCTTTTTCATTTACTATGTAGCTGCTCACGCTCGCTATCCTGACACCAACCCTCTGTGGTGGAAAGCATTCAGTCGATACCAACGACTGCACAACCGCCCTCGTCTCTGCCGCGAATGACCGGAAAATCCCAATGTGAGCGCTGCTATGTTTGAAAATGTCCATGTAAACACCACAGCCTTCCACCTGACCACTGTAACGTAACCGTCATCTGTCGCAGACCGTAGGGCGACGTCTAACGAAACCATACCTTCCCATTTGGCGATGGCGGAAGAAATAATGATATTCTCCATCTCACAAATCAAGCTGAGTGTATTCTAGGACCAGTGGCAATCCCTCTAATCACCCGTCCATGTTCACGTTTTCGGCACGCATCAAACTTCTCAGGCGTTCCCTCTCCCTCATACGCATGCACATAGTTGCACCACTTGTCTATTCCTCCGACACATCGGATGCTCTCCATAGCATTGATGTTCTGGACTGAGGCGGGACCGCACGGTGCGATATTTGATGGCTAAACTGGGAAAGGAGGATACAGCAAGTAGGGTTCGTTGTATAATCGCATTGGCGTGGATTGTTGTCAGGGAAGAGGGAGGAGTTGTTGAAGGCGTGGAAGTTCTGAGGTCTAGATCATTATTACTACAATGTCCTTCATAACCACGAAACAAACTTAGCAAAGGGGCATCGCACGTTCGCAGACTTGTCTGGCGACACTGCTTGAAAACATACCATCAGTGCTCTAGACTCTTGGACTCGACACCGCTCCAGGCGCAATCCTCACCACTTGTCACCTTCCTGACACCTGCATGAGCGCAGTCATGGAATCACGCACCGACAACAGTCATTACATGCCAGGGCGGTGTTGCAGCTTCACTCACAACATGGGCTACTCACGCTATCGGTGTTAGACCTAATGCCAGTGACGCTTGACCGCTAAAACATTGCAGCTATTGAGTCTCCCGGAATTGGCGTCTACCAAAGCCGATTATCAGGACATCCGAAAGTTTCGACCTGATGTGTCGCACGCCAGCGAAAAGTACACAGTCGAGATTAAGCTGCTACGGAGTCAAATAACACCGTGCAGCGCAGCCACAACAACTCGTAACGTGAATCCACGGACTCCGTGAGTTGCTGTGAGCAATACTATCACGCCTTAGTGCCCTTTAGGTGTGGTTGTTGAGTATTCCGTTGGAACCCACGTCAAAGCATTATACGCCACTCACTAAAGTATTCCAACCCGTGAAGCGTCATGGAAGCTATGGAAGGGATATTCTTCGTGCTAACGTCTCCTGCTTCCTCCTCACCACAAACCCACATTCAATATATAATTTCGTCGCTGGTCGATTATCCTCCTGTGCCTCCACCCAGATCTCCTTCGCAGGAACGCTAGCAATGACGTGCAAGAGCATCGCGCGACCAAAACCACGTCGACGGAAGGCCTCTTCTACACCAAATCCAGTGATGAGGACGTGAAGCTGCTCCTGGTCATCGACCAAGTGGGTGAGTTGGATATATCCAACGGCTGTGCTTGTCTGCCCACAAACCCAAGCAAAAGTAATCTCATGGTTAACAAGATTGGCTTTAGCCGGATAAGTTGAAGCAAAATATTCATCACCATCAACGATACATGAACTAGTGAGAAACTGAGTGGCATAGCACCTCGCAAAAGCAAGTCCGCAACTTGGCTACGAATGCATCCAGGGATAGGCAGGTGAATACATCCCGAGACTGCATTCTCGAAATGCTTGATAGATAGCTGCGTGTAAGTTGTGAGGTCACTAACTCGGTCACAGTTAGCACTCCACTCGGATAGGAAACTTGAGGGATACCTACCTCGACATTAGGGGCGACTACAACTGCGCTCGGGCCAGGAGTACGGAGTACGCACTTGAGAAATATTCGGCGCGAGTTATTTAAGATCCCCTATCCCAACCCCCGCTGATCAATTGTGGAGTTGTTTGATATTTATTAACTTACTAGTTCCTAAAATGCCTCTCCGCGCCGCGGGTGTGAACCGCTTCGTAGTGGCGACCTCGGGGTTCCCGTAACGACTTATGTACACCTCGTAACACCCCGGGTTACGCCAATCAGATTACAACCGTTTCGGAAAATGATGTCGCAGGTGCACAAACACGCAACCAAAAATTACATAACAAAAATGCGAAACTCACCTAGTTTCGTTCTATAGTCAACCTGCTCATAATGTGTAGCTGTCGCGCAGTGAAAACCCTATACAATGAGATTATTTCACTTTGCGCTCTGAATTTATTTCCTTCAACGACAGTACCAGAATTCCGGAGACGGTCTACACTTCGTGTCTTGCACGGGTATACACGATGTACCTTTCAAAGAGCAAGGTTCCTCTCTGTTTCCACCGCTGTGAATGTGAAGATTGGAGCTTCAAGGAAAGTGATCAACCTGGAGATAATTAGCTCCTTAGGAACTCCGATTCACTCTGCCACGCATGCCATCGAACGTCGAGTAGCACCGACCTGACAATAATATACCTAGCCATCAAGTGGATAAGCGTAGTACTTGTCTTCATCACCTGCATAATTTGACAACCATTCCTGGAGAACCTTGACGAACTGAGCATGTTCGACTTGGCGATTTTCGCGAGAAAACATGATCTAACAATTTAAGATGAAGCTCCCAATAGTACGTGGTTGAATCGAGCGCTGCGAACCAGGTGCCCATCGTATGCGAATATGCAGAAAGCAGTCTTTTATGAAACTGACATGGGAGGCAGGGGCCAAGGCAAAGTATTTTCGTTCTGATATCTCCTGAAAGGTACTACTTGCCCATCGCTCAAACATGGCTGGCCATGCTGCAACATGTAGAATAACGGCCAGCTGCGGCTGGTTGAATGAACCCCCGCACTCGTACTCTTCTGAGTGCCTCCTCCTTGAGTGGCTTTGCATACGAAAAGAAGAAAAGAACTCAAACATAGAGGAAAGACTCCATGTCATCGTAGTGAGTATGGGATTGTCACCTGAGGACACCAATAGACATATATAGCGTCGTACCCTGGTAGAATTGTAAGCTATACGTTGTCTACGGTGGGAAAAGCGACTTACGGTACGTTGCGCCCTGTATGGCTTGTCGTCTTCAGATCAAGGCGACGAAGGTTGGTCGGCGAGAGAAAGCAACTTCTCTACATCCTGCTCCACTGGAGATAGCATAGAAACTTGGGTCGTCCTACAATTGCCATGTCGAAGTCAATCAATGCACCTAGTTCATTCCATAGATGATCCCGACGAAACGAAGAACAATGGTGTCCTCGCTGATGTCGCAATGGAGGGTGCCTATTTTGCACGAGTGTTCATGGCCCTTCATTCCGGGTGATGAGTCAGAGTTGGTCACATACCAAGCAACGCGCCTACGAGCCTCCTCACGAAATCATGCAGACTCCAAAAGCATACCACGAGACGCTTCAGTTCGGATATTGTCACAGTCAGGATGCAGTTTTCCACCCTGAGGTCTCGCATTTTTCATCATCCAAGAGTGCGCAGATCGATCCAAGCGTCGAGTCCACCCCACCACATTCAGCTTCGAACAATCTCTAAGCCAATAATCGTGAGCATCGGTTACGCGGCCATTGTAATACGCACTTTGAACGGAACGACGATGTTGGGTGTATTGACACTAAGTTTCTTCAAAACAGCCGCCTGTCCATCTGTGCGAGCTACACATCTTGCCAGGATGTTTTCAGAGCGAAATAGGTCCCGCCATTGTCAGCAGCCACGACAACACACACAGTCGTTCCTCTGCCCCCGTACGGAGCCAGAGGTGAACAGGATTCCGATGCATTTGGGGCCGTGCACTCGGACGGGGATAAAGTCGCAGAGTTTCACTGTCCGTTTCCTTCTCTTAGACTGTTTCGCTCCTACAAGGTAATCCCGACTTGTTTCATCGTCTATGGAAAGCCGGACAATCGCGCTTCTGCACGGCGGCATTTGGGAAGTTTTTTGGCGGTATGGCGGAAGTGGAGAAGGAGGACACCAGACACTGCAGTAGTGCAGTGGTGCGGTAGTTCGTCACGCGGTAGTATGGTCCGCAGTGCCGAGGCGTGGATTGTCCGGTTTCCATAATCGTCAGGATCATCCAGTTGGGAACGTCCTCTTCCAGATCCAGTATCCACACTGACATCTTTCTCGCCGATCTCGACGTCTCAATTGTGGTCAACTTCCTCTGCCAAGACGATGACCTCCCCCCATCGACTGGCGCTGCCTCTTTCTCAGTCGACTCTGTCGCTCAGGCACTGCAACGAACCCACATCCATGAAGCCGCGCACCCTCTTGTACACCAATCCCAGTCATTTCCTCCGTCATTTCCCTCCACTGTCGGGCGATGGATTGCGTTGACTTCTAAACTCAACTATGACGAACTACTCAACCTCTTTCTGACACCGAACGTACATATCTGCTGTTGACCTTTGCCATTTGCTCATCCGTCGCTTTCATTGGAGCCTGAGCGGTCGCGCCACGCAATTAGATATTGGTTGTTGACCTTCGGGATGGACTTTCTTCGCAATCGAGAGCTTAGGCTTCTGCTGGCTAGTTGGTTGAATGCTCTGGTGCGTGATCTGGTGTTGCAGAAGCATCAAGATGGCCTGGCGAGTTACCTTCACTTTGGTTCTCCGTCCGCGTTTGGGTTGACTGCTCTGTTGCAGAGCATCGTCCGCAAGTTGATCAAAGTCGTCAAAGACTGCAAAGAAGCACATACACGGAGGCGGCGTGCTTCGGTATCAGCTCGCAAGAGCATAGTGACCACACCTACACTGCGTCCGACGCATCTCCTTGAAGACAAGTTCGCAGAAGCTATTTCCAAGGACCAAGACAATTCCGATGCCGACTTTGACTTCGTCGCCGATGGCCGCGTGTCGGTATATCTTGGGAACGGCGAGTCTGGCAACGCTTGCAGCTTCAGTGCGGCGGGGGGCATATCCTCTCGAACTGATGCCATTCCTTCTTCCTCAGCTGCACTGTTGCAACAGACCTTTCAGCGGAATATTCTCCAGCAGGGCCGCGCGAGCATATCTGCTTCCATAACCGAGACGCATGCCGCACTCAACTCTCCTCCTTTTACATCTTCCCAGGGGGCACTGTCCCGGGCATTCGTGAAGACGATTGGACGGCTGGGTAGATGGAAGCGTGTGTTGAATTCTCGTCGAACGATTGATACAGGCATTGCCGTTCCCGCGAATGTTTCGGCGTTCGACCTGGAGATGAGCGCGACGAGTGATTTGCTGACAGTACGGGGTGGCGTAGAGCAGTACCTCAAGATGATCGAACCCCATCCCCCAGAACTCCGGTTCACCCCAACGTTGACTTGAAGATCCCAAGGAGCTAACAGCCAGTAGTTCGTTGCCGGAACAAACCAATGAGAATCCCCCTGGTGAAACTGGCGCTCGACCGCTGCGTTCGGTAGTGGAGGTGGCAGAAGAGGAAGAAAGAACCGGATCTGCTGCCATGGTGAATCGGGCGGTATCCATGGCGGAATCTCAGTCTCAGTCGTCGATAGTCACGCGCTCCACAGAATCGTTCTGTTCTGTGCTTACTTCGGAGTTGAAGGTGAACCCTGTCGTGGCCCAAGTACAAGCTCGGCCTCCGTGGCGGTTTGTCGTCGTCTCCATCGACGACCTGGATTTGTCGGACTCCTTGAGCGAAGCTCACATTGAAAGTCCCTCCGTACCCCCAGGTCTTCGCAAGGCGCCACGGAAGTTACCTCTAAGGCGCAATTTTGAATTTGTTCGAAGATCGGGGCAATGTGTACCGTTGACGGGGATACGCTTGCGCGACCCTGTAGGCTCTGAGAGTTCTGCAGTATCGTCTGCATCTGTGGGCGGGAGACTAGGAACCAACATTCAGCAGTCGCAGGTCAACGCGATCGTGAATTCCCTCACTGATGATGGCGGAGACAGTGGCGTCGAGGAAGCTTTGCAGCGACTCGAGGGTCAAATAAATCCTCAGCGGCGGAAAGAGAAGGCGCTCAAGGTAGATGGATGGGTACGGGCTATTCAGAAACGTATGGCTGCTGGCGACTTTGGCGACGAGCAACCACGCTTCTTCGACGAGGACGGGGACAACGAAGATGAGGACGACTACATTATCGATCAGCACGAGACCGGATCTAGTCTGCAAAGTCTACAGCTTGATGACAGTGCCAACCCTGGCACGCCATCTCAGGTCGCTCCCTTCAGAGCCCAAGAGGACTATTTTGGCTCTGACAGGCACGTCAGCTCACCCGGTTGTGACGCCTCCCAATGAACCGAAAATGGAGGACTCTGGTCTACCTCGCCCGTGAAGACAGCGATGCGAAACCTGCCTTGGAGGACGCTGTACCTCTCGAAATACTGCAAAGTCGTGTCTCAAGGCTATCCACGTTGCATGACTCCTCTTTACCCCCACCCTCACAGGGGGGTCCCATCACATCACCCAAGTTCCTACCGCCTCCGGGACGGAAGTCGCATCGATGCTGGACCCTGAATTTCAAGGCTGACGTGCTCGTCCACCACTTTTCGATGATCGACCGAGAGTTGTTTTTGGGTGTCAAGCCCGAGGAGCTTATCCTCGATGATTGGATGTGTTGTCAGGAGGTGGACGTGCTCGAATGGACGCAGTATCTCAGGGACAGGGCACGGTGGAAAGCGGAGTCGCGTTTCAGCCACAAGACAAGTGCGCTTGCGACTGTCCGGGGCCGTTTCAACTTGATGGCGAACTTTGTCATATCCGAAATTATTCTGACGCATCCTGGCGAGAGTCACACGCTCGTCTCGAAGTTTATTCGTATTGCAATCGTACGTGTTGGCTTCTGCATTTATGTTATCTTTCTTAAATCCGCGTCTAGAAAGCATATAGATATAGTAACTTCCATACTGTCGCGGCCATCCTAGCTGGGCTTCTCAGCGAGTGGGTCAAGCAGGCCATGTACCGACAGTAGTACCGAGTCGGGCCTTGGGAAATGCAAATATTCTAGAAACTCAGTCAGTTCGTAACGCCTGAAGACAATTTCAAGGCTATGCATCAAGCGGTCAGGGCGATGGTAGACGCGAAACCAATGGACGCTAGGTCTCGCACGTCGACTATCATGAGTGGAAGCACGGCAATAACAACGTGCCATCCGTTTGCCTGTCTTTCATTGGTATGGAACTTATACCCCTGCTTGACTTTCCTTGGCTGATAGTCGTCTAATAGGCATTTACTTGTTCCAGCTCTGTCTTTATGGCAAACTACCTGACCTGATCGATCCTACCTCGCCTCACGATCCTGTCGGCATAGACTCGCAATCCCTCAGCTTCAACTCACCTACGCATCCGGACGTTCTGGATTCTTTGACGCCTCTTTCACCCTCTATGCAGCTCGAGCCTCTGATCAACGTTCACAAGCAACGCCTTATCGCAGGAGTGATCAAAGATCTCGTTGCAGGCCAGCACCTTGCCAGTCGAATGAACTTTGCCGTCGACAAAAAATTGTACCAGAAGTGTCTCAAGCTTCGTGGGTTAGATTCGGGCACGCTTCAACAGGTGTATAATTATGTATTCGGACTCCAGCACTGCGCCGATGCGGCTGAGTGGCTTTATAGCCTTGTAGTGGATACGATTTATAATTTTTGTTGTTTTACGTCCATCCAATTAGCAGGTTTTATTTTCGTACGGCCTTGCCATATATGAAGAATTGAGGATTACAGCCCCCTACTAGTTCACACACAACACTCACCCATGATTGATGGTCATCCAGCCACTGTGGACATCTTCCAAAGATGGCGCCAAATGTGACGGCAAGGGTAGTTTTCGGCCACACGGTAGTCGATTCTTGGCAGAGTGAGGCTTAGAGGGCTTGCAATAGAACTGTCCAAGGTCTCTGTTTGAGAACAACTGGGGAAAATACATTGAGTGCTAAGGGTTTATATATGTTCAGAGTGCAGCAGGAGACAAACAAGTATCTAAAAAGAGAAAACAAAGAGAAAGAAAGAAACATTGACAGGAGAGTAGACTAAGTAAATTCCAAGGCAAAGTGAAGAGGTATAATCTGAGGTGTTATGAGCCATGATTTGTTACATTCACCCTCCCACTGCAAGCATTTCACAATTTTTCTTCAGAAAACATGCTGAAAAAATTGAAGAAAGTGATACTCTTTTTTCACAGGTGTTTTCAAGGAGAAAAGGCAAAAATAATATTTACTTTTCTTTGCATGACTTGCCACAAAACATTGATTGATGGTAATACCAATTAGTGCAGAAGCTAATCAGCACTACCATCAATTCATGTTTTTCCACAGAAAAGACAAAGAAAACAAAATATTATATTTGCATTTTTTCTGTGAACACAGTGCAAATAAAAAAATATCTCTTCTTTCAATTTTTTCAAGATGTTTTGACATGAAAAATTGTGAAATGCTTGCAGTGTCCTGATCTTAGTAGAGAAGATCAATTGGTAGAGACACTGTTCATAGGAGAGGTGGCAGCTATGAAGCAAGTGAGTAGGTTCATGAGAAGGATTAGTATGAAGGTCCAACCTGTGGAAGGACCTGTGGTAGATGCAACTGGGGTGGTCTGAGAACTGTCAATGGAGGAGTTAATCTCCAATTCTTTAAACATGTTGTTGACATTCAGGACCAGGTTGTGGAACCCATGGAAGGGGTCATTGGTGGGATCATTAAGAGTGGAGAAATCAGGTGCTGGGGTGCCATCAGTACAGGGAGCCCTTTGCCTGCTCTTTCAGAAGTCATGGGAGCAATTCTTGAAGTACCTGGGTTGTTCTCCTTTCTGGTCATTCCTGTTTTTGTTGCACCCTCCATTGTGTCCTTTGGGCTTATATGGGCCAGGGCAGCAATATTCTTTATTTCCACAGCTAGCATTAGCATTCTCTGGGGCATGATGAGAATATTTTGTGTTTCTCAGATGAGCACACTTATGAGTGGCCATGTCCACTGCAAACCAGTCAAATATTACCTGGGTGAGATAGCCTGACTCTTGCTTCCCACAACAAGTTTGGTTGGGTTTCTTAGCTGGGGCAGTGCATGCATGACCAAACATGGGAGGTAATGGGTACCATAGGAATGGGTCTGGGTCATTGGCATGGAGAACACAAAAGTTCACATAGCTGGGAGGTACAACATCTTGTTTGATGTCAAAGGAGCCATCACAGATAGCCATAGCAGTGTAGGGAGAGAGTACTCCCTAGTAGGAGATTGAGTGGTAAGAGAGTGGTTGAGGGTTTGTTTGATTTTTCTAAGGGGCTTGATCCCTGTTTTGTACCTTGGGTTGGGACTTAGGTGTGAGGCAAGTGGCTGATTAGTAAGCAAGGTTGGACTTGTTTTGTGAGTTAAGAAGGATGAAAACATGGACAACCTAAAAGAATGTATATATCTCAGGCTTCAAGTTGGACAAAGACTGCAGTACCAACCTAAAAGAATGTATATATCTAAGTAGTCATTAGTACTGTGTTCCAGATTAAAGTAAAGAATGTAAACTGTACCTCAGGCTTCGAGTTGGACGAAGACTGAGGTACGAGGAGAAAAAATTCTGGCTAAACTAAAGGGTGATTATGTAAGTAGGAAAATGTTCTCGCTGATAGAGTATAACACAACACCACAAAAAACTCCAACACACCCACTCAGCGAACAAATGGTTTCTAATAAACAACACCCATACCCTTAGTAAACCGAACATGTTTCTCTCATGTGAGCCCCTTGGTAAGGACATCAGCCACTTGAGTATTTGTTGAAATGTAGTCCACAGCAATCTTGCCTGTCTCCAGCTGTTCATGAATAAAGTGGTGTTGGATTGAAATGTGTTTCATGTGATCATGAAACATGGAATTTTTTGCTAACAGCATAGCTGATTGGTTGTTGAGTAGGAGAAGGGTCAGTTCAAGTGAGGATGCCATGTCAAGTTCACGAACTAGCATCCAAATCCAAACTGCCTCCTTTGTTGCTGCAGATGCAGCCATATACTCTGCTTCAGTGCTAGACAGTGCAACCAAAGTCTGTTTCCTTGAAGACCAGCTGATTGCACCATTGGCAAGAATGAAAACATAGCCAGTAATTGACTGTCGATCATTTATATTGGAGGCCCAGTCTGCATCTACATAGCCAAAGACATTTTTTGCTGATTCACCTGAGTATGTCAGGTGCACAGTGCATGTGAAGGGACAGATGAAAAGCAAATATCACAGGGGTTAATGGCTAAAAATTATGTTAACAAAACCCAAATATATTACAGTTGAATAGTACTAACCATGATGAGGAAGAAGCTTTGTATCACTCAAATTGGATGCAACCAGTTTTGAATTCTCACTGGTACTGATTTTATGCTCACAGCTACCAGCATCCCAACCTCTCACAGACATGTCATCTAAGCTTGACATAATCCTCTTACTGGGTCTGTCTGTATGCTCTTCAATATGGCAGCCAATCTGGACACCTCCTTCAGCATCCCAGACCCTCACAGTGTTGTCAGAAGAGCCTGACATAATCCTCTTTCCATCAGGGGAGAATGCAACTGAAGCAATTGGTTGTGTATGCCCCTTAAGATGGCTGCCAATCTGGACACCTCCTTCAGCATCCCAGACCCTCACAGTCTTGTCCAAAGAGCCTGACACAATCCTCTTTCCATCAAGGGAGAATGCAACTGAAGTGACTCCTTGTGTATGCCCCTCAAGATGGCTGCCAATCTGGAGACCTCCTTCAGCATCCCAGACCCTCACAGTGTTGTCATAAGAGCCTGACACAATCCTCTTTCCATCAGGGGAGAATGCAACTGAAGTGACTGCTTGTGTATGCCCCTCAAGATGGCTGCCAATCTGGACACCTCCTTCAGCATCCCAGACCCTCACAGTGTTGTCATAAGAGCCTGACACAATCCTCTTTCCATCAGGGGAGAATGCAACTGAAGTGACTCCTTGTGTATGCCCCTCAAGATGGCTGCCAATCTGGACACCTCCTTCAGCATCCCAGACCCTCACAGTGTTGTCATAAGAGCCTGACACAATCCTCTTTCCATCAGGGGAGAATGCAACTGAAGTGACTGGTTGTCTATGCCCCTCAAGATGGCTGCCAATCTGGACACCTCCTTCAGCATCCCAGACCCTCACAGTGTTGTCAACTGAGCCTGACACAATCCTCTTTCCATCAGGGGAGAATGCAACTGAAGTGACCCAACGTGTATGCCCCTCAAGATGGCTGCCAATCTGGACACCTCCTTCAGCATCCCAGACCCTCACAGTGTTGTCCCAAGAGCCTGACACAATCCTCTTTCCATCAGGGGAGAATGCAACTGAAGTGACTTCTTGTGTATGCCCCTCAAGATGGCTGCCAATCTGGACACCTCCTTCAGCATCCCAGACCCTCACAGTGTTGTCATAAGAGCCTGACACAATCCTCTTTCCATCAGGGGAGAATGCAACTGAAGTGACTGCTTGTGTATGCCCCTCAAGATGGCTGCCAATCTGGACACCTCCTTCAGCATCCCAGACCCTCACAGTGTTGTCATAAGAGCCTGACACAATCCTCTTTCCATCAGGGGAGAATGCAACTGAAGTGACTGCTTGTGTATGCCCCTCAAGATGGCTGCCAATCTGGACACCTCCTTCAGCATCCCAGACCCTCACAGTGTTGTCATAAGAGCCTGACACAATCCTCTTTCCATCAGGGGAGAATGCAACTGAAGTGACTGGTTGTCTATGCCCCTCAAGATGGCTGCCAATCTGGACACCTCCTTCAGCATCCCAGACCCTCACAGTGTTGTCAACTGAGCCTGACACAATCCTCTTTCCATCAGGGGAGAATGCAACTGAAGTGACCCAACGTGTATGCCCCTCAAGATGGCTGCCAATCTGGACACCTCCTTCAGCATCCCAGACCCTCACAGTGTTGTCCCAAGAGCCTGACACAATCCTCTTTCCATCAGGGGAGAATGCAACTGAAGTGACTTCTTGTGTATGCCCCTCAAGATGGCTGCCAATCTGGACACCTCCTTCAGCATCCCAGACCCTCACAGTGTTGTCATAAGAGCCTGACACAATCCTCTTTCCATCAGGGGAGAATGCAACTGAAGTGACTGCTTGTGTATGCCCCTCAAGATGGCTGCCAATCTGGACACCTCCTTCAGCATCCCAGACCCTCACAGTGTTGTCCCTTGAGCCTGACACAATCCTCTTTCCATCAGGGGAGAATGCAACTGAAGTGACTGCTTGTGTATGCCCCTCAAGATGGCTGCCAATCTGGACACCTCCTTCAGCATCCCAGACCCTCACAGTGTTGTCCAAAGAGCCTGACACAATCCTCTTTCCATCAGGGGAGAATGCAACTGAAGTGACTGGTTGTCTATGCCCCTCAAGATGGCTGCCAATCTGGACACCTCCTTCAGCATCCCAGACCCTCACAGTCTTGTCATAAGAGCCTGACACAATCCTCTTTCCATCAGGGGAGAATGCAACTGAAGTGACCCAATGTGTATGCCCCTCAAGATGACTGCCAATCTGGACACCTCCTTCAGCATCCCAGACCCTCACAGTGTTGTCCAAAGAGCCTGACACAATCCTCTTTCCATCAGGGGAGAATGCAACTGAAGTGACTGCTTGTGTATGCCCCTCAAGATGGCTGCCAATCTGGACACCTCCTTCAGCATCCCAGACCCTCACAGTGTTGTCATAAGAGCCTGACACAATCCTCTTTCCATCAGGGGAGAATGCAACTGAAGTGACTCCTTGTGTATGCCCCTCAAGATGGCTGCCAATCTGGACACCTCCTTCAGCATCCCAGACCCTCACAGTCCTGTCATCTGAGCCTGACACAATCCTCTTTCCATCAGGGGAGAATGCAACTGAAGTGACCCAATCTGTATGCCCCTCAAGATGGCTGCCAATCTCGACACCTCCTTCAGCATCCCAGACCCTCACAGTATTGTCCCAAGAGCCTGACACAATCCTCTTGCCATCAGGGGAGAATGCAACTGAAGTGACTGCTTGTGTATGCCCCTCCAAGGCAAGCAGAATCATTGACCAGTATTCCAAACCCCCTGTAAGTCCAGGAAGGGATGAGAACTTTGGCATGAGCATCATTGATAGCATTGTCTTCACAGGAATAAATGGTAGTGCTGAGATGTACAGATGTGGTGTGCTGTGAGAGAGTGCACCATTGAAATTTTGAATCAACTTGACTCCATCTTCTACCAACACTAATGTATCCTTGAAGCCATTTTGGTTCTTCAATGATGTCAAACAACATGAAATGCAGGCAGTTATTGCAAACTCACCTGCAGCCACTTAGCAGTTGACATAAGGGCAGTGGCAGTATTTCCAACTCCACCCAGAAGACTCATCACCTCAAGCCAAAATAGAATTTTTTCACTTCCTACAAGGGCCTTCACCAACTGTGCAAGGCATGTATCAAATGCAGTCTTCTGCAGATGTTGGGACCAGAATCGACAGGAGTAGGACAGATGCGGAGAAATGTTCTTGTTGATTCTCTCTGGGAAATCAACAACCTCTGCATTGCTCAAGTAAGAACTTTCCAGTCCGCAGATGTTGAACCTCAGTTCACCATGAAGGGTTTGCAGGGTGGCAAGGGCTAGGTCACATGGCCAGGAGGTGTCGATGAAGTAGGCCTTACCCCGTGACTGATCAGTTAGAAAGTCATAAAAGGATGCATGGAGAGGTCGGACAGGAGAGGAACAGTCAAGAATGCCACCCAGGACCGGCGACATGAACTCGAGAATGACAAAAACGTCATAGTGATCCTGCTTGTTCCAGAAGTGTTTACGCATGTAATTCAAATCCGCCATTGGTAGAGGTTCAAGCGTCGCTACGACTTGATGCATGACGGAGCGGTATCGTTCAAGGGTTTTCCCAGAATGGGAGATAGCGCTCTCCAGGATCGTAGAGTATGTTGCATCCAAGAGTGTTCTTCCCTCTTCGGACTGGAGATTCATCACGTCATCATAGCGTTCCTGCACGGTTGCTCCTGCTCTGCTCGGCTTGATGTAATCACAGGCCAGACGTGCCCACTCAAATAGGCAGTCAGCTTTCCGGGCAATCCTCTGAACTTCAGCGTCTCCAATATCTTGAAGCCGACCCAGTTCGTTGGAAACATACTGCCGGATATCGCGTTCCGTCCACTCTGTCGAAACATCGTCCAAGGAGGTTGCTTTTATATGTAGAGCGGCATGCAATGCACGTTCGATATCAGGCAAGCGTCGAGAGGTTACGAAGATACGAAAGTTACGTGGGAGATCCCCAGCCTGGGATGCAAGTACCGACAAGATGTGTTTCCGTGATCGTTCGAGTCCACTTTCGTCCAGCGCATCGATCACCACGACCACATTTCCAATCATGGAACTCGATGCCTTCGATAACGGTTCCAAGATCAGCTTTTCCCATTGTTCCGTGACATCAGATGTAGTTTTGAGGGAATGATCCTTCGCAACCACATCAGCCAAAGCCTGTCGAAATGCAAGGTCCCTGTCCGCCAGATCGCGTGCGATGGTAGTAAATATCTTTTCTTCCCGACGCTCGGCCTGCCTGTCACGCGCAAAGCAAAAGCACGATCCAAGCCCTCCGGCATGCTTGAGTCCCAGAGCGATGGTATGCGCGATGGCCGACTTCCCCCTGCCGGCCTGCCCGTGTAGCCAGAGAATGCGTGGGGCACCTTCACTAGTGTCTTGGGTCCAGCTAATAATCTCCGACAGGATCTCTGTTCTAGTACCATCGAGGCACTTCTTTGTTTTATTGAGACCCGCGCCCCCTGCGTAAGCCATGCCATCCAGGTTGAGGTCTTGAAGTATAGAACGTGTATTGATCTGAGTATCCCGAACTGCACGGTCTCGGTATTGTTGCATCAAGGCGTTTAACTGCTTGGTGTAGCTATCCATGGTGGCTTGCTTCTCAGACATTATGTTTTTTCCTAATCTCACCCCTAACAACGCGTCGAGTTAGACTGGGGAGTGTAAATATGAAATCGACCCACAAAAGCTGACTACTTCCGAGTAATTTTTGATGAACTGCACTGCCTCACTTATGACCTGTGCAAACTTCCCCAATGTTTCTGCCATGCCGTCGATATTCTGGATGGTGTCATCCTCCGTAAGAAACGCGTACACTCCTGTAACCGTATCGAATAGGCTATACACCTCGTTGTCTAGGTTTGCCTGGTTGATGAGAGCCTAGGGGAAACCATGTGAGAAATGAAGGAAATACACACGGGCAGGAAACGAACTTGGGAAGCAGCGGTCAAGACTCCCAGCGCAATCTGAACATAGGGGTGAACCTGTACGACTATATTAACGTATGCAAGGATAGGAGCATAAATTGCGTACCTTTGCAATAGTGCTAACAATCGAGTTAAAGATTTTCAGAGGCTGGAGATATGTATCACTGATATTCTGAACGCCTGTGACCACGACATTGGCCTGTGCAACACTGTCGATGGCTGTTTGACCAAACCATGGAATCGGCTTCATACGATCCATTAGTTGTTGAGTGGCATCGATTCCACTGCCGACTGATGCAAGGTCTGGTCTGCATGCCGCACTTGCGCCACCGAGCGGTCGCACAGGACCTCCGCCAGTATCCAGCATGGGGCCTACATCTTCGAGCTTCTCTGCGGCTGGCATGGGTTCTACTGCCGCTCTGTCAGTTGCCCTTTGATTCTGTACCTGCGCACCCGCATGGTGTCGTGCTTCTAGCCGACCATCTCGAGGCGTACCTTTGGATCTTCTCGACCGCGGAGGCATCCATGAAGTACAGCAATATTTATGAGTTATCGAAGGAGCATTATAAAAACCCTTACAATCCTGTGGTCGATCTCGATAGGTCAGACGCGCAGGAGCAAGGTGCCGTGAATCCCCTGATCCCTTCTACTCGAGATTGATCGCACACCTGCATTCCGCTACCCGCTCTGGCTGGCGGGTGGGAAACTCCCGCAATCTTTTTCATTTACTATGTAGCTGCTCACGCTCGCTATCCTCTGACACCAACCCTCTGTGGTGGAAAGCATTCAGTCGATACCAACGACTGCACAACCGCCCTCGTCTCTGCCGCGAATGACCGGAAAATCCCAATGTGAGCGCTGCTATGTTTGAAAATGTCCATGCAAACACCACAGCCTTCCACCTGACCACTGTAACGTAACCGTCATCTGTCGCAGACTCGTAGGGCGACGTCTAACGAAACCATACCTTCCCATTTGGCAATGGCGGAAGAAATAATGATATTCTCCATCTCACAAATCAAGCTGAGTGTATTCCAGGACCAGTGGCAATTCCTCTAATCACCCGTCCATGTTCACGTTTTCGGCACGCATCAAACTTCTCAGGCGTTCCCTCTCCCTCATACGCATATAGTTGCACCACTTGTCTATTCCTCCGACGCATCGGATGCTCTCCATATCGACGGTGTTCTGGACTGAGGCAGGGCTGCACGGTGCGATATTTGATGGCTAAACTGGGAAAGGAGGATATAGCAAGTAGGGTTCGTTGTATAATCGCATTGGCGTGGATTGTTGTCAGGGAAGAGGGAGGAGTTGTCGAACGCGTGGAAAGTTCTGAGGTCTAGATCATCACTACTACAATGTCCTTTATAACCACTAAACAAACTTAGCAAAGGGGCATCGCACGTTCGCAGACTTGTCTGGCGACACTGCTTGAAAACATACCATCAGTACTCTAGACTCTTGGACTCGACACCGCTCCGGGCGCAATCCTTACCACTTGTCACCTTCCTGACACCTGCATGAGCGCAGTCATGGAATCACGCACCTACAACAGTCATTACATGCCAGGGCGGTGTTGCAGCTTCGCTCACAACACGGGCTGCTCACGCTATCGGTGTTAGATTTGATGCTGATGCTTGACCGCTAAAACATTGCAGTTATTGAGTCTCCCGGAATTGGCGACTACCAAAGCCGATTATCACGACATCCGAAAGTTTCGCCCTGATATGTCGCACGCCAGCGAAAAGTACACAGTCGAGATTAAGCTGGTACGGAGTCGAATAACACCGCGCAGCGCAGCCACAACTCGTAGCGTGAATCCACGGACTCCGGAAACTGTTAGTCGCTATGAGCAATACTGTCACGCCTTAGTACCCTTTAGGTATGGTTGTTGAGTATTCCATTGGAACCCACCGTCAAAGCATTAGACGCCACCTACTAAAAGTTTTCCAACCCGTGAAGCGTCCGTGGAAACCATGGGAGGGTTATTCTTCGTGTTAATGTCTCCTGCTTCCTCCTCACCACAAACCCACATTCAATATATAATTTCATCGCCCGTCGATTATCCTCCTGTACCTCTACCCAGATCTCCTTCGCAGGAACGCTAGCAATGACGTGCAAGAGCATCGCACGACCAAAACCACGTCGACGGAAGGCCTCTTCTACACCAAGCCCAGTGATGAGGACGTGAAGCTGCTCCTGGTCATCGACCAAGTGGGTGAGTTGGACATATCCAACGGCTGTGTTTGTCCGCCCACAAACCCAAGCAAAAGTAATCTCATGGTTAACGAGATTGGCTTTAGCCGGATAAGTTGAAGCAAAATATTCATCACCATCAACGATACATGAACTAGTGAGAAACTGAGTGGCATAGCACCTCGCAAAAGCAAGTAGGCGGGCCCAACGTGTTGGGATAAAAGAGAGAGCGAGAGAAGTGCCTTCGGATGACCACGTTGCTGCAAATTCGGATGCATGCACGGAAGGCCATCCTATGACCCGTGAGCGCAAGCGGAAAGGAAGATGGGGCTTCAATAGAGCAGATTGACAAAGACGAGATAGAAGCCCATGTTCCAGCGACGCGCCAACGAGAGAGAGTAGCTCTGGTGCCGGAAGCAGTTCAGTTGACGAGCGCAAGGCGATATACCACCCATTTAAGAAGTGGTTTGGAAATCGAGGATTGTCGAGGATAAAGATGGCCGCAACTTGGCTACGAATGCATCCAGGGATAAGCAGGTGAATACATCCCGAGACTGCATTCTCGAAATGCTTGTTAGATAGCTGCGTGTAAGTTGTGAGGTCACTAACTCGGTCACAGTTAGCACTCCACTCGGATAGGAAAGTTGAGGGATACCTACTTCGACATTAGGGGTGACTACAACTGCGCTCGGACCAGGAGTACGAAGTACGCACTTGAGAAATATTCGACACGAGTTATTCAAGATCCCTCCCAACCCCCGCTGATCAATTGTGGAGTTGTTTGATATTTATTAGCTTACTAGTTCCTAAAAGAGCGTGCGATGCCTCTCTGCGCCGCGGGTGTGAACCGCTTTGTAGTGATGACCTTGGGGTTCCTGTAACGACTTAAGTACACCTTGTAACACCCCGGGTTATGGCAATCAGATTACAACCGTTTCGGAAAATGATGTCGCAGGTGCACAAACACACAACCAAAAATAAATAACAAAAATGCAAAACTCACCTAGTTTCATTCAAGGAGTTACGAGTCAACTTGCTACTAATGTGTGGCAGTCGCGTACTGAGGATTCTATACAATGAGACTTTCAATTTCCGCTCTGAATCTATTTCCTTCAACGACAGTACCAGAATTCCGAAGACGGTCTACACTTCATGTCTTGCACGGGTATACACGATGTACCTTTCAAAAAGCAAGGTCCCTCTCTGTTTCTACCGCTGTGAATGTGAAAATTGGAGCTTCAAGGAAAGTGACCAACCTGGATATAATTAGCTCCTTAGGAACTCTGATTCACTCCGCCACGCATGCTGCCAGGCATACCATCGAACGTCGAGTAGCACCGACCTGACAATATACCTAGTCATCAAATGGATAAGCTTAGTACTTGTCTTCATCACCTGCATAATTTGACAACCATTCCCGAAGAACCTTGATGAACTGAGCATGCTCGACTTGGCGATCTTCGCGACAAAACATGGTCCAACAATTTAAGATGAACCTCCCAATAGTACGTGGTTGAATCGAGCGCTGCGAGTCAAGTGCCCATCGTATGCGAATATGCAGCAAGCAGTCTTTTATGAAACTGACATGGGAGGCAGGGGCCAAGGCAAAGTATTTTCGTTCTGATATCTCCTGAAAAGTACTGCTTGCCCATTGCTCAAACATGGCTGGCCATGCTGCAACATGTAGAATAATCGCCAGCTGCAGCGGGTTGGATGAACCCCTGCGCTCGTACTCTTCTGAGTGCCTCTTCCTCGAGTGGCTTTGCATATGAAAAGAAGAAAAGAACTAAAACATAGAGGAATGACTCCATGTCATCGTAGTGAGTATGGGATTGTCACCTGAGGACACCAATAGACATATATAGCGTCGTACCCTGGTAAAATTGTACGCTATACGTTGTCGACGGTGAGAAAAGCGACTTACGGTACGTTGCGCCCTGTATGGCTCGTCGTCTTCAGGTCAGGGCGACGAAGGTTGGTCTGCGAGAGAAAGCAACTCCTCTGCATCCTGTTCCACTGGAGGCAGCGTAGAAACTTGGGTCGTCCTACAATTGCCATGTCGAACTCAATCAATGCCCCTAGTTCATTCCCTGGATGATCCCGACAAAGACGAAGAACGATGGTATTCTCGCTGATGTCGCGATGGAGGGTGCCTATTTTGCACAAATGTTCATGGCCCTTCATTCCGGATGATAAGTCAGAGTTAGTCACATACCAAGCAACGCGCTTACGAGCCTCCTCACGAAATCATGCGGACTCCAAAAGTATGCCACGGGACGCTTCAGTTCGGATATTGTCACAGTCAGGATGCGGTTTTCCACCCTGAGTTTTCGCATTTCATCATCCAAGAGTGCCCAGGTCGATCCAAGCGTCGAGTCCACCCCACCACATTCAGCTTCGAACAATCTAAGCGAATAATCGTGAGCATCAGTTGCGCGGCCAATATTATACGCACTTTGGCGGAACGACAATGTTGGGATGCGGTGTGTTGTCACTAAGTTTCTTCAAAACAGCCGCCTGTCCGTTTGCGCGAGCTACATCTTGCCAGGATGTTCTCAGAGCGAAGTAGGTCCCGCCATCGTCGGCAGCCAAGACAACACACATAGTCGTTCCTCTGCCCCCGTACGGAGCCAGAGGTGAACAGGATTCCGATGCATTTGGGGCCGTGCACTCGGACGGGGATAAAGTCGCAGAGTTTCACTGTCCGTTTCCTTCTCTTAGACTGTTTCGCTCCTACAAGGTAATCCCGACTTCCTCTTTTATATCAACACTGACATCTTTCTCGCCGATCTCGACGTCTGCGTTGTGGTCAAATTCCTCTGCCAAGTCGATGACCTCCCCCCATCGACTGGCACTGCCTCTTTCTCAGTCGACTCTGCTGCTCAGGCACTGCAACGAACCCACATCCATGAAGCTGCGCACCCTCTTGTACACCAATCGCAGTCGTCGTCTCCCTCCACTTTCGCGTGATGGATCGCGTTGACTTCTAAACTCAGCTATGACGAACTACTCAACCTCTTTCTGACACCGAACGTACAAATCTGCTGTTGACCTTTGCCATTCGCTCATCTGTCGTTTTCATGGGAGCCTGAGCGGTCGCGCCACGAAGGAAGATGTAAGAGTGTGGACGTTCGTGGCAATTAGATATTGGATGGACTGTCTTCGCAATCGAGAGCTAAGGCTTCTGCTGGCTAGTTGGTTGAATGCTCTGGTGCGTGATCTGGTGTTGCAGAAGCATCAAGATGGCCTGGCGAGTTACCTTCACTTTGGTTCTCCGTCCGCGTTTGGGTTGACTGCTCTGTTGCAGAGCATCGTCCGCAAGTTGATCAAAGTCGTCAAAGACTGCAAAGAAGCACATACACGGAGGCGGCGTGCTTCGGTATCAGCTCGCAAGAGCATAGTGACCACACCTACACTGCGTCCGATGCATCTCCTTGAAGACAAGTTCGCAGAAGCTATTTCCAAGGACCAAGACAATTCCGATGTCGACTTTGACTTCGTCGCCGATGGCCGCGTGTCGGTATATCTTGGGAACGGCGAGTCTGGCAACGCTTGGAGCTTCAGTGCGGCGGGGGGCATATCCTCTCGAACTGGTGCCATTCCTTCTTCCTCAGCTGCACTGTTGCAACAGACCTTTCAGCGGAATATTCTCCAGCAGAGCCGCGCGAGCATATCTGCTTCCATAACCGAGACGCATGCCGCACTCAACTCTCCTCCTTTTACATCTTCCCAGGGGGCACTGTCCCGGGCATTCGTGAAGACGATTGGACGGCTGGGTAGATGGAAGCGTGTGTTGAATTCTCGTCGAACGATTGATACAGGCATTGCCGTTCCCGCGAATGTTTCGGCGTTCGACCTGGAGATGAGCGCGACGAGTGATTTGCTGACAGTACGGGGTGGCGTAGAGCAGTACCTCAAGATGATCGAACCCCATCCCCCAGAACTCCGGTTCACCCCAACGTTGACTTGAAGATCCCACAGGAGCTAACAGCCAGTAGTTCGTTGCCGGAACAAACCAATGAGAATCCCCCTGGTGAAACTGGCGCTCGACCGCTGCGTTCGGTAGTGGAGGTGGCAGAAGAGGAAGAAAGGATCGGATCCGCTGCCATGGTGAATCGGGCGGTATCCACGGCGGAATCTCAGTCGTCGATAATCACGCGCTCCACAGAATCGTTCTGTTCTGTGCTTACTTCGGAGTTGAAGGTGAACCCTGTCGTGGCCCAAGTACAAGCTCGGCCTCCGTGGCGGTTTGTCGTCGTCTCCATCGACGACCTGGATTTGTCGGACTCCTTGAGCGAAGCTCACATTGAAAGTCCCTCCGTACCCCCAGGTCTTCGCAAGGCGCCACGGAAGTTACCTCTAAGGCGCAATTTTGAATTTGTTCGAAGATCGGGGCAATGCGTATCGTTGACGGGGATACGCTTGCGCGACCCTGTAGGCTCTGAGAGTTCTGCAGTATCGTCTGCATCTGTGGGCGGGAGACTAGGAACCAACATTCAGCAGTCGCAGGTCAACGCGATCGTGAATTCCCTCACTGATGATGGCGGAGACAGTGGCGTCGAGGAAGCTTTGCAGCGACTCGAGGGTCAAATAAATCCTCAGCGGCGGAAAGAGAAGGCGCTCAAGGTAGATGGATGGGTACGGGCTATTCAGAAACGTATGGCTGCTGGCGACTTTGGCGACGACCAACCACGCTTCTTCGACGAGGACGAGGACAACGAAGGTGAGGATGACTACATTATCGATCAGCACGAGACCGAATCTAGTCTGCAAGACGTACGGCTTGATGATACCGCCAACCATGGCACGCCCTCTCAGGTCGCTCCCTTCGGGGCCCAAGATGACTATTTTGGTTCTGCGATAACAGGCACGTCAGCTCAGCTTGCTGTGACGCCTCCCAGTGAACCGAGAATGGAGGACTCTGGCCCAACCTCGCCCCTGAAGACAGGTGATGCAAAACCCGCTTTGGAGGACGCTGTACCTCTCGAGATCTGCAGAGTTGTGTCTCCTCAAGGATATCCACGTTGCATGACTCCTCTTTACTTCCACCCTCACAGGGGGCTCCCGTGACATCACCCAAATTCCTACCGCCTCCGGGACGAAAGTCGCATCGGTGTTGGATCGTGAATTTCAAGGCTGACGTGCTCCTCCAGCACTTTTCCATGATCGACCGAGAGTTATTCTTGGGTGTCAAGCCAGAGGAACTCATCCTCGATGATTGGGTGTGTTGTCAGGAGGTAGACGTGCCTGACTGGACGCAGTATCTCAAGCACTGGGCACGGTGGGAAGCGGAGTCGCGTTTCAGCCACAAGACAAGTGCCCTTGCGGTCGTTTGTGGCCGTTTCAATTTGATGGCGAACTTTGTCATTTCCGAAATTATTCTGACGCATCCTAGCGAGAGACACACGCTCGTCTCGAAGTTTATTCGTATTGCAATCGTATGTGTTGGCTTTTGCCATTTATGTTGCTTTTCTCAAGTTCGCATCTAGAAAGCGTACAGCTATAGTAACTTCCACACTGTCGCAGCCATATTAGTTGGGCTTCTCAGCGAGTGGGTCAAGAAGGCCATGTATCGATAGTGGCACCGAGTCGGGCCTTGGGAAATGCAAATATTCCAAAGGCTCAGTCAGTTCGTGACTCCTGAAGACAATTTCAAGGCTATGCATCAAGCGGTCAGGGCGATGGTAGACGCAAAACCAATGGACGCTAGGTCTCACGCGTCGACCATCATGAGTGGAAGCACCTCGGAGTCCCACTCGAAGGTGAAGCACAGCAATGACAGCGTGCCATCTGCTTGCGTGCCTTTCATTGGTATGGAACTTATACTCTTGCTTGACTCTGCTCGGCTGATAGTCGTGTAAATAGGCATTTACCTGTCCCAGCTCTGTCTTTATGGCAAACTACCTGACCTGATCGATCCTACCTCGCCTCACGATCCTGTCGGCATGGACTCGCAATCCCTCAGCTTCGACTCACCTGCGCATCCCGATGTTTTCGATTCTTTGATGCCCCTTCCCCCCTCTATGCAGCTCGAGCCTCTGATCAACGTTCACAAGCAACGTCTTATCGCAGGAGTGATCAAAGATCTCGTTGCAGGCCAGCACCTTGCCAGTCGAATGAACTTTACCGTCGACAAAAAATTGTACCAGAAGTGTCTCAAGCTTCGTGGGTTAGATTCGGACACGCTTCAACAGGTGTATAATTATGTATTCGGACTCCAGCACTGCGCCGATGCGGCTGAGTGGCTTTATAGCCTTGTAGTGGATACGATTTATAATTTTTGTTGTTTTACGTCCATCCAATTAGCAAGTTTTATTTTCGTACGGCCTTGCCATATTTGAAGAATTGAGGATTACAGCCCCCTACTAGTTCACACACAACACTCACCCATGATTGATGGTCATCCAGCTACTGTGGACATCTTCCAAAGATGGCACCAAATGTGATGGAAAGGGTAGTTTTTGGCCACATGGTAGTCGATTCTTGGCAGAGTGTGGCTTAGAGGGCTCACAATAGAACTGTCCAAGGTCTCTGTTTGAGAACAACTGGGGAAAATACATTGAGTGCTAAGGGTTTATATATGTTCAGAGTGTGGCAGGAGACAAACAAGTATCTAAAAAGAGAAAACAAAGAGAAAGAAAGAAACATTGACAGGAGAGTAGACTAAGTAAATTCCAAGGCAAAGTGAAGAGGTATAATCTGAGGTGTTACGAGCCATGATTTGTTACATTCGCCCTCCTGATCTTAGTAGAGAAGATCAATCAGTAGAGACACTGTTCATAGGAGAGGTGGTGGCTATGAAGCAAGTGAGTAGGTTCATGAGAAGGATTAGTATGAAGGTCCAACCTGTGGAAGGACCTGTGGTAGACACAACTGGGGTGGTCTGAGAACCATCAATGGAGGAGTTAATCTCCAATTCTTTAAACATGTCATCAACATTCAGGACCAGGTTGTGGAACCCATGGAAGGGGTCATTGGCAGGATCGTTAAGAGTGGAGAAATCAGGTGCTGGGGTGCCATTGGTATGAGGAGCCCTTTGCCCACTCTTTCAGAAGTCATGGGAGCAATTCTTGAAGTACCTGGGTTGTTCTCCTTTCTGGTCATTCCTGTTTTCATTGTGCCCTCCATTGTGACCTTTGGGCTTATATGGGCCAGGGTGGCAATATTCTTTATTTCCACAGCTAGCATTAGCATGCTCTGGGGCATGATGAGAATATTTTGTGTTGCTCAGACAAGCACACTTACAAGTGGCCATGTCCACTGCAAACTGGTCAAATATTACCTGGGTGAGATAGCTGTTGGAGATTGAATCACCCCTGTGTGATGTACATTTGGTGCGAGTTTTTATTTGCTTACATAAGCGCTTAGAGCGCAGTTAGTAGTACATTTTGGTACTGTTTCCTCAGTAGTTGAGTCACTACTGAGGGTATGTTCACACATTCTTTCACCAGTACTTACTTACTGATGACCTGTAGCTGCCTACAGGTACACTAATATAATTTAGTAGTTGAGTCACTACTGAGGCTGCCTACAGCCCTTTTCTACAATAGCCTGACTCTTGTTTCCCATGATGAGTTTGGTTGGGTTTCTTAGCTGGGGCAGTGTGTGCATGACTGAATGTGGGAGGTAATGGGTACCATAGGAATGGGTCTGGGTTGTCAGTGTGGAGAACACAAAAGTTCACATAACTGGGAGGTACAACATCTCATTTGATGTCAAAGGAGCCATCACAGATAGCCATAGCAGTTGCACAGAAACATTCAAGCTTGAGAGGGGTGAAGTCCATCGTTGGACAAGGGGGATGTTGGGCACTGCAAGCATTTCACAATTTTTCTTCAGAAAACATGCTGAAAAAATTGAAGAAAGTGATACTCTTTTTTTGACAGCTGTTTTCAAAGAGAAAAGGCAAAAATAATATTTTCTTTTCTTTGCATGACTTTCCACAAAACATTGATTGATGTAATACCATTAGCATAGAAGCTAATCAGCACTACCATCAATTCATATTTTTGCACAAAAAAGACAAAGAAAACAACATTATATTTGCATTTTTTATGTGAACACAGCCCAAATAAAAGAGTATCTCTTCTTTCCATTTTTTCAACATATTTTGGCAAGAAAAATTGTGAAATGCTTGCAGTGGAGTTGGACAAGCCCTTTCATTCATCTTTTATATACTTTCTGGGTTCAGACAGGGGAGTTAGCAAAAGCTGAGGAGTGGGAGGTGGCTGGGACTGATGGAGTAGCCAGTTGTCAGTTGTCAACATGTGATCAATGATATTGAATGCTGGCAGCATGTGGTATTGTCATCCATGGAGACTACAAACAAAGGGATGGACTCATGCATTGCAGGAGATCATTGGTGTTAGAGACATTGAGTGCCTCAAGGTATTGGGAAAATGCTTTGAGGTGAGACACCTCATGCAGTGGTAGCCATACATTGTCACCACTTGAGTATTTGACTTGGAATAAGGACTCACCTCCTTTTCCATGGTGATCCTTAATCCACTTTACTGACAGGCTTTTGACTTTTCCAATTCCTATAACCTGGGGTAGTAGTCTACCCAGGAACCATTGGTTGTCATTAGGTACATGGATGCAGAGTAGGCTGGCATGGAAGGCAGGGTGGATACCTCACTGCTTTAGTTCAAGTGGCAAGTCTAGCACAAAGGTATTATTTTGGTAGTCATCAATGATTTTGTACAGACCCATAAACTTTGGAGTCAACTTTCAGGCATGTCCCTTTGGTAGCATGAGATTAGCTGTAGACAGATATACTAAGTCACCTTTGACAAATGGTGCATCTCTGTGTCTACAATTAGCCATAGTTGTCTGCTTCATGTGAGCAGCTATGATAGAGTCATGAGCCTGTGATATGGCATTTTTCATCTGCTGAGCAAATACTCATACTCCTGGGAATTCTGAGTTAGTTTCCCATATCATAGATCTTGGGGTTTGTCCATAGTTTAGCATAAATGGGGTAAATCCAGTTGTCTGAGCATGCAGAATTCATAGTGAACTCAATAGCTGGTAACTTACTAGCCCAGTCTTTCTGATTTGGGGAGATACATGATCATAGCATTTGTGTGATAGTACAGTTTGCTTGTTCTGTGATTCCATCTGTTTGAGGGTGGAAACTAGAAGACATGGAGTTCAGTACCCATTAACTCATTGAGTTTATTCCAGAATGTGCATAAATAATGAGTCTCTGTCGCTAATAATATTTGTGGCATGCCATGGAGTTTGTATACTCTGTTGAACATTACTCAGTGACATCCTTTGCATGGTAGGTTTGTTTCATTGGTATGAGGTGCACCATTACTGTTAGGTAATCAATAATGACTAGTATCATGTCAAACATGCTGTTAAGTGTCCAAGATTCTGGTAAGGGGCTGACAAAGTCTATGCCAATAGTTTCCCAGGGGTAATAGGGACATCTAAGGTTTCTAGTAATCCATAGCTAGGGAGGTTACTTGGCTTTGACACTTGGCAGATAGTGCAATTTGCAGAAGTTATCTACATCAGAATTGATTCCCTTCACCAGACATTATCTCATAGATAGTTAGTTGTTTTACTGGGTTGAGATGTGCTAATATGGAATGAGCATGTGAGATCAGGATCTTGCACAGTGGCAGGTGCCAAGCCTAATGTCTGGTATGCACAGTACTTTCTGTCCCTTGTCTTTTAGGTATATCAGACCATTGTGACTTCAAAGTTTTTGTAGTTCTTAGGTTGCTTAACAACATCCAGAAGAATGCATCCTGATCATATTGATGGTATATCCTTAATATTTATTCCTTGCTCTGCTATTGTTATGAAGTTGGGCAGTGACATCGCTTCCTCATAGTCACATGGTGGTTCCAGGTGCTCTACATTATTCTGACATGTGTCATTTCCCTTGGGTGATGTGTCTGGTTCTGTTGTCCTGTCATTGTCATCAGGAACCATTTGTTTGACAGGTGAGTCTAATTTCTCTGTACTCCCACCCTCCAGTGATTGTGTTGGTCCTTCCAGCAACTTAAGGATCATCGTTTCACATTAGGAAATGCCTCACATGCCCAGATCATTTCCTTGTCATGCTGAGGAAAATTGGGGAGCCTGTGTACAGGGGCTGTCACTAAATTCAGCATTAGTTTTGATGGTGCATGCTCCTTGGTGCTGACAAATTCACTTGCTGCTCTTACAGTGCCCTTCAGTTCATCAGAATAAATTTGACTCAGAGCATCAGTGATGACATTTGTTTTTCCAGGAATGTGAATAATGTCAAAGTGAAGTCAGCAAGGGTTTTGAGCCAGCAGGCTTGATGTGGTGACAGCTTTTGCTGTGTCTGTATCCATTTGAGTCCTTGTGTTGGTGAAGATCCAGAACCATGTTCCCTGCAGTAAGTGTTGGAAATGCTTTAGGGATTCTATGATAGCTAACAGTTCCTGTTTGTGTAGGGTAATTTTGCTGCACAGGGTTGAATTTGCCTGACCAAAATGACAATATTTCCCTTCTCAAGGGTTTTGCCCTGCCAAAGCATGCCACTTCCTCCAGACAGGCATGTCACATGACAGGTTTATGGGCAAGTGACCTGGTGAGTAATCAATTGTCTTTGCTGGGTTTCTCTGTGCTGATGAACTAATTCCTTTACTAGGTCAAATGCTCACTGCTCTGTGAATGACCACTGCATGGTGAGCTTGGTGCAGAGCTTGTGTAAATGTCTGAGTGGGATCCTGACACCTTCACCTGGTGTGAGGTATCTGACTGTGCCAATGAATCCTGCCAGTAAGTCTTTATTGGTTGGTGTCTTCCAACTAACAATTTTATCAACTTTGTCTGGGTCCATGCAAATTCCATCCTGGTCAATAACATGGCCCAGTATTCATAGCTCACCCAAAGAATTGTAGTTTATGTTCACTCAAAAAAATTTGTGTTTCCATAGGATATCAATAATGGTCTTTACATGGGCAACATGATCCTCTAAGGTGTCAGAGTATATTACAATGTCATCTAGATAGATCCATGAAAACTCCAATATGAGGTGCAAAAATATGATTCATTAGGGACTGATAGGTAGCACAGCATTGCAATCACCTATTTGCATGACATGACTGATCATTGTTCCATTGGGTGTGGTGAACAAAGTCTTGGGGACATCTTCAGGTCTGACATGGATCTGTTTGTATGCATCTTTCCCATCCAGTAGTGACCTGTAGGGGTGAGATATGATGTTACAGAGGATGGCCTCCATATCTGGTAGAGGCAAGGCTAACTTTGAGTGTTAGCATTTCATTCTCAAGTATCAATCATGGTTTGTAGGCATAGGGTACCATCCTTGGTTGCTTTCTTTAGCATTAACATAGGGATTGCATTGGTGCTGCTACTAAATTCCCAGTGCCCTGTTGAATATAATCATCATGCTTTGCATGCCAAAGAGGTTTGAGGGGCTCAGGGCAATGAGAAGGTCTCCACAAGTAAACTTTATTTTCATCAATAAGAGGAATACATGATTGATATCATGGAGAGGGGGAAGTGGGGTATTGATTGCTTCTTTACAGATATCCTTTGCATAAGCTCACAACTCCACTCAGAGTTTTTCCCTCTCATCTCCCATAACTTCAGCTGCATGGGACTCCAAAGCAATCATTTGTACTCCTGAATAGGTAGTGATGCATCACTTCACACTGTCACTTGCGCTGGGTTGAATCCAAGCAGTATCTGATGTTGGAATAAAAAAGGCATACCTAAAATTAGGTCATACAAGTCAATGTTGACTATGTCCAGGGTCCATTTCTCATGGATATTCTGATAAGAAATCCACAGAGTTGTGGTGGCTTTTACCTTGCCAAGATCCTGAGACTGCAAGTTGGAGATTTAATGGCCTGTCAAGGACATCCAAGGTCAGCTGTAATTGATCAACCAGCATTGTAGAAATAAAATCAGATGATGATCCAGAGTTGAGCAAAGCTCAACATGGTTTGTCATTAATGAACCATGACCACAGTCAGTTTTGGCAGTAGCCTTGTGACTCCTTTGATTCAGGTGGCATTCCATTCAATTGCATTAGTTCCAGCAGAGTGGTTTCCATCAATGTTTCCTGATATAGCTGTGCAAGTCAATGGGTCTCTCTTAGACATTCTGGGATGGTGGGCATAGGGCCATGCCAGCATGGTTCTTGTCTGTCAAAGACCAATTTGTCATAGCACTTAGTTTTCTGTATATGCAGCCAGTGCACAATATCAAATTCAGGGTCTATCAGATTTCATAATACACATGTGATTGTCAAGCATGTAATGGTCAGAGAGTAAGTATGTTTCTGGACACCATAGTCCTCTATCGTGAAGCATCTGGCTTGGAAGGGGAGTTTCCTGGGTCAACTGCTTTGTCAAGGGTTAGTGGCATGGCATCATATAGGGTAGATAGCACCCATGCTTTACAAGATCCTCTTTGCTTGTTGAAGTTCAGTCATCTCCAAGCAGGTTGTGCCAATAGCAAATAGCCCTAGGTTGGAACCTTCTTTGATGGCAGCTAACCTGGCTTCTGCTGGAGACAGGTCAATATTGTTCAGATGCATGTGAGGTCCCTCTGTTTTCCTGAGTCTGCCACTGTTTAGGGCAATTTCATTTGATATGATCAGTACTTTTGCAATTGAAGCACTTTCCTTCACACAAAGACATCGTTGTGTTCTTTGTCATTTGAGGCTGTCTGCTGAGAGTTAGAAGTTTGGAGGGTTGCAGTTACTCATGGGTCACCTGTTATTAGCAATACTGCCAGGTAGTTCGTTGTTTTAACAGATGCAGCACTCAGCTGATCTGTGCTTTGCCTATGAGACATGTAATTTCAGTCACATGATTGCTGAGGCCTATGGTTACAATCCATTGATAACATGTTTTGCCTTTTCATACCTTACACACTCTGACTTGAGTGTTATAATTGAGATGGTGGTGGCATTGTAGCCATTTCTGTTGAGTTCTGCACAAGTATGGTTGGCACATCTCCAGAATGCTAACACAATATCCTTGTCACTGATATCTCCAACAGTGTTGGTGATTTCTTGAAGCTTTCTAAGGAAGTCTAGTACTGATCATCTGTCTTGGGCATGCATCAAATTTATCGCACTGCTGCATCTGGAAGTCTGCAGGAAACACATAGTCAAAGAGCTCCTCAAAAAATGTTGACAGGTTATATTTCTTTTTGAGGTCAAGAACATTTCATTTGTAGAATCAGTAAGCACATCCATCAAGATACTTTCCTGTGACCCTAATACTCTTCTTTCGGTCCAGGCAGGCTCGTTTACCCAGTCACAACTTGTGACACCACTTCTTGAATAAGCCAACCTGTATTTGCCATGGTAAGTAAATGGTGGGTCTTCTTCTTTATGATTGCTGATACTTTGATTTGTTTAACTTAGCATGGTAGCAGTGTTTCTTCTCACATTTATGGGCCTTCATGTGGTCTGAGTCATCCATAAGTATGGATGAGGGTTCTTCATCTAGGAAGTCTGATCCAAACAAGAAATCATCTTCAGATGATGATGAGTCATCATCAGAAAATCCTGATGAAGGGTTGGGTGCAATGGGTCATTGATATGGTGGGTTGTCATTATGTCCACATTGTCCATGTTCCATGTCATCTGAGTCTGAAGAATTACTGCTGTCACTAGGGTCTCCATGCATTGTGTGAAGCATGGTGCTCTCACATGGGAATACAGATGATGCTTGGGCAATGTGAGCTTCTTTATTCAGGTTTCCTTTATTCTTCTGATGGTGTGCTTTACAATCTTCTCATGATTTGGCAGTTCTGGCTGATTTACAGCTTCAGAACTCAGCTTAGCACTAGCAGTGGTGAATTCCTTTTGGGTACATTGTTTCTGCTCAATGTTGAGTCCCAAAGGTCCTGGCCTTATGGACTCATGCTTTTTCTGTCATTTCAAGGACTCAATTGCCTGTTGCTGGCAGATCACTGCTTCAGCACTGTCAGCTGCTCGACCAGGCCAGTGTCCTTCAGTTTGTTAATCATATGTTCAGCATGTTCCACTATTTCTGGAACATTTTTGTCAAGGTAATTCTTTCATGACTTCAATAGGAGTGGGGGCCTTCCACTTTTCCTTCATCTTTGGTAAGTCTCAGCATGCTTCTTTCTGAAGCCAGTTTACTCAAAGTCTTGTCTATCTTGTGGTCATTTGTAATTGGTATTCCATACCATTGGGGAACAGAGTTCTTTAATGCTTCCTCATTCTGTATGAGGTCTGTCCATAACAGCTTAGGACTGAACTTATTTGCATTCTCAGACTTTGGGTCTATTTTGGGTTCATCACACATCCATGCAGGCCAGCAGTTCTGGTCTAACAGTACTGATGTCCTAATTATCAATACAGTACTTCATGCAGGTGAGTGTGGCTTCTCAAAGCCCTTGCCTGGTTCTGTGTGTGCTTCTACTTCCTCTCCAGTCAATACTGGGGGGTCTGGGGCACAGCTGCATGGCATGCTCCTGAGCTCATGGACTGGCTGCTTGACTGCATCTTTCAGTGCATCATTCATGCTTTCCTTGGGTTTCCAAGGTTGGCATGGCCTTTTAGGGCATTGCCCTGTGTCCAAATGAATCCTGAGGGTTTGTGAGTGGGTGGGACAACTGACTTGGTAGGTGCATCTATGTCATGGTTGATTCCAGTAATCCCTCCAAATCAGATAGGGCTGCCTTGTTCTGGCTCAAAGGACCAGAAATGGTGCCATATCTCTTCATTAATAGCTTTGGGTTAAATGGGGAAGAAGACATCAGTAATGAGTTTGGCAAAGTGACTATGCACCAGGGATCAAGCCAGTAATGAGCACAACATCAACATCAGGTTTGTTTAAAGAGTAAGCAGAGAGTTTAGAGGCAGTTCAAAATATGTGATGGAAAGGGTAGTTTTCAGCCACAGGTAGTCATTCTCAGCAGTGAGGCTTAGAGGGCTCACAATAGAACTGTCCAAGGTCTCTGTTTGAGAACAACTGGGGAAAATACATCGAGTGCTAAGGGTTTATATATGTTCAGAGTGCAGCAAGAGACAAACAATCTAAAAAGAGAAAACAAAGAGAAAGAAAGAAAAATTGACAGGAGAGTAGACTAAGTAAATTCCAAGGCAAAGTGAAGAGGTATAATCCAGGCATTACAGCATGATTTGTTACACCAAACCCACAGAAGAATCAGTACATACCCCAGCATCAGCTTCCAATTTGCCAAATCCATTGTGATATGTTGTGGGAACATCTACACATTGGTCTAATCCCATTGCATTTTTGTACTTGCTGGAGTGTATAACACCACATGCAGAATTATTTCTGACACCATACATGCAGTAGCATTCATTACAGGGATTGCAATGGGTGCTTGCAGTGTTTTCATGTGGCATAGATGGCTGAGGAGGATTAGGATGGCAGACTGGGTGACACCAGATGTCCTCACTTGCAAAAGATGGGTGAGAGGAATCATAATGAGGTATGTGGAATGGTTATAAGGGGGCCATGCAGTATGAAGGTACTTGATGAAGTGGCCAAGACATTGGTCTGACTCTGAATTACATGTGGAGAGCATGGGGGAGTGTGGATGCAGACAACTTTTGATTATACCATACACTTGGTATCAGATGGCACTGGTTCTGAAGAGTACCAACACTTGCCAAAGGTTTGCACTTTCATCCATCAATTCCCAGTTTGTGTGATAGGGACTGTCCTCCATGTTAGACCTCAAAGACCAGACAATACATATCTGGATTGCAGGCATAGATGCCCCAGAGGTCAGTTCATCCATTAATCACTTGCCATGATATACTAACTGTGCCACCTGCATATAGGTTGGTCATTTTGGTTGACCTGCACAACCCCATGCTGAAGAAAGCCTCTCATGGCAGAAAAATTGCCTGGAAGGCAGATTGGTGTATTGTCAACTTGTCCAAAAGGACCAGTATGGTTGTGTAGTTGTCAATTTGCTCATCTCAGGTGGGTATCCTTTACTTTCTGCACCTAAACTTCAAATTGGCTCTGATAAGTTGCCTTCTCCTCATCTGCCATGTAATTTGTAGGTTGTGGTTCTCCTTGTACCCTGACCTTTCTGCCCTTCTTCCTTGGCAAACAGTGGGCCAGCCCCCGCTTTAGAAATGCTGCATGCTGGTACTGTTACTACTATGAGCAAGCAGGAGCTGAACATGGCCCCTGGGGTCAAGAAGTTTTTCTTGGGATTGAAGCTAAGGCAAGGTAAGGTCTAACCAATTTTATGCCTGTATGAACCACTGGGGAATCTCATTTCATCATTGACCAATGTTGATTTATGTTTCTTTGATAGAACTGCAAGATGATGTATGTGGAAATATGGTGGTGGGTGAAACCCCGCAGAGTACAAGATGTTATGCATCATCACCTCATCACCATCCTGGCTGAACAATGAATGATTCTTGTGTGCTACAGTTGTGGATAGGCAAACTTGACAATTTTTGTACAGCTGGCCCAAATTTTTTGGGAAAAATCTAAGACCAGATTTGAACTCAGACAGCTGAAATACATCAAAAAACAGCCATCAATATTTTTCCTGCATTTTTTTGCAGTGGCCAAATATTTGGACTCAAAAAAGACATGATGAATAGTCTATGCATTGGTTAATGACAGCTTCAA
>JANFAE010000159.1:0-211464 GCA_024613145.1 Pisolithus marmoratus
TTGGAAAGCAACAGAGAGGTGACAGTACCACCAAAACCCCAAATTCATTTGCTTAATTTGAAGGATCATGTCTCAGTTCCTATAACTACTCACACTAGAAGAGCAGATGCACATGCTGTACAGATGTTGCTGGATAGTGGCACAACCAGTGTTTTTGCAGACTCTAAATTCATTGATTGAAAGAGGCTTCCCAAGCTTGCCTTTCCACAAGCTGTGGACATATTTAATGTTGATGGCACAGCTAATTCCACTGGAAGGATTATGCATCAGGTGCCACTTCACATCAGTTCAGTAACCACTTCAAAGAGTTAGTAGCTGATATCACAGATCTGGGATCCCATGACATGAGCTTGGATCACACATGGGTTGCCATGCACAACCCCAAGGTCAACTGGAAAACCAGTGAAATCTTGATGAAGAGGTGTCCCCTTAGCTGCAGGCAGCTCACACCTAAACTGGCTTTTGTAAGACACATATAGAAAATAGAGTTGCAAATGCAGGATGCTTTTATCACTGCCACAGCTTCCAACAAGCAGGAGGAAGCCAACAAAACCAACAAAACCCCTGAGGAGCTGGTTCCAAAGGAATATCACAGTTATCTATCTGGCTTCTCTGTCCAGGAATCTGAATGCATGCTGCTTAGGAAACCATGGGACCATGCAATAGAGCTTAAGGACTCATTGGTGCCAAAGAAGGGAAGGTTGATCCCTCTCTCTCCTGATGAGCAGGCCAAAGTTAGTAGCTTTGTTGATGGACAACTCAAGAAGGGTTACATCTGGCCCAGCAAGTCTCCACAGATGTCCCTGGTGATCTTTGTGCCCAAAAAGGATGAAGGAAGTGTATGGTACAGGATTACTGTTATTTATGTAAATGAGCATACAGTCAAGAAGTCATATCTGCTCCTGTTGATCTTGCAGCTTGTTGACAAGCTCAAGGGTTGTAAACTATTTATGGAAATGGACCTTAGGTGGAGATACAATAAAATTCACATCAAAAAAGGTGATGAGTGGAAAGCTGCTTTCATCTGTCACCATGGTGCCTTTGAACTGCTGGTCATGTTCTTCGGACTCTGTAATTCCCCTGTCAGATTCCAAAATATGATGAACAACATCTTTGGAAAAATGGAGGATGTTGTGGTTGTGTATATAGATGATTAATGATATTTATGAAGACAGACTATGAAAAGGAACACAACAGGATTGTGCTGGAGGTACTGAGGCATTTGAAGGAAAATGACCTGTTTGTAAAACCAGAGAAGTGCCTTTTTTAAGAAGCAGGAAGTTGACTTCCTTGGAATGATTGTTGGCATTAATGGGGTTAGGATGGATCCATCCAAAGTCTCTGCTGTGCAGAACTGGCCCATTCTGACCACTGTCATGCTGCTTTTCCACCTTTTGCCCTTTCCAGATATTGCCACCTCCTTGTGTCTTCATGAATGCTGCCATCATCCCCATTCCCATGCTCTGATAGCACCTCACTTACCAGCCACTGCCTGCCTTAGGGGCAAGCCTGTGGACTCTACTATATGATGCATGGAATGCTTACATATGCTTCCCTTTTACAGTTTTACCTTTCTTTCATTGCCCATGCAAAGTGAGATCCCCATTGGGATCATCATCATGTTTTACTTTACCATTTGTCCTCTTATGCACATGACTTGGTCACATCACATTGTGCTGCGTGCATGTATGAGGGAATACCTTCATACATTGTGTCCAGTTGTTGTGACTTGGTGTGCTGGTGCTGTCTTGTTTATGTGCCCTCCCAGAGATGGCCTCCATCTCTGTTTACCTTTACCATACATGGCTGTAAGTACAATACATGAGCCTGTCACCTCAGGGGTATATAAGCCCCCTGAGATGTGCCAGTGTCTCCTTGTACTTTTCACTACCAAGTATCCTACCATGTAAAGGTAGAGGGCTTGACCTCTATAAATCTTCCTTTGCTCTCAGTCCAACCAACCTTCATCTTTTTGGGTGAATTCTGGTTCTGCCCCTTTGCAGGTAATCCCAACTTGCTTATAACCATCAAGACCAAGTCTTGCCATGACTGTAGGATATTAGGGGTGTCACTGCTTGGCACATCTCCATACCACTACTGAGTATATTAGGAAGAGGCCTGCTCAGGCAAGTTGCCTAGTTCACCTATTCCCTCCCTTTGGTCCTGGTTAGCCATAAGGTGGTCAATAAGCATGCATCAGCTCATGCCTTGAACAAGCACACATTAGCTAATGCCACATGACAACCACCATTTGTAGAGTCCACAGCTTCCTCAGCCTTGCAAACTTTTACTGGTGTTTCATTAAGGACTTTGCCCAAGTGGCATGTCCCCTTAATGACTTGACCAAAAAGGACATTCCATTCCAGTGGACCAACAGATGTCAGTTGGTGTTTGATACACTTAAAGAAGCCTTTACCTCAGCCCCTATTCTCATGTTCCCTGATCAGGATTGGACATTCCATCTTGAAACCAATGCTTTGGATTACGCTACTGGAGGTGTGCTTTCAGTAGAGTGTGAAGATGGCCTCTGGAGGCCTGTAGCCTATTTAAGTCACTCTCTTTCTGGAGCAGAGTTAAATTATACAGTTCATGACAAAGAGATGCTAGCCATCATTTGTGCTTTGGAGCAATGGTGTCACTACCTTGAACCTGCTCTGTACCAGTTTGAAATTTGGATGGACCATCACAACCTAAAGTGGTTTATGATGTGTCAAACACTTCAAGCCCATCAGGCATGGTGGGTGCAATACTTTAGTCATTCAACTGTGTTATCATCCATAAACTTGGTGTTTCCATGGGACAACCAGATGCTCACTCCCATCATGAGGACTTATGTAGTAGAAAACAAGGAAAATTCAAAACAGAGGAGTCATTATTTATTAAACCTGAGCAGGTTCACCCAGTTCATATGGACTCTTCATTGTTAGAGGAGCTTCATCATGCAATGGTTGTAGTAGATGCTGGAATACTCACTCCAAAGGACAGTCATTTGTATGATTGTAACAAGGGCTGGATACCTAAAGGACTTTGTAGAAAGGTGCTTCCTGCTCTTCACAATTCACCCCTAGTGGGTCATCACAGTGTTAAAGGAACTCAGGAGTTGATCACATGCTGGTTCATGTAGTCTACCTTAAAATCCACTGTCAGGTATGTCAGACTAGCAAGTCTAGTAATAAGCTGCTGGTTGGTGAACTCAAGTTGCTTCTGATCCCTAGTGGACCTTGGCAAGATCTTACTACCAATTTCATGGATGTAGGAGTGAAGTCCTCCTCTGGAAATTCCCATGTATTGGTTGTTGTAGATTGCTTCTCCAAGGAAGCTGAGTTTATACCCTGCACTGACAAGGATACTGCTGCTAGTATGGCATGGCTTTACTTATCACATGTCTGGAAGCACCACAGACCACCTCTATCTATTATCTCAGATTGTGGACTGCAGTTTGCCTCACAGTTCTCTTGTGAATTATTTAAAATGTTGGGAGTTGAGCAAAAACTCTCCACAGCCTTTCATCCACAATTGGATGGTCAGATTGAGCAGTTGAACCACAAAATTCAACAGTACCTTCAGATGTATGTAAACCATCAGCAGGAATGATGGGACAATGGTTTCCCTTGGCACAGTTCATGTACAATTATTCCAAATCTGGTTCTACTGGCAAGTGCCCCTTTGAGGTTACTCATTCATATACACCACAAATGGGCATTGAGCTGACAACTTCTAAGGTAGAAGCAGCTGAGGCAACCACTAGATCTTGGTTTCAGGTATTCCAAGAGGTACATGACTCACTCAGGAAAGCTAGGCAGCATCAGAAGACTCAGGCAGATAAACAATCCACCCCTTCCCCTATGTATACTGTCAGTTCTCAGGTCTGGCTAGCTACAGACCATCTCTCTCTGAAAGACCAGCAAAGCTGGAAGTTGACCAAGAAGTGGATTGGCCTGTATGAGATCTTGGACATTCTCCCTAATGCCATTAAATCAAAGTTACCCCAGAACATGCATATTCACCTAGTGTTGTGCAGCATTAGCTAACATGTGCTTGTTCAAGTGACAAGCTGATGTGTGCTGTGAGCCTTCTGACTCAGTGAACCAATGGGGAGGGAATAGATGAGCCTGACTCCTGTTGGTGCAAATCTCTTCCTGATATGTTGACCAGTGGTATGGAAATGTAGTCAACAGGGACACCCCTGACTACCTCCCTATTGGAGTCAATGATAAATCTTGCTGAGTATATGAGGTCAGAAGTATCTGCCAAGGGGCAGAACCAATACCTGCTTTGAGCAGAGCAATGATCAAGCAATAGAGTAAGGAGAGTTTATAGAGGTATATCCCTCTACCTTACTGGTAGGTAGCTTGGTAGCAAAGTACAAGGAATCCCAGTTGCATCTGAGGGGTTTATATACCCCACAGGTGATGGAATTACTAATTACAACTATTGCTATACATGGTAAGGTAAACAAGAAGGCATTCCTCTATAGTACAAACAGAGAGGCCTGGCACATTGAGTCAGAGTGACCCAGGTGAAGGCACACCTTTGTATTTGCCTAAGGGCAAACACAAAGTCTTGGTGTCATGGCACAACAAGGTCATGTGCATGAGAAAACAAAAGGTGAACAAGAAAGAAACAGAGATCCATATTGGTGTAGGGAGTGAGTACTCCCCACTAGGATATTTCTTTTAATTTATAGTTTTTACTTTCTTTTACTTTTATTTCTGTTCATTTACTTTAGACTTTACTTAGCTTCAAGAGTAGACCCATGATGTGGCTTAAGTGAGCCCATGTGCACTTACTCTCCACTGTAACTACTTACAAGAAAATAATAATGAAGTTCCAAGTTACAAGTTTGAGTTCAAGTTAGAGAAGGCCTCAAGTTGCCTTCTTCTGTGTTCAGACAGATCTCAGACAGCATCAGACATCCTTCCCCAGACAGTTTCTCTTGCAGGCTATAGGAGCCCTTTGGAAGACCTCTCCCTTCAGATCACTCTTATCCATCCTCAGCATTTATGTTTCAGAATTTTCATCAGGATCTTGCTTCATACAGCATAAAGGTAAAACCAAAAAGGGAAAACATAGGTAACTGGGGTCACATCATAAACATGGAGTCCATACACTTGCCCCTGAGGCAGGCAGAGGTGTAAACAAGACACCACTAGGGCATGGGAAGGGGAATGATGATGACCTCATGTAAGACAAATGAAACAGAGTGCATAAGAAAAGGAAAAGGAATAAGCAGTGCATGACACCCAGTTGTGAATGTTTCTCAGGTAGAACCATATCTTGGGGGCCCTTGATGGGGAACCCATTACTAGATTGGGCCCTCCATGAGTGACCAATGAAGGAGATGTCAAGTATGAAGTTAAAAAGGTGGTTGATTCCTGCTTGAAGCATGGAGGATTACAGTTTTTAGTCCACTGGAGGGGCTGTCTTGATGAAGATCATACTTTGGAGCCTTCCTATGCTCTTAAGAATCCCCAGGAGGCTATCAATGACTTCTACAAACTCAACCCTGGAGCCCCCAGAAAACTTTGCCTCATTTCAACTTCAGGCCTTCTCTTCTCCCCCATACCCAACCCTTTGACTGCTGTGCAGCCTATTTGGTCTTGCCTGGAAGTTGGACCATACAAAGGGACAGTGTAACAGTCTCTAACTTTTCCTAGTGTAGTTTTCCTTTGATAGTTACTCTCTGGTTAGGGTTACAAAGATGCTCACATAGATGCTTTACTTAGTCAGCTTTTGTTGTATTAACTTAGCATGTTCACTGCAGCCAATATCATTTATCTCTCTTTATTTTGTTTGTTCTATGATGTTCATTGGTACAAACAACTCTAGTAGTATAAATACCAGGCTCTCTTGTTGTAGAATACTCCAATCAAGTTCATTTGTTGCTTTCCACACAATAACTCTTTTCCTATTAGCTTTCTATCAGTTTAAGGAGTGACCAAGTTACAGCTTTTGTTGTTGGTGTTACAAGTTGGGTGGCATTAGGCATATTGATACTGGTGGTATGGGAAAATGGGGGTTGGGGGGGGAGTGGGTGTACATTCTTTGCAGGATGGCACCCTGGGCACAGCTGGACTTGATGGATGTGTTACTACTGTGGGGTATATTTTTTGAGAGCCTGATGAGGCCAAACAGGTTGCAATGCAATCCAAGCAACATTGCTCAAGAACTAACTCACTTTGATGCCTAGATCTTCAAAATAATATATTAGCTAGTGTTTCCACATCTGCTGTGTTCCATTCAAGGTTTTTAATCAGGGCAATTAGAGCACCTTTGCCAGCATGCATTAGTAGTTCAGTGTTGGTCAGAAGAGCATGTACTGAGATTAGTTGAACTAATGTCTAGCCCAGGATTATGTGAGTGTTGCCCAAGCATGGTAGGACAAAGAAAGGGAAGGAAAGCAAGATGGTTATCACAGTTCATGCTGAGCATTCTAAGTATGACAGTGGATCTCAAGCAGAAGGTTGGTGCTGTACTTTCCCATTCATTAATAGTCATTGTAGGTGTACCATGGGTTTGATCACAGTGAACTGTGCACCTAAGTGATGTAACTCTACTCTCATAAGACCTGAAGGATCAATAAGATACACACAAAATGACACATGTACTCATGTTAGAACTCCCTGTGTCACACTACAAGGCAGCTTGAGGTAGCAAGTAGTAGAATTTCCAAAGGAGACAACAACTTGAAATGACAATCAGATTAAACCAAGACCATCCTTGAGGGTGCACCCAGCACAGTAACACATCAAAAATTCATTTGGCAGGAATATGTATGTGTATGCAACTTACCATAGGTCAATGCCATGAGCAAGGAAAGCCAATAATGGCTGCATAGAACAATGGAGTGGAGGATCAAAGATTGAAGGGGATTATTGACCTGCAACATGCCAAACCTGTGGATAGAGTTGTGATTAAAAGAATCCTTGGGACTGAATGATGTGGGTGATCTTCATGGTCATTAGCACAATTGACCATCAGATCCATACAGAGATCACTCTTGAAGGCTCCAAGCCTTCAAAGACTGTCAACCCTGAAGGGCACCAAGCTCCTGACACATGGGAAGAATGCACCAAATGTTCTTTTACCATGTGGGAAGGTTGTATGGATCAAGTATGGGAGAGATGCATCATGAGAGCACATACCTACAAAATCTTAGCCTTGAACTCACCAAGCCCCAGTGAGTGTACATCTAACCCCCTTCCAGGTTCTGACACATGTTGTGCAATAATCTGAACATTCTGGAGGTTATGTTATTAATGCTGCTATGAAGAGATGGATGTGTGGGTCACCATAGTATTAGCATGGTTTGGTTGGCATGCAAAATATGGAAGAGAGACATGAGGAAAGAGAGCAGGTGTGATTAGACAGAACAATGGAGTGGGAGAACAGGAGGTGGAGGAGACCATAGGTTTTGAGTGCACTGAGCTTTTGAACAAGAAGACAAATCTTCAGGAGTGACTAATGAGTATGATATTCATGTTAGTCCCCACAGTCAATCATTGGATCCATGCCAAGACCACCTGTGAAGGCTCTGAGCCTTCAAGGGCGGTCAAACCTCAAGTTCAAGGGCACCAAGCCCTTGACACATGGAGAGAATGCACCAAACATCCTCTTACCATGTGGAACAGTGTGCATGGGAGAGGTGAACATTGCCTGTGGCAGTGTACATGTTTGTTGTCTTTTGTTTTGCCTGTGGCAGGCACTTCATACATAACACTGCAAGCATTTCATGGTTTTTCTTCTGAAAAAATGCTGAAAAATGGAGGGAAGAGATACTCTTTTATGTCAGATAATTTGTCACAGAAAATGCAAATATAACTTTATCTTCTGTTTTCTGAAGAAAGATTATAAAATGCTTGCAGTGTAAGTACTTGACATGCTTCAATATTTAAACTTTGGCACTTCTTTCACTAGGTACATAGTCCTAACTGAGTGCTGACCTACTGGAATGGTCAAGATCCCACTAATCTGCTAATGGAGGTGGATCTAAACTTCCAGAAAGACTACAGAATAAAATTTTAAACATAAAACAAATGCCTGATTTCCACATCGCAAAGAAAGTTGGTTGTCATATTCCAAACTTTTTTTTAGCATGGGTAAAGCCAACAGTGAGAGAAAGTTGTAGGTGGCAGTGACCCTGTGTTCAGAATGGCCTGAAATAGCAATGCCACCAGCAGTGGCAAATAGACTTTACTTGGTAACACTTGGGTTAGCTCACATGTGTGGGCCCTCTCTCATCTCATGCTTAAACACCACTAAGTCTTTCATCCCCTCCATTGCTGAGATCATCCTCAAGCCTTATTCTTGAAATGTGAGTGTTTTTCCCTTCATTCTTCATCTTTTGCTGTAACTGGTCAATTATCACTGTGAACATTTGGAGCATTCATCCACCAGGTCTTGGGGGTTTGGTACCCCCAAGTTCTTGATGGGTTTGGTGCCCATTGAGAGTTACCTTGGTAATATCTAATGAGCTGCATGTGCCAATCCTCTCCTTGGGGCTCTTCTATTACAGTCCTGGCATTGATGACCATCCTTGTACATTTAGTCACCATACATACTGGTCTCCCCTTTGCACTCATTAGAAAGTTGCACTCTTGAGGGTAAGTTTTTTTTGTTTTCTCTCATTCTTTTTCAACATGTGGTAAACACTGTTCTATGGTTGGACAAGTAAACATTTGCAGTGTTTGTCCACATGGGCTCAGGGGTTTGGTGCCCCACAAATTCTCAAGATGCTTGGGGCCTGCCAAGAGTAACTATGATCAGTTGCACTGGCCAGAACCCTCAAGGGATTTTTCATTCATTGTGAATTGACCTCATTGTTGTCTCATTCATTTATTCCCCTTCCTGTGCTCTGTACTCTTCTGCACATCACTCCTCAGTTTAAGTGAGTACTAATGCACTTTCTTCTTTTTCCAAAAGAATCAATATGTCTCTCTTGAAAGACTATGAGTTATCACTGCATAATCACCCTGGTGATGGTGCATCCTCCTCATTCCCTAACTTAGTTACAATCTGACTGTCATTATTTTCAGGCAGATGTAGTGCATTCAATGCACATGTCCTTGCCAAGTTCAGCAACCACTGGATTACATTGCCCAACATAAGCTTTGTTCTTCAATTCTTTATCTTTGAGGGGGCAAGGGTTGAGCCTCTATGTGACAGTGGTTTGGCAATGTCAACTGTTTCCAGTTGCCACAATTGTACACAGTATGCTATGTATGGAGCACTTGTATCCCTCAAAAATTGGCCTATTGAGATGATCTGATGTGGAAGTGGTTATGGTGGAATGTCACCCACTCAGTGGAGGATTTTGTCTTGGAGAGAGGGTCAGCCTTCAAGGTTGGCAGGATTCACAAGGATAAGTGGAAGTTAATGGAGACCATTTATAATTGATTGGATGAATGGGCTTATGATTGGATATAGAAGAATCCCCACTATGATGGCCCTCTGAGGGTAGATGCATGGATGTGGTCATGCTGACAACATCTCCTGCATCTGAAGGTGCAATTTTCTCTGGTCCACTTTTCTTCCATTTAAAAATTCTGTAGCAACTCCTGTTCACATTCTGAGACACTGTCATACTTGTCACTCTTTGTCAACATCTCTGCCTAGGTGTCTTCAGGATGCTAGAATATTTGCAGACAGTGCTCCCCCTGTCTGATGGAGCTTTCATTGATGTGTTCAACCATTGGATGGAGGCTTTCACCATGGATCCTGAAGAGTGCTAGTACCTCTTTGAGGCATGCATACCTGTCTAGCTGGTTTGGAAGCTGGATCATGTCCCAATCTGGACAGCAGCAATGGGCTAGGCACAGATGAGGTTGTCACTTCTGGAGTGCTCCAATTCATATATGATGTCCATGCTTGGTTTGTATGAATTGAGAGCTCACCAATGCCTGTAACACTGGGCCAAAGTGACATGCTAGGGGGTGATGAAACTGAAGAGTTGCTGTGTGTTGCCAGGGGTGAAAGCATGAGAGCAGAATTGACACTAGAAATCATGCATATGGTCTTTTTGCCTCCTACATGAACTGCACATATACATGTACAGATATGGGCACTCTTCACCCAAGTTTCCCAAATGTGTGGCTTTCAACATGTGCAGGCCAGCACAACCATCAAGACGAGCATTGATATTTTATCACACAACTTCTTCCCACAAAGTTGATGGTGTGGCTCTTCAACAGTGCTCATGTGGGAAAACTCAGGTGTTGCCCTGCTTTATGTACTGGTTGATCAATGGTTAGGTGTGATGGAGTGAATTCCTTCAATTATTCCAAACTCATATTTCATCAGAATTGCTGCTCCTCTGTAATTTTCAGTGTGGTTGCCCCTGAAGAGGTGCTCCAGAAGTTCACCTCCCTTTTATTGTCCATTCCCCTAGAACAACCATTCAAGTTTACCAATGAATTCAACAGGCAACTTAGCTCACACCATGACATTTCTCCTTACAACATCCTTCTCCTTGCTCTAAGGAACACACAGTTATGGGAGCTGGAGAACATGTGAAGTATGTCTCGAATTTGTTGGTAGTTCCATCAAAAATTTTCTAACTTTCCTTCTTTGGTTCTGAAGGCACCCTCCCAACATTTGCACTAAAACAGACAACCCTCTGTCTTCATTATCTCCTCCCTCTGCATCTACTGGGAATAGTGGTCCTGATGAATTTGAGCTCATACATGCAAGCGAGGTATATGCCTTGTTGATGTATGTGCCTCATGAGTACTTCACCCAGACTTCTCCCACAGAACTTGTGAAGAGGGCCATTAAGTGGTGACATCACAATATGCTTGGTACTTTGGGGCATAAATGATGGCAGAGAGGTGGATTCACTGCAACTAGTTGATGGTGGATGTGCTATGGACATGGACAAAGAAAGCAGTTCCAAAGTCCAAACATTCAGAGGACTCTGTGTCCACCATCTCACAATATTCCATGCTTTCCTGTACTGTATGGGCCAGTTTACAAACAGTTTGGGCTACACCATGAGTTGGGCTTCATCTTTGAGAATTTGCTTCAGGCATCCCATTCATTGAACTTGATTAGACATCTCATGCATACATTGAACATTTACTCCAGCCACCATGAACTTCAGCCCTGTCATCAGATGCATGTACAAGAGAGATGTTAAACCTTGTTTCATTTCAACTATTGTAAGTCTGCCATCACACTCCTGGTGTGGTGCAGTTACCAGTCTTCCTAGTACTCTCCTTTGTGCTCAGAATCCCAAGGTGGTGATGGAGGCAGTCAACATACTGAACCATCTTCTTGCTGCTGAGCCATTGGCCAATTTATTGTCACAGGGAGCACAGAAATGTGAGTTCATCTGACCTGTTGCATTCCAACTTGTTGAATGTCTAAGGGAACATCATACTCCTGAAAGGTGAAATCTACTATTTGGAAAGCTTATCCAGCTGGGTTTCTGATGTAGCAGTGTAGCCTTGCAACAGTGATTGTTTTGGTGCTGAAAACACTATATGAATACTTTGTACCTGTCCTTTTAGAAGGGGAAGAGCCTGGAACCAATGACACATTCACATTAAGCAAGCATGTCAAAGCTTGCTCTTATGCATTATCATTTGCTTGGTGGTTAAGGATTGACAGTATGTGGCCTTACTGTCCAGTTGCACATATACTTGCTTGATGTTATGCAGTAATGGGCAGGGTTGTGCCCATAGGCACCAAGTTGGTGAATATGGTTATGCAAAGTGCACTGCAAAGTTGCTTGCCACTGGTGGGTGTAAAACATGTCAAGACATGTCCCAGTGTCCTTGCTCTGCTGTTTGAGGAGCTTCGATGTCTTCCTGATATTTCAAACTTGGAATACCTCGAGACAATCACAGCACTGTATTCAATATATGGCACTGAGATGGAAAGTAAAAGCTTGTTCAATGTCAGTGGCAACTTAATTTCTTACCTGATTGCTGCAGTGCACAATGCTCTCGATGTCCAAGTCATCAAAGCTGCGAGGGAACTGTCCATAGATCATTTGCACACCTGCTTAGCATGATAGCAGAAGGGATTGAAGACCCTCATCTTCTGGTGGGTCAGTGTAAGAGCTTGATACACCTCTTGCCAATGCTACTGCATGATACATCTCAAGGTCCATACTAGTCTCCCATCATGATAGGTAACAGGGTTCATTAGCAAGTTCTCTACAGGAACTCTCAAGGTAGTGCAAACTTTTGTAATGTGCTGCCTCACCACATTCACTGGTCAGCCTCACCTCTACAATGGTCCATCAGAATTGAAAAAACATCATCTGGAACTCATCATGAAACATTGCTCTGACAGAGTGGGTGCAGTGCTTTACATATCTGTCTTTGTGGTTGATCCCATCCTTGCAGCCAGTTGCTGTTCATTCATTTGACCTTGGGAGTATTTGGTCTTTGCTCTCTAAGAGTATCATTTCCATAGCAGACTCTCTGGTGCATCTGCAGTGTGATGTAGTTATACATACCTTCCCACATCTAGCCTTTGTCCTACATTGACTTCTGTTAATAATGAAGCATGGGCATCCCCAACTAGGAGCTAAGCAGAGTAAACTTGTCACAGGATATAAGGTGTAGATTTGGATGTTTTGGGAGATTGTATTCCACAACTGATGTCCTTAGACATCTTGCAACCTTGTGCATGTACTGTCATTCACCAAGTTTCATTGATAGCACCCTTGACAGCCAGCACAGGTTCAACTTCAGGCTGCCACTGTGGGTGTGAAAGTGAGTATATGCATACAATCAATGTATTCCCATGTGATTCAAATGATGTGCATGATACTCTGTAATGCCTGCTCCTAATCCTCTTTGCAATACAACCTCAGCTCCAGACTGCAGCCAGTTGTTGTGTTTCTTGCAAGAGTACTGCAAGGGAGTACAATGCCAACCAGTGAGTACAGCAGGTATCTGGTGCCAACATCTGTGTGAGGCAGCAGAGGATGAGGTTGATTTGACTCATCTGGCTAGACAATCAGGCACTTTTCATGAGTTTATCCATGGCTTCACCAGTTCACCTACTGGCTCTTCTCAAAAGCAATGAAATGGAGATGATTCTAGTGGGGCTGGAATTGCAAAGTGTCCATGCACTCTACCAGATCATTCACACATAAGTCTACTTCATCAACTGTGCTTATTCTATCTACAGGAACTCCCTAGAATCTCAGAGAGGATTCCCAAGACAATTGTCAGGCCTCAGGGAGGCTCCTGCAGGTACCAGGCCATAACATGCAACTCTCCATAAGTATAGATTCCTACACATACACTCCCCAATGATTGAAGACCTTCTGCAGGGGATCAAGAAACAGGAAAGGGTTAGTGTGATCTGTCAACAGAGTGCACTAGCCTCTTCCTACTGTGGCACTCAAAGTATCTCTAAAATCTAAGTAAAATACATAAAATTTGTCTCATCATTGTAAAACCTACAGCTGCATATAAGCGACTGCAGCACATGCTACTCTTGATAGATGTCTCATTGGTTTGCCACAAGAAATTATACAACAGATTCCATTGCTTCCATACATGCATCCAATAGACACCCATGATTATTGGTGGGGGTCACATCTTTCAACCAGGGACCCACATGTGGCCTGAAGAAGAGCATCTCACCTGAGTCAAAGGTAAGGGGTGACATGTCAGTGAGCCAAAACACAGCACTCACTGGATAGGCCCATATATGACCCTAATGTTGTGTTTCATTGACTGTGTGTTGAGTGGCCATGTGGAAAATTTGGTGATGTTGAATATAAAAGATACTATTAATGACTGAAAATACTGGCCAGACCAGGGATCAAACCTGGGTCCTCCCACTAGTACTGGTGTGCCTTACCACTAGGCTACCTGACCATTCCTACCCTGTCTAGAGTGTGGATTCTCATCCCAACAACTATTGCTTTGGCTTTGACACTAGGATATAAGATCATAATGTCAGCTGAGAAACCTGAGGGGATTTCTCTAAAGGTGATAGGGAACTTGATGGCAACCAATCTAAATTGCAATTGCAACTGAGAACAAGAGGACCAATACATGCTGACAAACTTGATGATCTGAGGGAGGGGATAAATGAAGTCATTCAGGGTTGGACAGTTGGACTATAAATGCGAGATGGCATACCTTATGAAGGCTATCACTCACCTCCAGTCAATTGATGAGTTCTCTTGCCATCCATAAGATGAGGTTACTGAACATAGGGAAACTTTCTTCCCTCTGTGCTTTGGGGAGCTTTTGGATTTGAACATTTCCAACCACAGGGTGACATTTGACAGAGTGTGTAGACACGATGTAACTGGAACCATAGACAAATTTGAAATGTTTGGCTTGAGCTTTGGTTATCTGCACCATGTGCAAGCTTTGCAGCATCTCCAGTTCACCTGGTGCATGATCAGCTACTAATGCTCATAAAATGTGTTCAATGAAATTAACCCTTGAGTCAGAAAACTTCCACATGCATACTATTCTTTTGTACATTGATAAGTCACTCAGTCTTCTCAATAGATGTGGAAATTTCATTTTTCTCTGTTTTGACCTCCTTGAGCTTTTCTTCGAAGCAACTGAGCTTCACCTTGGCTTCCTTGACTTCCCAATGGTAATTGTCAAGTTCTGCACTATGAGATATCAATGCCACCATTCCATAAGCTTTGGACATAAATGGTGTGCTCACCCCTGTTCAGCTATGCTCACCTTGAGTTCCTTAAAACAATCCTGGTCACAAGCTTCTAATTCTGCAATCTCTGCTGTTTCCTGCTCCAACTCTTCCATGAGTTGATCATATTCCTGCTGCAAACTGGGAAGGATACTTTGGGCCTCACAGATAATCCTTTCGATAAAATTGGCATCCTTGGTACAGTCTAGCTTTTATACACAAGCAGACTGATGTTGATTGTACCTTTTCCAGATGTTCAAAGCCCTTGCTAGCCTTCTCATACAACCATTCGACCCATTGTAATTTCCAGTTGTACCACTCTGACTTTGCCTGCTCATGGTTATGGACCTTGATCAACTTCAACCAGTGAATCAACTCTGCTTGTCCAATCTTGTCCACCAAGATGAACTCTTGGAAAAGTTGTGGTGTCATCTTGAGTGCTTCCTCTTCAGCTTCCTGGTATATAGCCTGGATGCACTCAATCCACTCTTGCAGATCCTTGCTGACATAGGTATATAGCTCGAGTTGAGGTATGTTGACTGTCATGGCTACCATGTACTCTGCTAAAGGTATTTGTCCCTTGACAGATCCTCTCCACGAAGGGCAAAGGATGGAGGAATGGATGCTTTGTCAACAAGGTGCAGCAATTTCATCCATGAATCAAATGCCTGTCATCTCGAAGAATTGTTCAATTGAAATAAGCAGTCCTTCTTCTCCTTCACTGCCTGGTCTTTGGATGTCTTCCTGCCATTGCTCAGTCACATCAGTTGTTGGCTCACCAGTTGGCAGTGAATTCTGCAGGACTTCATCATCAGCATCATCACCCATATCTTCAGCCACATCAGACATGGAGTCTGCTGCAAGCACCTGCTGAGAAGAAAGGAGCAGACTTGGTTCACCTGGTAGGTCATCATGGGAGGATTTGCTGACCACCAATGTTTCATGGGGCTTGGGGGAGGGTGTGGCCTGTGTTTCCATCTGTTCCACTGTCTCTACCATATCTCCCATGGTGGAGGGATCCCAAGCCATGCAGTCTCTTCCTGTACCACCCTTCTCTGCAGAAACCTTGAATTGAGATTGTACCCCTTCTACATCTCTAGCCACAGCAATGCTCTTCCTCCTGGATCCCATGGCCTGTTTATTTGGAGAAGATGGTTGACTTGACTGGTTAGTGTCATCTGTGGAGACAAGAGTGCCTGTTCCCCCAAAGCTCTTCTATCATGCAAGGTATCCCAAGGGTCTCCATAAACCAAGCAATGCATGTTTACCCAGACCAGCCTCAGATTGTGTCCCTTGCTTAATCTGAGGCTGTGTTGGCTTGCTGGGCCATAGTTTAGAAGAGGCATTTGAAGGCTGAGGCAAATCAGGATGAGTCAATCCTGTGGTAAGCTTTTGGGGACCTGAGGGTTTCTTGGCTGGGCTGGATTGACCATCAGGAATCTGGGCAGCAGTAGTGGATCGCTTTTCAGGAACTGGGTGAGAAGTGGGTGGAGCAAAATTCACAGACAACTTCTTAGGTGAATGCAGGTGTGAGTTGGCTTTGCAAGGGGAAGGTGGTCATACAGCTGTCACAGGAGTTCAGGGCCAAGGAATAAAGCTGAACTTTTGTGGTGCTGCAGGGATATCTCGGGGTTCTGCTAATGTGGGCTCTGCAGAGTCAGGCAAATAGCATACAATTAAACTGAGATGTACCTCCTGGTTCACTTCCAGTACCTGTCAAGAAAGATGGTTTCGCTGCATTCACATGTGTTTGTTGCAGAACTTCCAACAAGTCTGTAGCTGGTGTTGGTGAAGGTATCTTGGAAGTGCTTGCTTCTCCTTGTTCACTGTACACTGACATAACTTCCATCATCAAATCAGCTGTACTCAGTGCCAGGCTTATTTGCCTTATATGTAAGCTGGGTAACATTGATAGTTTGGTTCCCTTCATTGTCATTTCTATTGTTCTCTTCCACAAAACTGTCCTTTGTGCTGGTAAAGCTGCCAGGCTGACCATCTTCTCTGTCAGGGTTCTCAGATCCCATACAAGCATGGGTGGCCTGCAACCTTGACACTGCATCAGACAGTTCCATATCTCATACCCCACTGTCACCTCCATTCTCTTCATCATCATCTGATGGAATAAATGGCATGTTGCCTGAGTGCATAATGGCCTGAAGAGCCAGCCATGCTTCACTTGGTGGTGCCATGGGGTGCACAAGTGGAACTGTGAACTCCATGGGTTGAGATGTGTCACCCTCAGGGCCAAGCGAGTGTGACTGCACTGAATCTTCCTCCACAAAAGACTGTTCCTTGTGTTGCCCCTGCTCATCTTCAGTTTGATTGTTGAGTGATGATCAAGCAACAGTAAGACTACTGAGTGGCTCCTGAGGTCCACCTAGCAAGAGAGATTGCTTGTGCAGGATATTGTGAGATATAGCTTCTGTCACATCCATGTCAGCACCATTGCCATAGTCTTCCTTGTCCTCAAAGCCAAAGTCTTGCATGCCATCCACCACCTCTTGTGTGTTGGATGCCCTGAAGAACATGTTGGGAGAATAGCCTGTGTCATCAGAATCCATGTCCATTGACTCCTCACTGCCACCCTCACTGAAAGCAACAGACCTCCATATCAAACTATGGCAGTGGAAACCTGCAGCCCCAGGGCATGCATTTCCATCACTTGCCCCTCTGTGACTGCCTATCTCAGCTGCAGGTGAAAACTGAGGAGATGCCATGCTGTTCATGTTTTGTTCTGGCACTTTGAACAAGCAAATGTGAGCATGGTTTGCAAAGCTGACATGCCTCCCAAGTGACTTTCATGAGGTGTCCACTTCAAAACAGATGGTGCTTGTCATGTCCATTGCCTGCATTCTATCCTCTCCATCATCTGTGGTATTTGCTGCAGCTTTGAGGATACTCTTGCATGGAGCCTAACCAGATAAGTATGACCCCAGTGAGTAATAGACATTGATGACATGAGAAACCTCACCAAAGAGTGATGTGCTCTGGCAGTAGGACTGAGATGGTCACCTGGAGTGATAGAATGGGCACAATGTCTGTGTCCATGGTGAGTCCTGTTGTGGCTGGTAACCAATATCAAACTCCATTGGTTTGGTGAAACTTTGTTAGCCCCCATCACAGCTAACACACCAGTCCAACAGGTTAGTTACTCATCCAAGAAAGTTGCAATCCCTGTGGTTGTTGAATGTTTGCAGCTGGAAGGAGTCCACCACACTGCAAGCATTTCACAATTTTTCTTGAGAAAACATGCTGAAAAAATTGAAGAAAGAGATACTCTTTTTTGACACATGTTTTCAAAGAGAAAAGGCAATAATAACACTTTGTTTTCTTTGCATGATTTACTAAAAAACATTGATTGATGCTAATACCCATTAGTGAAGAACCTAATGGGCATTACCATTAATTCATGTTTTTTGGCAGAAAAGACAAAGAAAACATTACATTACATTCACCTTTTTTCTTTGAAAACAGCTGAAATAAAAGAGTATCTCTTTTTTCAATTTTTTCAGCATATTTTGGGATGAAAAATTGTGAAATGCTTGCAGTGCCACACACCAAAGACCAAGGTAATAACACACTACACATGACTCATGGTGAAACCAAATCAGGGGCTAATTCATGGTTCTGAGAAATCTTCCAAAGCTGTGAAACAAATCAAACCATAGAATCTAGTCATAGATTGCACCAAAATGGATGTTAACAGTTCAGAAATTGACCCATCAAATACATGGAAAGAATAAAATATAAAAGTGCTACCAGCAAGAAACTGAAAGGGAAGTGGGAGCAGATGACTTCAAGGTGACCACAAGTTGTTTGGGGGGGAGTCATCCACAGGAGGAAACCTGGTTGCACTAACACATACAGTGAGCAACAAAAATGTTGCAATGTTTGCAACATTTTGATTGTGTGTAAGATAGCTTGGGATTGGGTATGGCTGTGCTAATGCCATATGGAGGACAAATGTAGCCCTTGGTCCCAGCTTTCTATTGGTGGTCTTCCTAAGCTCAGGAGTGAAGTGGCTGTGATGGTATGGGCCAATTACTAAGGCCTATGCATTGCAACATTTTTGTTGCCAACATCATGGTGGATGCAATCTACAGTGTGGAGTATGTATTCATGGCAGGAATGCCAGCTATTGCTTACATAATATTTCACATGATCAATCAAATGATTTGTCAGCAGGTAAACAAAGCCAAACATTGAACTTGCATCATTTATCCTCTATCCTGTACCACAACTCCAAAACCTGCCTATCTGGCTCATCAGGGTTACTCTGTCAGGGAAATGTCAGCAAAATCTGGTCCTCACAGCACTACCATGAGTAGGGTGTATGGCCAGCACCATTTGTTCCTTAAAAAAGTCACCCCTGTGCTGTTTCCCCCACTAATGCCTGAGGGGTCCTGATGCTAATCCATACTGGGAAAGCTGGAAATTCCATGGAAGTCAGTCTGGCACTTCAGGACATGAAGAGTGAACTAATATGCTCCCAACTAATGTATTTCTGCCAAAGAGAAGCCAGCACCAAGGTTGGGTTGAGGCATACCCTCCTTTTCACACCAGGTGTCATCAAGGGTCAGCAAGAATATGGCCTGTACTGAACTGTGGATGTCTGGGAAAGGAATATTTGGTCATTAGATTCCTGCCATGAATACATACTCCACACTGTAGATTGCATCCACCATGATGTTGGCAACAAAAATGTTGCAATGCATAGGCCTTAGTAATTGGCCCATACCATCACAGCCACTTCACTCCTGAGCTTAGGAAGACCACCAATAGAAATATGGGACCAAAGGCTACAATTGTCCTCTGTATGGCATTAGCACAACCACACCCAATCCCAAGCTGTCTTACACACAATCAAAATGTTGCAAATATTGCAATGTTTTTGTTGCTCACTGTAACACAGTGCTGTTTTCAAGCAAGGTAGCCTCTGCTCTCCTCTGCCATTGAATTGATTTCATTCACTTTTAAGTCAATATGTAAGGGTTCTTTCTGTTGGTAGAACTTTGATTTATGTATTGTCAGGTTTGTCCATAAAATACCTTGTGTCATGCCCTGTATCCTTCTTGACTCTCAGGTGCAACCAAATGGACCACATGACACTCAAGATTACCCCCTTTATTATGATGCCATATACTTTCCCCATCAAAATGTCTCATATTTTGGTACTCCTGAAAACTTCTGTGCACAGTTGAAGAATTGCTTGATGTCCCATTCCAATTCCTGTATTCAATGTGATGTTGAATTTCTCAGTTCTGTCTCCTTTGATGGCAATACAATTTCCCATTTTTTTTGCTCCTGCTTGTCTTACCTTGGTCAAGGCTCATGCTCACTTTTCTGAGGGTAATTATACTCACTGTCACCTTCTACAAGAATTTGTGGACATGTCACATGTCACATCTCAGTTCAACAATGCTTCTTTGTTGGAAAGGTGATGGAACCTCCCTCCACAGTTTTTTATGACAACACTGTGTACAAGGCTAACTTGACCACACTAACAGTTCCCAATCTCACAAAGACAGTATCCACATTACTTGTTTTGAAGGGACAAACAAAGAGTGACTATGTGAGTAATATAGTTTGTCATTTTATCCAATGTTGTGCAATGCTGGGTTACTCAATGCTCACCCTGAGCTTGCTGAATCACAAGTAGTTTCACCAGATGTTCATGATGGGCAAGGCATACTCATTACCCCTGGTGTAAGATTCAAAAATCATGCATGAAAACTACATAGAGGTGGAGGTAATGCTTAAGCTGTATGTACCCCCATCTTTCTGTCTTTGTCTTACAGTGAGGAACAAAACTGTTGCAATGTTTGCAACAATTTGATTGTGTGGGGTATAACTTGGAAATGGGTGTGGCTGTGCAAATGTTGTAGGGGATACATTTGTAGCCCTTGGTCCCAGCTTTCCATTGATGGTCTTCAGGAGTTCAGGAGTGTGGTGGCTGTGACTTTATGGGCTGATTACTGAGGCCTATGCATTGCAACAGTTTTGCACCTTTTGTTGCAGTGAATGCAATCTACAGCATACAACATGTAGTTTGGACAGTGATGCCTGCTAGTGCTTACATAATATATCACATGATCAATTTAATGTTTTGTCAGCATGCAAACAATGCCAAACATTGAATAATGTATCATTTTTCCCAGTTCTGCATTGCAACTCAAGAAATCATTTGTCTGGCTTATCAGGCTTAGTCTCTCAGGCAAATATTGGCAAATTCAGGCATTTACCACACCACCATGAGTAGGGTGTGGGCCCAGTACCATCAATCCCTTAAAAAAGCTGCTAGGAGTCATCTTAGCACTGTTTCATCTACCAATGACTAAGGGGTCCTGACACTAATCAGTACTGAAAATGCTGAAAATGCCCTGGAGGTCAGCCTGACACTTCATGACATGAAGAATAAATCAATCCCCTCCCATCCAATGTATTTTTGCCAAAAGGAAGCTGACATCAAGGTTAGGGTGAAGCAAAACCCTTCTGTACATCCTAGGGGTCATGGTGGGAAAGCTTACTGGGCTGCCAGGATACAGATTTTTCCCTTTCTGTCTGTCCATGAATGGTGTCATTGGTCACTTATGACTAAATCATTTCTTCCTAGTCATCCCCAGTCCAGCACAGGGCATAATCTGGCTGACCCTCCTTGACACCCCCAGTTCAAAGGGCAGCCATGCCTCCCTCCAACCTTGACACCAGCTTTCCTTTTGCAAAAATACATTGGATGGGAGGGGATTGGTGTGATATATTATGTAAGCACTAGCAGGCATCACTGTCCAAACTACATGTTGTATGCTGTAGTTTGCATCCACTGCAACAAAAGGTGCAAAACTGTTGCAATGCATTGGCCTCAGTAATCAGCCCATAAAGTCACAGCCACTGCACTCCTGCACTCCTGAAGACCATCAATGGAAACCCAGGACCAAGGGCTACAAATGTCTCCCCTACAACATTTGCACAGCCACACCCATTTCCAAGTTATACCCCACACAATCAAATTGTTGCAAACATTGCAACAGTTTTGTTCCTCACTGTAACTAATGTAATGTCAATGCACAGATGGAATATTTAGCCAACTATGAGGTTGAACAACCAAAATGGGTCTTGCATATATCGACTGGTTCTGAAAAGCATGAAGTTCTTGCCATATCATTTGTACATGCAATCCAACTTGTCAAAGGCCATTTCCCTGAGCAAAGGTAAAAGGAGGCCTGAAGATGATGACATATCATTCTGCAGTCATCCCCTACTAAAAACCTCTTCTCTTTGATAATGAAAGGGAAATGGACTTCAAGGTAGTCTAAATGAAGTGTCTCTATGATGATAACTGTTGTCTTTTTTCCCCTCTTTCAAAATACAGTCATAGTAGTGATAACAGTATACATTCTTTACTGTATCCATCTAAATGAGTGGTGCAAGCTATGTATTCATGATTCCCTTGTTCATGTGATGACCTTACATATATGAGCAGTACTTTACTGGAGTCAGGGACTGGTGACTCCAGGCACCACTACAATCTTATTGTCAGAGTCCCAATTACCTGTAGTGGTGAAACTGGCAAGTAGCTCATGTATGCCTTCTCTACCCCTTACCTTTTGCTGGGTAGTCTCAGACACTAGCCATTTTAAGGCACTTGGAGTGGATACCTCATTTTCTTACATCCTTAAATAAAGATCCTGACATTGTGTGTGGTGGAGACTGAAATGTCTGGTGCCAAAACTAACCATTTGGTATGTCATGATGCTCCATTCTATGGTTGACTCATCTACCATGTGTGTGCACTGTACTCTCTTACAAGAGGTAAATGCCAGCCCATGTTGGGATGCTCCTAACTCAGACACTCAAGTAGCAATACTGTGCCCCATCGCCAGTCATGACCCAAGCCACTCCACCTGTGAGAACCTTGGCAATGGCTCGATATGAAGGTAGGACTTTTCCTCATGGATTCTGGGACATTGGCAGGAAAATTAGTGACAGAGGGCTGAGGTTTGAGAGGAACACTGATTATATAACAGTGACTGAGGTTAGGGTGTGCAGACTGCCTTTTTTTGTTAGGTTCCACTGTGCATTATGCAACAATGGTTGAGCTCACCCATGAGTGAGAGCAGCAAACCTGTAAAGGTATCAAATGGATATGGGTAGGACACAGCTTACTGAGTGTTCCCAGCAAGTAAGAGAGCTTTGAATAACCCCCATCTCTCCAACAGACCTCACAATGTATGCAATAGGTCAGTACATTTACAAGAGTTCCAATCATGGCTTGACAACACCAGTTTCCTGACAAACCTCAGAAGGTAATTCAAAGTTACTCTTCAGGAAGTCCACTTAATCAGAAAGGCATAAAATGAATTACAATCCACAAGACAGTCAGATATACACTAGCAGATTGCAAATAACATGCTCTGTCTCATCCATTTCCCCTGCATTGAGTAAGAGGAGACTTAAGAGATGCATATGTTAGATGCAACTGAGAAGGTGAATGGTGTACTGTACCTCAAAAGTTCCACCTCTCAATGGAGAGTGATGATGACCTTGCTACCTTCACAGTGGAATCTGAGGGCATCGAAGGAATATCCGAGCATGACATTTTTCCCATCAAGCTTCAGTGTCAATGAGCCTCCAATGAAGGGTGGGTATCTGATGGTAAGCATGATGCCATCATGCAAGTTTCCAACAGTCTTGGCAATTTGAACTTTGCCAACAAATGGGATGTTAGTGTAGACTTCAATGATGATTGTGAGGTTTTTCAGGTCAATGGTAATGTCAATCTACAAATAAAAGCCTGTGAGCAGGGCAGTAACATCGCAGGTACCAAGGAAGAGTCACCTTGATAGGACCAATGATGATCTTGTAGGTCTTGGCATTCTCATCATTGCTTTCAACAGCATAGATGAAAAGGTCACAATGCTCTGACTTGATGACCTTCACTCTGGACTCAAAGTCCTGGATGGTGCCTTTTGGTATCAGTAACTCGAAGTCAGCCACAGCTCAACCTGACAAGTGAATGCAAAATGCTCATGGATGACATTTAATGCATATGATAAAAAGAAGTGAAAATCCACCTGTTCAGTCCAAAGAACACTTACTTTTGCCAGAGATGATGGTGTTGTCATTCAAGTCCTGGAACTGCTTGAAGGGGGGTTCAGCAAATGATGGCATGGTGCTTGTGTGCTACTGGGCTGGTGCTGGTGTTGGTGCTGAGGGTAGACAACACTTTTCCAAGTCACATTTTATACATGCAGGCCATCATCATCTTCCAGGGCCAGTTCCCAAGTACATGTGGAAACTAGGATCACACCATGCAAATGGTAGAAAGGTGGAATGCTTATGCTTGACACCAGCATCAGGACTATGGTCCTGGCCATCCAAGCATGATGTCAATCCATTGATATTGGACATTGGCTATAAGTCAGAACAAAGATGCATCAGAGACAGGAGTGGACATGAAGATGTGTACATACATACCTGATGTCACAGGTCCTGGATGGCCCCCATCAGTCTGGGCACATCCTGCAAGGTATTGGTACCACTTACAATTGTTTTCAGGGACCAGTGACCAGCATGCCTGATGTTGACTACATACTATAAGGTCCACCACAGACACAGTAATTTTCAGTGTGGACCATGGATGTGGGTATGATTGGAATAACTAACCAGACCATTGGGATTACCATGGCCTTCTGCTGGAACCTGAGGGTACAGTAAGGCTATGACATGGCTGGTAACCAAAAAGAGCACTTCTGGCACCAGAGGCTCTGGTGCCTGGAGGAGATTATTAGGTCACTGTCTGCATAACTCATCAATGAGTTGTGCAAGTGTCTGTGTGTGAGTGGGGGGGTCAAACTTTTCTTTTTTTTTTTTGCTGCCAGTGGGGGTCACTCTGCATAACTCATCAATGAGTTGTGCAGACTACATCTCACAACACATCTGGGGGTGTGTCACTGTTCACTCTGTGTCTGTGTGTATGTGAGTTGGGGGGTCTATCTCAGTTGTGCACACTGTGTGTCACTGTTCACTCCATGTCTGTGTATGAATGTGAGTGGGGGGGGGGGGGTGTCACTCTGTGGCTCTGTGGGAGGGGGGTCACTGTCTGCATAAGTTGTGCACACTACACCTTACAACACAGTTCTGCAAATTCCAACTTGCAAGTTGCCAACACTACAAAACTCCTTGCTACCCTCCTTACAATGATGCTGTGTCTGTGTCTGTGGGGGGTTGTCAGTTGCAGTTGTCACTGTGTCTGGGGGCCATTCTCTGCCTTTTTTTTTGTCTGCCAGTGTCTGTGTCTGTGTTTGTCACTGTCTGTGGGGGGTCACTCTCTGCTCTACTTCATTTTGTCTGGGGGGAGGGTTTGTGTCTGAGCCTGATGTGTGTGTGGGGGGTTGACACTGCTGACTCTGTCTGCATCTGTGTGGGTGGGGGGTGCACTGTTGACTCAGTGGCTGTGGCTGTGTCTGTGGCAGTGGGTGGTGCACTGTTGACCCTGTGGCTGTGTCTATGGTGGGTTACACTAGTGTCCCTGTCTGCCACTGTGTGGGTGGGGGGTTGTCACTGTGTATCTGTGGGTGGGTGTGGGCTTCTGTGTTTGCCACTGTGCATCTTGGGGGTCAAGCTCACTGCTGTGTCTGTCACTGTGGGCATCAGCTGCACAGAGACATCATCACATGTATGCTAAATCACAGTACCTCAGCTCTCTACTTTTTACCTAGCATGTCTTTCTTCCACATACCACATTTCCATGGAGTGGTCTGAGGGAAAGTCTGCAGATGGTGAGATTATTGATTGATAAGCTCATGGTGCAATTGTGTGTTTGTTGGTCATTGTGTGAATACCTGCATGAACTTAGTTTAATTATAAAATTTATTAAATCATTAAAAAACCCACAGATGCACCCATGGTGCAATTGTGTATTTGTTGGTCATGGTGTGAAAACCCACCTGGACTTAGTTTAATTGTAAAATCATTAAAAAACCCACACATGTGCCCATGGTGCATTTGTGTGTTCATTGGTCATTATATACTCAACTTAGTTTAATTACAATTTTTATTAAATTAACAAAGAACCACACATGCACTCATGGCACATGTGTGGGTTTTCATTGATATGGGTAGCCCATACCCAGGCATAACCCTGACTTACTTTAATTATGTCCCTTTAAATTGAAGCCTCTCTTGCTCAGCAAGCATCACCAGAGCTTCCATGAAAGAGTCTGCATCTGGGTATTCTTCTTCTTCCTCTACTATGACATCAGGCATATGGTTGGTGTCCTGCCCTTCATCCTCAAAGGATTCTATTGGGTCAAAAGAGGATGGTACTGGACCAAACACATTATCCACAGCCATGATTTCATCTTGAATGGGCTGGGCAGTGGGTCCTGTGGGGTTGAGAGATGGTGTCAGCTCAGCACAACTCATCAATGAGTTGTGCTGCACATACCTATGCTGAGCCTGTCCAATGCATTGTCAATGGACATTTCTTGGTCATCCCCAGACATATTTTCTCCCCAAAACTCATCACATTCCTCTTGAGTTGCAACTTCAAATTCCTGAGTTGAGGGATAACAGTGCATTTTGGTCACCATCCAGTGGGGCATGCAGGATACTCCCAAGTATCTCATGACCTGCCTCTGAGATTGTTCTTTGAGGGCCTACATAATTATTTGGAGAGAAAATATTCAATGTCTGCATTCTATCCACTGATGGTACTTGAGAGAGAGACTTACTGGGAGAAAAACATCCAAGGCTTCTTTAAATTCAGGGGTGACCTTGTCACCTTTGATAACCCCCAGGCCTGTGGTCATGACCCCATCTATGAGTGCAGTGATGGCCCTGATATGTTCTTGCTGCATTGCCTTGGCAGCCTTGCAAACCAACCCAAATTGATCAGCCATTTATGATTACTCAACAGCTCTTCTCACCTCAACTCTTCTTGGGTTTCTGGAGGGACTCTGTGATGTGTTCAATCCAAGCTCCACCTTGTTCAGTGAACTGGCACTACATACCTGGGGGGGCTGACCACCACCATGTTATTTGTGCTACTAGCCATTGCACAGTTAATCGATGAGTTGTGCTGGCCCAAAAAAAAAAAAAAAAAAAAAGTGTATATAAAGGCAAGGTTCAGTATGAATCAATCAACTTTATTTACACTTGTTTTGCTCCTCACCAAAATAGGAAGGTTGTGGTTGAGGTTCAAGATGTGTTTAATTGCTGCAGCACACTTGTGCATTCATTATATATATGTACAAACATTATGTAAGCTATTTCCCACACTTAGTCCATCCTAGGAGACAAAAAATGTAACAAGTCCATGCCACGTATCTACTCAAACCATTGTGCAGCCTCTTTGACACTGATCATCCCAGTGGCAGTGCCTTCTGTGACCAGTTCTTGGGCTTTCTTGACATATTTGGATGCTTGGCGCCCCAAACCCTGCAAGCCAACTATGTGGCCAAGTATCATCTGAGCATCAGGCATCCCTTGTGCCTTGTCCACCATCTGGATGATGCTCTCTACTTTGGACTTGGCCTCAGGCTTGCTCCTGGCCATATCCAAGACCATCAGCAGTAGATATAGCAGAGCTGGTAGCTCTTTGAATGCTATATCTGGGTTAGCCTGCTTGGCAATGGTCTTGAATCCTTCCCATGAATAGGCCATGTTGGCTAGAGGTAACCATGGTAAAGTTTGTATGGGCTGGTAATATCAGTGAACTTCTACTCACATTGAGACATGTCTGCACTGCCAATGTCAAGTCTTTGTCACACAGGAGTCCTCCCAGGGCTCCCAGCCTCTTCATGGGTTTGCTTCAAGGTAGTTTGAGGTGTAGATGGCCCTACATGCACAATTGGGAGTGTGATATGATCAGCACAACTCATCGATGAGTTGTGTATTGCTTACACTTACTTGCAGTGCTGGCATTGGGTGTATTGGAGGTACCAGCCTTGGGTGCTGTACCCTCCATGTCCACCCCCTCTTCATCACTGTCCAGGATGATGGGTGCTGACTTTATTTTTCCTACAGACAGGTGGTGACATTGAGTTCTCAATTCAATGACCACTGGGTGGTGTACTCACTGGCTCTTCTCATTTCAGCCACTTTGGCTACCCTCTCTGCTCTTGCAGATTGAACTACCTTCACCTTTTCATGCTGCTTCAACAATTCAAGCTGCCTCTGCTCTTCAGCCTGGGTTGCTTTCTTCTCTGCAACCCACAAGTCCTTGGCAGCATTGTCAAATGTAGGCAGGGAAGAAAGGCTGGCAATCCCAGAGCCTAATTGCTTGTCCTTGTAACATCTGGTGTCCTCTGCTGACATAGGGTCTGGGATATCAAGAGGGTACAAGATATCCATCTCCCTTTGGCTTTCTGGTGTGAATGCTTCAGTGGGGCACCACAGACGATGGACTGCAATTTCTGAGCACAACTTGAGCTCCTATGATCAATGTCAGCATAACTCATCGATGAGTTGTGCAGGGTTACTTACATCAACCAATTTGCCAACAAGCTCATGGGCTTTTGGCAATGCCCTGTCACCCAGCCCCAACCCAAACTCGGGGGAAAGTGCAGTGCGTATGATCAGCTTCAACTTGTCATGATTGCGCTGACGCAACTGCAAATACTGCTGAGTTTGGACATTGAGGTTGCTCTCTGTTTCATCCTGTTTCATCTGCAGGGCACCTTCAACATGATCAAGTTTTTCTTCTGCATTGACTTCAGGTGCCTCTGAAAAGCCATCCAACCACTCCCACCTCCAAGACTTGTCCTTCTTTTGAACCCCAATCATCAAGACACATGTCAGAGTATGCCATATTCTCCAAGCGACATCAGTTCCTAGGAGTGTATGACGTGCCCTGTAGCTCTTGTAGAGTGGCACCAGCTTCTTCAGGAGGGTGTCGCTCTTCTTGAGCTTGGTACTGTCCATCCAAGGGAAGGAAGTATGGCAGAGGACTTGTGATACAAACTCGAGGAACTTGAATTGTTCTGGCTCCAGTTCATCTTCAATAATTTCAGGGGGTTCCAAGTCTGGGAGGCTCAGTCTGGCAGGAGCATCTGCAACTGTGATGCCTGCCTTGAGTGCACATGAATGGCATGCTTTCACATAAGTGTCCAAAATTTGTCCCAGGGCCCCAACAGTGAATTTCTTCTCGTCCAAGTCACTCATGGAGTTTTGGGCAAGGGGGATATAATTCTTGAGCCCCAGATATTCACTTCGCTGCATAGAAAAGAAATATCTGTAAATCTGGGTGTGATGTAGATGGGTCAGCATTGTGGCATAACTCATCGATGAGTTATGTAAATAGACTCACTTTGAACACCAGTCCCTTCTGTAACTTTTTGGCCATGAAATGCTCCATGGCCCTTAGATGGTCTCGCCACATTGGTGGCCTTTGGTCCAAACCAAAACCAGCAAGTGGTTCAATCCATGACACAACCTGTTGGTAAAGATTGGCATCAGTTGAATCTCACCTCAATATTGATGGCACTTACTTCTCTGATTGCAGGCTCTATGCTTCTCAGCTGCTCACCCAGAGTGTACATGAGGACTTTTGTGGGGACTGGTAACTGATCAGCAAACTTGTCCCCTAAAATTTTCCCCATCAGTCCATGATGTAGTGCCTTGAGTTTGATAGGCATGGATTCTTTATGAGAGCTGTGTTTGCATCCCTTGGCACATAAATGGTGGAGTCCCTCTCCCTTTCAGCATGTGCCACCATAGCATCCCAGTAATTTGACATGTATCTGGAGTAATTTTGGGCCTCATCCATTTGCATGGTCCCAAAAAATTCTATGGGGGCTAGTTGGTCTTCCTTCTCTGAAGACCCCACCATCTTGACATAGATGTCTGTCCAATCCTTGAAATATCTTTTGTCAAGAACTTGACAGGCAGAGAGTGGGAGTGACTTTTCAAATTCAGCCTTCACTGAATTATACTGTCTCAGGAAGGCATCAGCCACTTCCTCTTCTGGAGTTGTTGGGTCCACATCCACAAAGTCTATGGGTGTGGCCAGGAAATGCAGTATTTGGCTGCACCATTGTGAAATATATATCATAGCCTATGTGTCTAGTCAGCCATGCTTGCTATCATGACCAAATACTCTACTTACCCCCCCAATGGTTGGGAGCCACTTGTAAATATTGCAAATACTGAGGCCAGTCCCAGTATTGTCCCAGGAACGAAAATGTTCGTATTGGAAAAGGTCAAAAACAGCATCAAAGAGCACTCTGTCTCTGAGAATTCTTCCCAGCTGGGAAGTTGCTGTACTAGCAGTTTTTTCAAGGAAACTTTCAATGTATCACTCCCTGGCATCAGGATTTTGATTATGCAGCAGGACATTCATAATCATTTGAAGGGAATCTTGCTCACTGTCCTGGTGGACAGGCAGGATGGCATTTGCTGCCAGGTGGGACTCAATTAGAGCCCTGTCTTTATGAGCATCAATGAAATCTGCAATGGGAATTGGTCAGCTTGGGTTGGCATAACTCATTGATGAGTTATGCTGAGTTCACTCACCCAGGTCAAAGAATCTGATGAGCCAGATGCCACCATCCCTCACCACCTTGTGAGCCACTTGCATTGCCTCCTGAAAGGCATCATACATTTGGCCAGAGCTTGCTGTGCAAAGCTCATCCTTGGCTTTCAAGTATTGGAGGTAGGGTACAGAATGAGCTGACTTTTCATGCATGTACGTGAAGCGATGGTTTCCATTATAGAGTATGGCAGTGGAATCTTTAGCCCCTGCCTGCCATCTCACCCTGTTGGAATAGGGTGTGTCCTTTGCTGGCTGTAGACTGGCCAGGTCTATATCTCTTCTGTGTACACCAACATCCATGGCATGTTCCTGCCATGTATTATGGAGTCCATGCTCACTCACACCCTTGGCAAACTCTTCCAAGAATGCAGGGTCAATTGGCCGAATATTGACTTGGCAACATTGAATAGTGGGCCCAGTGCCCAAGTCATTGTCGTCCATGACTGTCATAAGGGCATAGCCCAGAGTTGCCTTGTTGATGACACCCCAGATATGCTCCATGAACTCTTGTATAGAGGTCTTTTTGACCTCTTTAATGGCATGAGTCTGAAATGAGCAAAGTCTATCAGAATGTGTGTCACTGCCAATGATCATCTTGTACTCACCATTTTCTTTTCAGTGACTCTCTTCTTAGCCCCACTGATCTCACCCTCCCCATCTTTGCCAGTGGCCTTTTTCTTGCCCTTGGCTTTACTTGACTTCTTGGGAGCACTTTTCTCTCCACCCTGTTGGTTCTGAGCCATCAGTCTGCATAACTCATTGATGAGTTGTGCAAGTTCAGACTCACCTCAGTGTTGGTGTTGAGAGCATCTTCTCTAGTGATCTCCTGTATTGAAACCACATAATCAATCATTGAATCACATCATTGAGTTGGGTTGAACTTACCATTATCTCTGGTTCAGTGTTGGGATCTGCTCCCTCCTCCTCAGACCCACTGGCACCCTCCTCATCTCTGTCAGCAGCTCTATGTTTCCCCTTTGCATTACTTGTCTCCTTGGGGCTAGTTTTGTCTCCACCCTGTTGATTCTGAGCCATCAGAGATCTGCATAACTCATCGATGAGTTGTGCAAATTCAGACTCACCTCATTGTTTGTGTTGGCATCATCTTCCCTGGTGATCTCCTATATTGAAACCACATAATCAATCATCACATCATATCAAAGAGCTGCATTGACCTTACCATTATCTCTAGTTCAGTGTTGGGGTCACCTCCCCTTCCCTCAGTCTCCATGGGTGCAGCAGAATCCTTTTTGTTCCATGGTCAGTCTGCACAACTCATCAATGAGTTATGCAAGTGAGGCTTACCAGGTTCATGTTGGAGGATTCCCCAGTATCCTATGCTTTTGTTAGCCTGCATAACTCATCGATGAGTTATGCACCACTCACCTCAGCCAGGCTGATATTCAGGGCAGCTGCAATTGCTGTGCCCATATCAGTGAACTGTTGATTGCTCAGTTGCTTATAGTGCTCAGCATATATCATGACATACCTGCATGGCATTGCTAGTACCCTAATGGTCCAGCATAGTTCATCGATGAGTTATGCAGGGGTCAAAAAAATATATGCATACCTGGGTGGTGGTGTTCTGCATAACTCATCGATGAGTTATGCAGGGAACAAAAAAAATAATTCTACATACCTGGTTGATGGTGTTCTGGTTCAGCACAACTCATTGATGAGTTATGCTGAAGCCAAAAAAAAAAAACACTTACAGCTGTGTTGTTGTTGCTCTGGGGATTTGTCATTATTTATGTAAGCTATGCTTATGTAAACTACTCACAGCCATTGGGATATATTTGTTGTTTGTTTGGATTTGTTTGGTGTTGGCTCAAAGGGAGATGGTGGTGGTTCAAGTTCAAGAAGAGAATTGACACAGCCACTACCTACTATGATTTATATACAAATAATGACATAATACTTTCCCACGGTCTTATCAACTTGGAATGGCAAAATCAATGCTAGTCAGCACAACTCATCGATGAGTTATGCACAACACCTGTGGACATTGTATGTCTGTCCAGCACCACTCATCGATGAGTTATGCACAACACTTGTGGGTATTGTATGTCTGTCCAGCACAACTCATCGATGAGTTATGCACAACAGCTGTGGATACTGTATGTCTGTCCAACACAACTCATCGATGAGTTATGCACAACACCTGTGAATGTTTGATTGTCTGTCCAGCACAATTCATTGATGAGTTATGCCAACTAGTAACTGATTCAGTGGGGCTCTCCTCACCCTTTGGAATTTTGCAAGTATTTTACATTTTTCTCACCCATTTCTTGGTATATTGATAAGATAAACATATTCCCAGGATCCTTGGATCAGACCTGACAACTGTTGCTATGACATCATCATGCTTTGTCATCTCAAGGACTCGAGATTCTGTGAGTATTTTGCAATTTTCTCGCCCAATTCTGGGTATAATGATAAGATAAGGATATCCTGGTGATTGCCTCATCAGGCATGACAACTTTCATTATGACATCATCATACCAAAACTATTTTTAGCCATGTCTATGGAGTATTTTGTGATTATCTCACCCATTTCTGCATCAATTGATGAAGTAAGCATACTGTCATGATCGTCTCATCAGTCTCTATGATGTCATGATGACATCATTGTCTGGAAGCTATTTTTAACCATGTCTATGGAGTATTTTATGATTATCTCACCCATTCCTGCATCAATTGATGAAGTAAGCATACTGTCATGATTGCCTCATCAGGCTCGACAACTTTCATTATGACATCATCATACCAAAACTATTTTTAGCCATGTCTATGGAGTATTTTGTGATTATCTCACCCATTTCTGCATCGATTGATGAAGTAAACCTACTGTCATGATCGCCTCATCAGGCACAACAACTTTCATTATGACATCATCATACCAAAACTATTTTTAGCCATGTCTATGGAGTATTTTTTGATTATCTCACCCATTTCTGCATTGATTGATAAAGTAAGCATACTGTCATGATCATCTCATCAGTCTCTATGATGTCATGATGACATCGTTGTCTGGAAGCTATTTTTAACCATGTCTATGGAGTATTTTGTGATTATCTCACCCATTCCTGCATCAATTGATGAAGTAAGCATACTGTCATGATCGCCTCATCAGGCACAACAACTTTCATTATGACATCATCATACCAAAACTATTTTTAGCCATGTCTATGGAGTATTTTGTGATTATCTCACCCATTCCTGCATCAATTGATGAAGTAAGCATACTGCCATGATTGTCTCATCAGTTGCTATGATTCCATGATGACATTGTTGTAGGGAAACTATTTTTTAGCCATGTCTGTGAGTATTCTGTGATTATCTTGTCCATTCCTGAGTCAATTGATGAAGTAAGCATATTGCCATGCTTGTCTCATTGGTCCCTATGATTTCATGATGATGGCATTAACCCAGAGCCTGTGGTTGCATGATCCTCTTGTCCTGCTCTGTAAATGTTGGTTATGGTAGTTGCAGCAGTAGAGTGGTAGATGTTGCATAACTCATCGATGAGTTATGCATGTCTGAGCCATCTCATTTCATAATCTGTCAAAGGTCTGGAAAAAGTGTACATTACAATTTAATTACATGGAGTTATCCTGGTAATTTTTGCTCCACTTCCATGTACCACAGGAACAGGTCTATCAAATTACTTTCACTTTTGTCCCTTGGCAAGTCCATCAACCAATCTGCAAATACACTGTCTCTTGCCCACTCCACTCCAAAGTATGCCTCAGCACATCTCCTTAGTGACATGTCATGGAAGGTGCTGTAGGCAATTGGCCCCACAATGTCAGCATACTTGCACTCCACTCCTTTTCCTTTTTGAGCTCTTGAGAATGTTGGATGAAGGCTATCATGGATTTGGGGGACATGGCATATGTAACAGATCATCCCATGATGCTTGCGGTACCTGAGCCTCTGCCTCCAATCCTTGTATGCTGCAAAGTTACTTTGCAGTCTGTCTTCCAATGTCTGGCAGTGCCTGAGTTCATGCTTGGCCCCATCCCTCTGTTCAGGATCCCCATGGATTAGGCAGATACAGCAGGTGCCCAACACTGACTGCAGAGCCCTTTCCAGATGCTGTGCCCTACCCAAGGCCCCCACCTCCTGCTGTGCCCTCAGTTCCTTCACCTGCTGTGCAGCTTCAGTAAAGGATGTGGGTGCATGGGGTAGGCTGCCTTTAAATTGCTGCTGGAACTGTCTGCATCCACTCTACTGCATGGCATGGCAGCAATGCGAATGTCTTGAGGGTGATGATCTGGGCTGACCTGGCAGACACTGCATAGCTTGTTCAGGGCTTGTTCATGACACCCCACTCCTACACCATCCATGAACAGTGTTATCCCATATCGGAGGCAGTGCTTTGACCCATAGAGATAGAGGTGATCAAGAATGGCTTGCTCATTGTGTCATTCTGTGTTGTCCTGCTTCCTGCTTTCCTTCCATGGCTTGGTGGGCACCAGTGTGTGGCAGATTGCTGGCATCCCATCCCGACCTGCTCTGCCTTGGCCTTGAACATAGTCCAGCATGTCAAAGGGCTTGTCCAGATGCAACACGAGGTGTACATGTGGGTAGTCATTGCCAGTGCTAAAGGCTGAAGTTGCTACCATGATGTTGCTGCCTTGACCCTCTATCCATGCCTGGTATTGGGCTTGTTGTTCAGTGGTGGTCATAGCCTCCCTGTTGCCAACAAAGTGATGCCAGCCAGTGTCTCGTGCCAGCTCCATGCACATGCCTACTGCAGGTACAAACACCAGACCACAATCTTGACTCTGCCATGATCTGGCCTGCTCCTGTACTATCTGTATGCCATGTGTCCTGAGATCTGATTCACTTGACATCTTCTCCAGTATGTAGGTGAGCTCTGGCCAGTTGGTCTGTTGTCTACAAATGGTATGGTTGGAGAGCAGGCGATACATTTGGGTGAGTGCAGGTATAAAAGGAGGTGGGAGAGTGGCACTCAGCAGCACCAGTGGCACTGACTCTGAGCGCACATTGTAGAAGTGCTCCAAGGACTTGCAATAACCTTTGGAAATGAGAGGAATGTGTGCCTCATCCACAATGATATGTGCAATGCCTTTGCAATGAGCAAGATCTGCCAGTGCTGAGCACCAGCATGGCATTTGTGACTTGTCTGCAGACATGATGACCAGATTGTCCTGCAGGTTGAGCTGCCTATAAGGTGCATAAACTTGGTAGGGCACCCCCATCTTGGTGAGACGTCTCTGATAGTCCATGATCAAGGAATTGAGTGGCAGGATGAGGATGGTGACCATGTTGACTTCCAACAAGCTAGGGACAATTGCTAGCATGGATTTGCCACCACCAGTGGGCAAAATGACCACCATGTCACTTTCTTGTGCCAGTATTTCTGTCATGGCATCCCTTTGCTGTGATGAGAGCCATGAGACATTTTCTTTTTGAAGCAGTGTCTGCATCTTTTGTAAGGCAAGGGCAGATGGACTTGGTGGTGGTGGTGGTGCTGATAGCATAACTCATTGATGAGTTGTACTGTCTTCTGTTGTATGGGAAGTAGATTAGAGATGAGAGGAAATTGATGATGGCCTATTGCAACTCTTTACCTGCTGCATCATCTCCTGGTGTGGATGGCATTGAGGAGGACATTTCTTTGCTCCCTGGTTCATCTGGCATAACTTGTCGATGAGTTGTGCCACCTTCTGATGTTTGGGGTCACTGGATGAGTGATGAAGGTGTGATGATGGCTTGTCAGAATGCTTACCAGACAATGGGACAGCCCCTGGTGTGGCTTTCTGCTTTCCCTTTCCCTTTCCCCCAGCTGGTGGGGCCTCATGAGCTGCATCTGGATGGGAAGGATGGCCTCCAGATCTAGAGTCTGCCTTGGAGAGATGGTGTATGAGATCTGTCAACATGGGAGCAAGGTGCTCGACCACCCGAGTGGCAATCTTGTCCACCATTGCATCATCTGTGGCACAACTCATTGATGAGTTATGCATGGTGGCAGTGGGCTCCTTGGGGGGTCTGGTGGAGGCTTTGGGTTTGAATAGGTAGGAGCGTGCTTGCTGGTATGGTAAGCCACTTCCACTAGGCATGACTTGGCAGTGCTCTTGCCACCCCATGCTGGCTTGTAAGAAGAGGGGCAGTATGTCTTCTGCTGCACCAGCCAAACTGTGTGTACTCAGCCCATAGACTCTATTTTCTGTGGCATGTGAGTGTCCTGCCTGCAGTGCATCTACATCATCCTCCATGTCCATCTCCACAATGTCATCCATGGCACACTTGAACTTGTGCTTCCAAGCAGTCTGGATGTGCTGCCATGGGTTGATTGTCAATTGCAAACTTCACCCTGAGGCAAGCTATACTTGGCCATGACTGTAGACAGGTCATTGGAAGTGAACAGCCTGTCAAAGTTGACAAACAGGTGGTCATGGTACAGCTGAGATACCTCCTCATCTGCAAAGCATATCTTTGCTGCAATCTCTGCAAAGGGGCATGCCAGTGCCAGGTCCTGGATGAGGATGTCACTAGTGAGTGCATCCAGAGCATGTGGGATCAGCTTGTCTTGGCCAGTGAGAGCTGACATCTTGGAGTATTGGCCAAGGAGTGTGACATGTTTGCCAAACACCATCAGGTTCCGAGTGTCTCGTGCTTGGGTGTTTCGATATAGCATTGCTGTTAGCTCTGTTCCTCGACTGGGTGCACCACTGAGCATCTCTGCACACATCAGTAGCAGTTTCTGCAAGTCAGCATAGTCTTGCAGCCATGCACGCAATGCTGCCTTGTTCCAGATCAACTTGTCATCCCTGTGCAAGAGAAAACCTGCAAAGGGGCCATGTCCTTCTACCACTGACCTCACCAAGCATGCTCGGTCTTGGAAACAAGCATTCCTGGAGTCAAACAAGAAGGCATAACCCACATTCCTGTTTGAGGGATCATCCACTATGTGCTCATAGTCCACCCTGAGCTTGAGGCCTTTGAGGACCTTGTTCTCCCATGTGGAAACCAAATCTTCTTCGACATCCTGAAAGATCTTGCACACATCTGAGAATGCAATGTGGTTTCCCTTGAAACTGAGGGATGACCATGCCTCTGTGTCTGTCCACCAGACACTTGGCAAAGCCATGGTGCTGAAGGCTATTGCAGAGGCTCGATGTTGCAAGGAGCACAGACAAGCAAAGGTAGAGTAGTTCTTTTCATTGAACCATGGCTGGAGGTCATCACAAGCAGCTGCTTCATCCACATTGGTGTCTGCAGATGCACGTGCCCTGATTTCCTTCAAGAAGGTGAGATGCATGCAGTATTCAAACTTGGCAATCAATTTGGTGACCTCCTTTGGATGTTTGAACGAGCCATCTTGATTCAAGGTGAGGAGGGCAAGACATGATTCGGTGGGATCAGGGACGATGTAACGCTTGTCCTTGGACCATGGGGTGGTCCAAACTGCAAGTAGTGTCAAGTGAATTTGGTGCACTATGTGGGATTCATCTGTACTGCCTTCTTGCAGCATGTCATCCAGTTTTGATATGACCATGTTGGCATCGGGTATCATCCAAAGGTCTCGCAGCAACATGGTGATGAAGCAGATGATAGGATGGATGTACTGCTTCAAGGTGCTCCCATGCATGTGCTTGTGAAAGGGTGTGTTGGATATTCCACTAGTTAATAGGTGAGTGAGGTCTGCACAACTCATCAATGAGTTATGCAATGCTTACTCTTTGTTGGGATAAGGGGAATTGAGTCGTTGCAGTACTAGCTCATCAGTGGTCTCTATCAGTGACACTGCTTCTTCAAAGTACAGCTGGATGCTCTTTGCTAGTGTTTTGTATTGTTCTTCATCAGGAACAGATAGGTGCATGGTGGAGAGACCAGGGCACGTAGTTCCTCAGTGGGTTTTCTGAACCACCTTGCCCATTCATGCCAATGTGTGGTGAGCAGCCATGGACTGACCAGGCGATGGTCAGTGGGTACTTGCACTGTCTTGAGCTGTTGGTCCAGTTCCTTGAGGAGGTTATCCACCAATACTTTTTCCCTTGAGTCACCCCCCACTCTTGTATCCCCAGTAACTTGCCAGAGCTTGCGCACTGACCCTGCACCCTCTGCTTTCATGCATTGTGCCTGGCAGGACTGCCAATGCTGTGGGACAGGTATATCATGATGCTGTAACCCATGATGCTCCCTGAGCTTTTTCTCCTTGGTGAATACTGCTGGACAAAACTTGCAGGCCATGGCATCAAATACTTGCAGACCATGTACCTTGGTCCTTGGCCCTGTGATGGTTGGTAGAGTGGTTGCCACCTGCAGTTGGGACATGATGGTGCTGAAGTGTTCTTGATTGAACATGGATAAAAGCTCTGGATGTTTGTTGACCAAGTGTGCTCATCCAGAGGTAGCAGCAATGCCTTCTTCACATAGTTGACAGACCAGGAAATGGAATTCTGCATTGACTGCCAAGTTGAGGCTGTCCAGGTAAGGATGGTGGATGAAATGGTGCTCAGTTCTGACACCTTCCATCATTGTCTGTGCAGTGCCTGGTTGTGGTGCAGAGGCAGGGGGTTCTACCAATGACTGGGTAAAGATGTGTTCAGTATCCTGCTGGTTTGGTATCCATATAGCAGTCTTACCATGAGGGATGACCCTTGCATGGGCATGGGAGATCTAGGACTGAAGGCACTGGGAGATGGAGATGCCATGGTCAATTCATTGACTTGACCAGATGGCTTTGGTGGCATAAGTCATCGATGAGTTGTGCAGAGCAGTGTACCCATACCTCATCAGCTCCCACAAGAGGGGATTTCATAGCAGTGTCCTCAGTGGACATGAGTGAGGGGGACTTCATGGTTTCATCTGCTATACCAGGTGCCAACTGCAGTTGAGTAGTGTCAGTGTGTCCTGCACAACTCATCGATGAGTTATGCTGGCTTACCTGGGAAGCATTGGTGGTGACTTGCATTGCTAAGCTGCTCATGGCTCCCTGAACAGAAGGTTTACTGCACAACTCATCGATGAGTTGTGCTGGCTTACCTGGGAAATGTTGGTGTTGACTTGCAATGCTGAACTGTGGGCCCCCTAGACAGAAGTGTTAAAACCTGCACAACTCATCGATGAGTTATGCTAGCTTACCTGACAAGCATTGGTGGTGCTTTGCAATGCTGAGCTGTGAGCCCCCTGCACCAGAAGGGTTACTGCACAACTCATTGATGAGTTATGCCAGCTTACCTGAGATAGATTGGCTGATGCATGGGCTGCTTGAGCCTCAGCCTGCTTATGTAAGCTCTGATCAACTTCTCCCCAAGTTACTACCATGTCAAATCACTTGCCTTCTTCTCTGGACCAAGCCAGCTTGTCTGCAGAGTCTTCATATGCCTTTGCAAAGCACCCACAGTGGCAAAGCCCTGCTCCTTGGGACACTTATCATGTGAGCAATAACACACAAAGGTACCATTCTTGTCACTGTGTGACAGTGACATCCTCTCCATTGGGAGCAATAAAAGTGACAGTCTTGACACACTTCTTCCAGTGTGAGTCATGGAGGCCCCTGGTATCAAACTGAAGGCCACACTCCTTACAAATACGAGGCATGGTGTTAGATGGTGATGATGGTGGTGGTTGAAAGTCAAGAGGTAATTGCAAAACTTTCCCACACATTGTGTTTAAAACTGTATAGTACCATTATTAAGGTTTCCATACCATTTTTGGTAATATTTTCTCAAGCCATGCCATTTGTACATTGATTTACTTGTTCCTGGAATGTGTGTAAGTAGACCTTGCACAATTCATCAGTGAGTTATGCAGAAATACATTACTGGGAGACATTACCACTTGCAATTAGTCACCAAGAGATGACACTGTGACATGACCAGTGGCAGCACAGTTATTGCAATCACTGGAAGATGTTGTGGAGATGTCACCAGTTTCTGGCACACTTCATCAATGAGTTGTGCAGAGTGATCTCTCTAAAAGATATCACAGAGATGTCATCAGTCTCTGGCACACTTCACTGATGAGTTGTGCAGAGTGATGTCTCTGAAATATGTCATCAAGCAAGGGATGTTGCTGTGACATTACTCCTTGCATAACTCATTGATGAGTTATGCTTACCTTGTCTTGTATATAGTGGTACACTCCCACATATTGTGTAACAAGACTTGGCTTGCTGTTATGGTGGCTTCATTACTCATGTCTCACCATGTTGCCAATGTCACTCTTGACTCATGTCTGCATAACTCATTGATGAGTTGTGCAGAGAATCACCAAGAGACATTGCAAAGATGTTGCAGAGATGTCACCAAAAGATGTCACAGAAAGGCTAGGGATCCATGCTGATGTCACCAAAAGGTCTCACAGAAAGGCTAGGGATACATGGTGTTAGATAGTGATGATGGTGGTTGAAAGTCAAGAGGTAATTGCAAAGCTTTCCCACACATTGTTTTAAAACTGTATAGTACCATTATTAACATTTCCATACCATTTTTGGTAGTATTTTCTCAAGCCACGCCAATTGTACATTGATTTAGTTGTTCTTAGAATGTGTGTATGTAAGCAGACCTTGCACAATTCATCAGTGAGTTATGCAGAAAGTTAGTGACATCACTAGAAGATGTTGTAGAGATGTCACCAGTTTCTGGCACACTTCACTGATGAGTTGCACAGAGTAATGTTTCTGAAATAATATGTCACCCAGCCAGGGATGTTGCAGTGACATTACTCCTTGCATAACTCATCGATGAGTTGTGAATAGTGCATACACACATAGGACAACAGTCTTCCAATTTTTATGACTTGCTTACTGTTTTGGCACCTCCATTACTCTTAGTACACTTGACTAGTGTCTGCATAACTCATCGATGAGTTGTGCAGAGTGCCTAGAGATGTCACCAAAAGATGTCACCAAGAGACATCGCAGAGACATCACCAAAAGACATCACCAAAAGATGTCACAGAGACATCACCAAAAGACATCACCAAAAGAGTTGACTAGTGTCTGCATAACTCATTGATGAGTTGTGCAGAGTGCCTAGAGATGTCACCAAAAGACATTGCAGAGACATCACCAAAAGACGTCACCAAAAGATGTCACCAAAAGACATCACAGAGACATCACCAAAAGATGTCACAGAGATGTCACCAAAAGACGTCACCAAAAGACATCACAGAGACGTCACCAAAAGACATTGCAGAGACGTCACCAAAAGACATCGCAGAGACATCACCAAAAGATGTCACCAAAAGATGTCACCAAAAGATGTTGCAGAGATGTCACCAAAAGACATTGCAGAGATGTCACCAAAAGACGTTGCAGAGACGTCACCAAAAGACATTGCAGAGACATCACCAAAAGACATCGCAGAGACGTCACCAAAAGATGTCACCAAAAGACATTGCAGAGACATCACCAAAAGATGTCGCAGAGACGTCACCAAAAGACGTCACCAAAAGACATTGCAGAGACATCACCAAAAGATGTCACCAAAAGATGTCACAGAGACATCACCAAAAGACGTCACCAAAAGATGTCACAGAGACATCACCAAAAGACATCACCAAAAGATGTCGCAGAGACATCACCAAAAGACATTGCAGAGACATCACCAAAAGATGTCACCAAAAGACATTGCAGAGATGTCACCAAAAGATGTCACAGAGACATCACCAAAAGACATTGCAGAGACATCACCAAAAGATGTCACCAAAAGACATTGCAGAGATGTCACCAAAAGATGTCACCAAAAGACATTGCAGAGATGTCACCAAAAGACGTCACCAAAAGACATCACAGAGACATCACCAAAAGACGTCACCAAAAGACATTGCAGAGACGTTACCAAAAGACATCACCAAAAGATGTCACAGAGATGTCACCAAAAGACATTGCAAAGACATCACCAAAAGATGTCACAGTGCCCCAGAGGCTCTGGGGCCAAGAGGAGATTATTAAAGCTGGCATTGTTACATCCCTCGGACTCCAGACAGAGACTAGTAATCTTGTCAGCACTGAGATCTGAAGGACATTGCATTACTTCGTGATGCTGTGCATTCCACACACCTTGTGGACAAAGAAAATGAATGAAGAATGAGTTGAAGAATTTGGGGTACATTGAAAAGGTTGTCAGTGTCAGGTTCTAAATTGAGAAGCCTGTACTGTTGGTGTCCTGCTATTGACTCAAGGTTTGCATGCTTTTGGAGGAGCTTATATGCAATATCCAGAACCCTACTCAGTGGAACATGAATCAACCCATCGCTGCACTGTGCACAGTAAGGATCAGCCTTGATGAGGTTCTCTATGGAAGGTAAAACTTCATCATGGAAAGTTAGGGTTGCATCCATCTCAGTTTAGTGCCCCTGCTAGGGATGAGAGCTGAGAAGTGGCTCAAGAATGTAAGGCAGACTATTCTGCATACAAAAATGGTATATGAGCAACTTTAACTGTGAGTGTTGAGAGTGTGAGATGATTAAGAACTTCTCTGAGTCCAGAGGGCAGTGGATGTGGAAACCAATGGAGTGGGAAATGGCAGAAGGGGAACAAGGATGTCCATGGCCAACGAACGCTAGTAGTTGAACTTGCAGTGTGCATGAGGTGTGAAGCCAATCACTACAGGTGAATTGCAACCAACAGACTCGTACTAAATATAAGTGAGGTCACTTGAGGCTCAAAGACAATGATGAGCAGTTGTCCATTAAGTAGGACTCTAAATGATAAGGAATGATCAATCATATTCTTTTGGGTGAGACCTGTGGAAGCTTACATCCTGGAGAGAACAAAGGAATAGAGAAGTGACACGAACAGGTGAATTTCAAAGAATACAGTGTTTGTCAAAAGCTGGATCATGTCCCACTGCAAATTGACTGCTGCACACAAGCGAAGCTGGGTCACCCAGTACTGGCTCAGTCTTACCAATCCTGCAGTAACTGATCTAAGCACTCAAAAAGTCACTTCCTGAATGCTTAACAATTCCACCATCTTTCAGAAGCTGTCCTTTGCTGTATTTGTCCGTTTGTTTTAACTATGAGGCTCTTTAGGTAATGAAACTGAGCCCCAAGTATAATGCAGTTGGCCATACATTTATGTCATTTTATTTCATCTTGCTTGCTTGCATGGGTGCTTGGCAATAGACCTATCAGTTACTTTACTTTCAGCCTAGGCTGGTGTACCCAGTCAGCTAGAGTGTCACAGATCCAGGTAAGAGCATCTTTGATTACACTGTCATGATTCATTGCATCTTTCAACCTGGCAACAACATCATTGTTGGTTCATATGGATGCCTGAACCCAATGAATACAAGTTTTGTCAGTTATGGTATACTCATGTATAGGTGTGCACATAATCAAGCATCAGGCCACATGAGATATGAAGCACCCTTTGCTGATGTGAAGGTGTATCCAGATTTATGAAGACAGTTCAAGGTCAGTATGGATGGGAATCCAAGATAAGCATACCTGGAATTGATGGGGTCCACTAGCTGGTGACCTCTTTTGCATGGGGCCATCCTCTTGTTGATATATCCATGCATAGTGAGCTGCTTGTGGATGTCAGCATCACTCTAAGGGCTCTAGGCATGGTGGTATACAGAGAGTAGTGGTCCCTGACAGCCTTGTTAGTGCTGGAATGCATTCACCTCCACAGATTATGCACTCGACCATCCTGATTAATTTCATTATGTTGTCCTTGGGAGTCCTCTCAAGGATATCATGGTTGACGAGCTATGCCTTGACTTTGGACTCTAACCAGACATCCCAGACCTTGTCCATGTTGGAGTACTCATCTGGTTGGCAAGTGTTTCATGTGGAGGTGATTCATGCAGAGACAATGGATTGTATGTGAAAAGCCAACCCATGCTACAAGCCAAAGTGAGTGCATATGCAGGCAGGAAAAGGTTGACATACCATGCAGAATTTGCTCCGAATAGGCACTTTGTGAAGTAACGGGTGGTGAGGTTGAGGAGTTCCACAGGGGTGTCTGCCTTCCTGCCAGTGATATGAAAGGTGATGCCAAATCCTACACTTATGTCTTACCAAAGAATGTCCTGCATGCATTCATTGCAGCCACCAACCTGCAGACACAGGTACTGGCTGCATACATTTATGGGGTATTGCTAGTGTTGCCATGAACCAGACCAAGTTGAATTGAAGTGGTAGTTCAGCGACATGGAATGATTTTGTCAGTTTTGACATGTTCCTGCTCTTCAGGGATACCAGCATTTCCCTCATCCTCCTGGATGCAGACAATAAGACAGACACTGGGGGACTCTGGGGACACTCTGAAGACTTGAAAATACTCTGTAACATGACACTGGGGACTCAGGAAGACTCTTAGACATGCAGATAGTGACTCCAAAAGGCAGGTGATTATTTTTCTAAGTACAGTGGACTTTTGTAGCATAGGGACAGTGGTATCTAGGGTGAAATCAGAGACCCTTGGATCTGTCATATGTCAAAAGCAAATAAAAGAAAAAAAACATAAAGTCTGACACATGGATAATCACATGCACAGCAGTGATACAGATGAAAACAGGGAAAGGTAAAGTCCAATTTGCTGTCCTCAAGTTTTCCTCCACTAGAAAATTGCCACCACTTTGTTAAACTGGTCCCCTGCATCTATGAAAATTTTTCTGTCACCTACAAGAGTCTGCAAACACTGCCCTCCAAGTTCCCAGCATCCCCAAGCTTCTACTGATCCAGAAAAACTCCCTGTTGCCCAATTCCAAGACAGACTTTCAAGTTCTTCATTGCTACACTTCCCTAATCACTAGGAAAAATCCTCCTTCGCCTTCTAGTCCTCTTCTCCATCTCCTTCTGATGCAGCACCCATTTGGACAAGCCTAGGTCTAACCTACAGCTTTCCCCCCTTTTCCCTTCACACTCTTGCAAGAAGAGTTGCCCACAATGTATAGCCAGAAGTTGGGGGGCACAGTTATGCTGGCAGTGTTGAACAACAACATCTTCAATCTCTCCTAACTGTATTGTTAGCACAGCATACCAATGAATGCTAAGCTTACTTTGCTGCATATTTGTGGACCCATGGTCACCTTGAAACATCAATGCACTGGATTGAGAATACTTCTCACTAAGTTGGCTGCTATGACCATGATCTCTGGCTAGACATTTGAATCACTGTGATTCACAAGCATAGTACTGACAAGACTCACTTTCACTGCATACAACTGCCTCCACATAATGGTCATCTTCACTTGGAGATACCTCATCAATTACCAGACCATCTTCATCTGCATCTAAACCACCATCAGTATTCTCAGCAAATATGGTGTGGGATTTAGCTATGGTTGAAGGATGCTGAGAAAATGATTGGGTTCAATGTAGCCCTGGAGGTCACAGAGGGGGTGAAGGGGGGTCATTGTCATGAACTGGATGTTCTCCTTGGATGGGGGTACCAGAAAAGGATCAACTGGAATGAGTATGAACATGTGAATTACATTGAGGAGGATCTAGAGTATGACCTTCAGCTGTTGCAGACATGCAAAGTTGCAACAACTGTTTGGGTAGAGCCAGTTGGGAACCATCCCAGTTGTCTCATTGTTGATAGGCACTATTAGACCTGCATTCAGACACAGGGCAAGAGCTCACCACAGAAGAATCTTGTGAGATAGGAGCCAAAAATATTGATGGATTAGCAGATGAATGAGAATTATAGGACCTGGTAGACTGCATCCCACCTGTGGAAGCTTGAGAAGGGAGCTTGAAACCAAATGGTTGACTGGGTTGGGGACATTTGAATGATGGCCACACTCCAGGACTTTGCTCTGCAAGTGGTGGGATCAACTCAACTGCCCATGGCAGAATTTGACTCTCCTGCTCATCCTCTGAGTGGCCAGGGGCCATGGGGTTGACTGGTTCATCCTGCATAGCTATGTCAAGATTTCAAGTTGATGTTGGCAGGTGCCATGCAGTTTGAATGCTCTCAATATTGTGGAGCTGGCAAAGCTGCCTGCCATCACCTTGTCCAGTGTGTGAAGAGTGTCTGGGTTGGTTGGGCTCTGTGTCTGCAACAAGATGTGGTCAGAAAACATAGAACAGCTGAATGAACCCACCATCCAGGGGCACAAGTTCCTCATCAAACAGCTGATCAGCTCTTCACATGTGCTTTGTTTGCAATGAGACAGTATCATTGTCAGTGGTGGGTTGGGAGCTGGGAACAGCTTTGCTGCTGTGTTTGTGCTTGGGAAGCATTAAGAGATGAAGCTAACCATGGTCACTTTGGAAGCACTACCAACAAATACTGCAAACTGCTTCATGCCAAATTATGTAATAGGCTTATTACATATGAAGGCTGGCAATGCGACAAGGATGTATAGATGGATACAAAATAGTGTTTGACATGTGGGACAAAAGAGGATATAGGTATGATACTGATGACAATGCCAGAGCAGCACACATCATTCCTGAGAGACTCCACACAGGTAAATGAATGGACAGTGAACTGCAAATTCAATGTGATGGAAGTGAGCTACTTATGCAGCCTGTCAGGGCATGGAACCAGTACTCTCCAGTTGTGAAGAATGGAGACACCATGGATTGGTATGCTCAAAGTGGAAGAATCACCACATGAAGATGAATGCTGATGTTTATTTGGAACCTCCAGGGGGTCCAAATTGTTCCTATGTTCCTGATGAGCATGACTACCAAGAGCAAAGCCTGAGTCCATGCTGTAGAAGCCATGCCCTGCAGAGCACCAGTGGATGGCAGGTCTGGGTAACATAAAGGGTAAGTTTGATGGAAAAACTTTACTCCCATTTTATAATTCATTTGCAGAATCATCAGGCAAGGGATTCACTTCACTCTCCACATCCACCAACTTTGAGCTATTCTTGCCTTCAATTTCCATCTCTGGGCCAACTTGATCATCATTGCCTGCTTGATTTACAGCCATCCATGCTTTGGGGCTGAGTTCTGAGAGCATCTGGATGATGGCAGCAATGAACATTCATGGGTGAAGGGTATCTTGCAGATGACATTGCCATGGTCATCAATGGATAGGAGTACAATGATAGCATTGCACAGATGTGTCAGAAGGCTGATGATGGGTTTGAAATAGTCTGAAATATGTTGCAGTATGAATGGCTTCCATGTGAGATCTGACTGGATTGTGATTGTTTTCAGTACATATGCTTGGCTCAAAAGTATTGATACTTGTTGACACATTGTGTGAGGTTGCCATCGCATTTTGGCTTGTAAGGCTCATTGAGAAGGATGCATATACTGACAAGAACATAAAAGAATGATTCAAGATCATGGGTTGCATCGTGCACCAGCTGCCCAGCACCTGCAATGACAAGCTGTGCTGCCATCCATGACCACATTCCCTAATTTTGATTGTTGAGTTGTTTGATGCAACAAGAATATGGAATGCACTGTGCAGGCAAAATTTCAAGGCATTAGTGGCTGTGCTCACTTGACAAAAAAGCTAATCACTACTACACTTTTTTGCTAATCAATACTACTGTACATTTCCTTGTCACACTACAAATATTTTGTAGTCAAAAAAGCGAACTTTTACTACACTTTTGGTAATCAAAAGTGTAAACAACATTTAACTACTCAAACACTAATCAACACTACACTTTTTTGGTAGTCAAAAAGTGCGGACTTTACTACACTTTTGGTAATCAACAGTGTACACAACATTTAACTACTCAAACACCAATCAACACTACACTTTACTAATCGAACACTACACTTACTTGGTAATCAAAAAAGTGCCACAACACTACACTTTTGGTAATACAAATGTACACTACACTTTGCTAATCAAACACTACAAAACACTACACTTTTGGTAATATGAATGTACACTACACTTTACTAATCAAACACTGCACTTTTGCTAATCAATAGTCTACACTACACTTTGCTAATCAATTACTAATCTACACTACACTTATTTGGTAGTCAAAAAAGTGGACTTCACTACACTTTGCTATACTAATCAACACTACACTTATTTGGTAGTCACAAAAGTGCACTTCACTACACTTTGCTAATCAAATACTAATCTACACTACACTTATTTTGGTAGTCAAAAATGCAGACTTCACTACACTTTTGCCAACCAATAGTCTACACAACCCTTTGCTAATCAATTACTAATCAACACTCCACTTATTAGGTAGTCAAAAATGCGGAGTTTACAACACTTTTGCTAATCAAAAGTCTACACAACCCTTTGCTAATCAATTACTAATCTACACTACACTTATTTGGTAGTCAAAAAAGCAGACTTTACTACACTGTTTCTAATCAAAACAGTTACCACTACACTCATTAGGTAATCAAAAATGCGCCACAACACTACACTTTTGGTAATAAAGTGTACACTACACTACACTAATTGTATTTTGCTTGTATCTCAACCATTTTTGCACAGATGGATGGGATAAGCATACCTCTGGGGTCCTCTAGTCAGGCACTACAACTTTCATTATGACATCTGTGAAATTTAATTTTTGAGATGTCCAATTTTTTTGGTATTTTGCATTTTTCTCACCCATTTTTGGGCATATTTTTGAAGTGAGTTGGAGTCTGGACCTATAAAGACAGAGACTCAGACTTAAGGAAAGGAAGTCTGAGGTCCAAAAGGAAAAATGTTCAACCTAAGTAACAGGCTAGATTATGTAAGGCTGTGCAATGTTAAGTAACATATGTTAAGGTAAAAAACATTAAACTCCAACACATATCAATGAGATAAGCATATTCCCACAATCCTGTGATCCATCCCCACAACTTTCATTATGACATTGTGGCTGTACAGTGGCATCTGTGGGAAGCCCCTATCTCTGTATCTGTAGGCCTGTCACTTCTGTGGGAGCCTGTGGGTAACTGTGGGCTGTGTGACATGGTATTGTCACACTGTACCTCACTGTGCACTGTGACACTGTGACACTGTAGGTAGGCTGTGACATCACTGTGGCACTGTGGCCTCTGAGCCAAAAAGATGGTTTTGCTGATGTTGCATCTGTGAAACACTGTATCCTGTCCCCTCCAGTGCATTTATCCATGGCTGTAGCTATCCCTCCCAAAGTCATCAAAGCTCAGCCTCAACTTACAGACAACTAGAAGAATGCTAGGAGGGATAAATTCATTGTGCTGACAAATGACATTCTAGATGCTTGCTCAGATTATTCAAACAAGGTCCAAAGTATTGCACAGAAGCACAGATGGTGTGTAACTCATAGGGCTGCATAACCTTTTGACATACAGTTAGTTATGTAGGTCCAAGCATTGGACTCATTGCCAACTGTATGTAGGTAATATCATGAAACCTAGTGTTGTGCTGGGCCCAACCTCAAGCCCTGAGCTGAGCTGAGCTGGGCCCTCTTAGGCCAAGCCAATGTCAAATACTTAGATCCTCAGTATCAACAAGCTACTATATTCATATGTACCAGTCAAATACTTAGACTACAGGTGATCAGTAAATGTGAAGACTAAATAAAAGGGGAACTTACTCCTCAGTATCAACAAGCTACTGAGGAGACTAGGAGAAAATTTACTCTACTGTAGTCCGCTTTTCTGCTTATGTAAGCAACTAACCTTCGCACTAAAGTAAATACTACTAAGAGCAGTTTAACATTCCAACAGCCAAGCCAAGCCATTAGGATGGCCTGTGGGGGCTCATGGCCCAGCCTGACTTTGGACGAAGCCCTGAGCTGCAGCTTGGGGCCATGGCTTTGGTGGCTGTGGAGTTACCTGATTTAGAAATATTCTCAGCACTAGTTTGTCACTTGGTGGCTTGCAAGCCATACAACACCAGCCTTCCCCAACTGCATTGGTCTTCAAAAACATAGTTAACCTCCAAAATCAAGGGTCATAATGCTCTGTGAGTCACTTTGTCTTCTGTCAGCCACAGAAATGCTATAACACTGTCAAAGAAATGTCATCTTTTGGGACTTGCAAAGGAGTCTAACTCAATGAGCAGCCTCATCCCAGTGGGTGGCCATATCTTTTCCAAGATGTACCTATTGATCTGAAAAAAATTAGCCACAAGGATGGTCTGAAGCTCTATCAGGGAATGCCACCTCTATTCCTGAGATCTGCATGGCCTCGCCAGAATGAAGCATTTTGTCAATTGATTGCACCATGGTCTTTTGTCATCTATCATGTCAGAACTTGCTGATACATGGATCAGTGGAATCAGGAGCAACAGGAACAGTCTTAGGTAGTTCTGGAGCAGGATGTATGTGTTCTACCCCATCCAACTAACCTGATGATGATCTGTCAAACAGGCTGTTGTAAGAAACACCAGTGTTGGGGTGCAGGGGCAACAAGAGATCTCAATACTGCAGTACAGGAATTCTGCAACATCCATCCCATCCCACATGCTGCACAAGTTGCTGTAGATGCCATTGACACTACCAATACTACATTCTCTGGGATTCAAATTTTGAGTGATATGTACCTCAAGCCTTTCAAAGTTTTAATCAAGATGCTTCCACTCTTGCCAATGTAAGTATTTCATGTTTTGCATCTATGCATGCATGCACCAGGTCCATCCTTACACACAGGCTGTGCCAGGAATTTTGACAACTGCTTCTCAGGTTTGCTTTTGCTTACTACTGGCATTGTCATATTGTATCTCACATAGTCATCTACTATAGCTGGTTATCAATCAAGCGAATGTTGAGAATGTGGTGTGGCTCAGGCCACTGGATGGCAAATGACTCACTTTAATCATGGAGGCAGTATCATAATGGTTGCCTCTGCAGCAGACCTCAGGTATTGTTGATTCCACCCTCAGTGGACTTTCATAAATTACGAGCATACTTCCAGGCCAGAAATTAGCATCATACAGCTCGTCCAAGTTGGCTGTGTTGCAGATGGCTCGCAGTATGGCATGTGAGCTTGGAGACAAGAAGATTCAGGTGAATTCATTGTCACCTGGTTATATACATACTCAGTGCATATGAGTTTCTGGGTGGACATTTCGATAGCTGAGTGGGGTGCATAGAATGATTGGGACAACTCTCAATAAACAACCCAGCATACTCAACCAATGGTCATGTTTGAGCCCACTTGGATGAATTGGAAGACCTGATGAGCTTTGTGGCATCGTGCCTCTGATGCATCTACTTTCTGCACTGGAAGCCAGTGAGCCTATCCCTACTCACATCAATGGAAAGTGCCTACCTTCCCTCAAACTTCTGCATCCTTCTAACAGCCACACCACTACCTGACATCAAACACAACCTGACTGATGTTGGGCATGTGAAGCCTGTCTCATTGGATGACATATCTGCACAATTGGCCAAGTGTTAGGTAGATACATGTAGATGAATATTCTGCTCTATGATTGCTACTACACCTGTTATCTGCCACTGAGGCCATGGCTTCAGGCTGGCCAAGCTGTCTATAGGGCCTGGCCCAGCTCATGGCTTGGCCTTGGATTTCCTGGGCCATGAGCCCTCAAAAGCTGAGCCCAAGCTGTGGCTTTCAAGCTGAGCCAGGCCTGGACAACACTAATGAAACCTACTTGCTGACCAACTGCATGGAATTGCTTTGTTGTTATCTACTTAGGACTTATTCACCTATGAAGTGTTGAAAATACTGGACAGGCCAGGACTTGAACCTGGGACCCCCAACACACTAGGTTTGGTGCACTACCACTATGCTACCAGTCCTACAGTACAAGATGTGGATTCTACTACAAGTAGGTTCCAACATGAAGCCACTGCTGAGTGCTGCAGTAAGTTGCTGAAGTCAGTTGCAGTGGGTCTCTCTTGCTAACTGGCAAAAGAACAGTGGTATGGTTCTATTACCAAGCAGTGACATAAATGGTGTCACTCAGGTGTAATTATCTGACATATCTGACTAGGTCTTGCTAGGTCCATTTTTCACTAGGGGTTCAGCATTCAACATCAGATGGATACAGATGTAGTGCATGTCGAAAGGCTATGACCATGAATGCCAGCCTCGCCTCCAGATATACTAGATGCCCCTGTGATGCAACCTCTTTGGTGTGCCCCAGCATTCTGACTTCATCATGGACTCAGATGCATTCAAGTCAAGTTGCACCCTGTGCCCCTTCCAGCTGTACCCACCTAGCACCATGATGCCCGGTCCTCCATCATCAGCACATCTTGGGAAAACTATATACAAGTTCCATATCGACGGACCCATTCACCAATTCTTGGTCAGCAAACAACCAGTGATGCCGAACATCAATTGATCGATATCATAATGAGGAAAAACCTAGTAATCGTCCGTCTGTTCGTCCTCCGCAAAGCGCTATGGACCTAACGGCCTTGCCCATGCGCTATCAAGCTATATTATAGCATCAGCCTGATAAGTTTACGAAGTATCACTGATGACCCCGACCCTCGCACGTGTTGTTTGATAATATTGAATCGCTTCGACTTGCCCTTACTTGCCCTTAGCATCTCCACTCGCTCACTGGAGGAGCTTGGCGAGACCATTCGTGTGTTCGGTCAAACACAATAAACTAGCATCGCAGCTTCGGATGTCAGGCCCTCAGCTTATAATCGTGCATATCAAGAGACCATGTGGCTGACGTTTTACATCGCAGTCCATCTGTCGTGAAAGAGATTCTACTTGGAGGTAAGTTTATTCACATACACACGCAATTATGGATCGAAATGACCATTAGTAGAGCAATACACCGCCGTGATCGGGGCATCTCGCTTGCTTGAGATTCCCCGCCCGTCATAATGACGAGCCCTTTCATACCTGGCCTGGCGTGTGTTCTAGCGGGTGGATCTGTGTCGAAGCAATATTTTCCTTCATGGGGGTATGCGCTTCTAACATCGACCGTCAGTCAGACGCAGACATGGTCATTGATACCGCACTATTTGCAGTTCAATGAAAAATCATTGGTGGATTTGCTACCGAACAAGTCGTTAGGAAATATTACTTCAAATATCATGGAGTCTACCTCAGTTAAGTCATCAGAGGATATTATACCAGATCACATAGACACATTCTGAGAATGATGTCCTGGACGCCCCTTGCATACTATCCCATCCACGTGATAGAAGTTTTGCCAGTAACATTACGCACTTGTCGCCGCGCCAACTCGATATCTCAACACTGGTGTAAACAAAGTAAAATAAATGAACATCATAACCTACGATGAATGGCCTGCTAAGCCTTTGAAGCCATCGAATAACAGCGTTGTTTAGAATTACCAATTGTGTGAAATCGATGACTGTACTCAGTTGTCAAGAAGTTTGAATCACGTAATGATTGCGGGATGTCCAATGAGGGTGCAGCACGTTTCTGGCAGGCATAATCGCCGTTCCACAGCCTTCCCACTCCTTCTCGAACCATCATACACTTGCTGCCCCCTGCGACATTCCAGGAACTTCATCTCTCAATATTAATCACTGTTGGTTGTTTCAGCGGATTTTGGTGTTGTCTGCAACCGCCTTCACCAAGGGACGACGCAAGCAGGTGTTTTACTTCTGACGCATGGAACCAGTCTAACAACATGAATAACCAGTGCCACCCTCTTCAGCCCCCGTATTCACATAGATCCTGCGGAAGCCAAACAACATATCGCCCGCATTAAGCGTTTTCGCATCCTGGTCATGGGGCGAGCAAATGCAGGTAAAACGACAATTCTGCAGCGTGTCTGTAATACTACAGATCAACCAGAAATATTGAATGGACAAGGACGGGAGGTATGTACCCGCCATGGTACTTGTTCGAGATTAACAAGATATTGGACTATACTCAGGTGGATGCCACTGTGGTACAGGGCTCACTAGCGGTAAGGTCGTCTCTTGAAGAACATGGAATGTATCTTGAATGTATCCAGCGTGGCCACCACAACATTGAGGATGAACTGGTCTTTGGAAGTAATCCAGGCTTTGTATTTCATGATTCATGTGGATTTGAGGCGGGCAGCGAAGTGCAGTTTGACTTGATGAAGAAATTTGTGATGGATCGTGCCAAGACGACCAAATTGGACGAGAGAATCCATGCCATTTGGTAAAGACAGCATTGCATACCTCTGAGCCTGTAGCTAAGCATCTCATTATGAATTTAGGTTTTGCATTCCTTTGAATGAGAGTCACAGGATGGTCACAGCTGCTGAAAACAAGTTCTTTAATAATTGTGATACAGGGCATGGTTAGTATTTAGCACATTTTTTTGTTGGGTAATTATATGAGACTTGTCACAGTGCCTGTAATTGTGGTGCTGACCAAAGCAGACACCTTGAAACTTGAGGCAGTCCAGGAGTGTATGGGGCATGGTTTGAGTGTGGAAGATGTAATACAAAGGGCTGCAGAGGTGGAAGGAAGGCTTCTCAACAGTGCTCGTGTGAGAGTCGAAGGATGGTTAAATGACAAAAGGTTTCCTCCACATGAATACCTTGCACTGACTGGTAAGTACACTAAGTTTTGCCTGGAAAATAAGTGAGGTAATGGAAATACTTCAGGGATGGACAAGGAGGGTGCAGACTGTACAAGGCTGATAACATGCACAGCGGATGCTTTAAATGAAGAGGGACTGCAGCAGCTGCTCATATCAACACAGCAGTCCAATTTGGAACTGTGTATGGAATTTGCTGTAATGAAGTAAGTCATAAGGGTGAAGATCTGAAATGTCCTAACACACATCAGAACATTGAAGAAATGCATGAAGGAATTGGATATCAGGATGGGACCAAATGCTCTAGCTAGCATATTGGTATTGTGGTTCCCATATGTAAGGGAAAAAAGGATTGTATCCATGAAATACTGACAACTTCATAGAAAGTTGGTGGAATTGTAACAACTACTGCATGGAGGCTAAATGTGGTTTTTTGCCATTAAATTGTCATTGTTATTGATAGGGGGTGAGAGTCCTAACAGATGGTGATGCATGCATGCTAACCATCTTCACTGCCACCATGTCACACATGGGTTCATAGAGAGTGAGTGGAGTGATGCAAGTGGTTGTGGATGCATGCTGACCATCTTCACTTACCATCATGTTGCACTTGGGTTCATAGATTGTGAGTGGAGCATTGCAGGTGTTGGCAGATGCATGCTGATCATCTTCATTGCCACCATGTTGCACTTGGATTCATAGTTTGTGAGAGAAGTCATGGCAAGTGGTGGTGGATGAATGCTAACCATCTTCACCACCACCATGTTGTGCTTGGGTTCATAGGCAGTGAGTGGGGTCATGGTGGGTGTTGGTGGATTGCATACTGACCATCTTTACTGCCATCCTATTGCACTTGGTTTCATAGTTTGTAAGTGGAGTCATGGCAGGTGTTGATAGATGAATGCTGACTGGGTCCACTGCCACCCTGTTGCACTTGGGTTGATAGGGAGTGAGTGGAGTCATGGCAGGTGGTGGTGGATGCATGCTGACCATCTTCATTGCCACCCTGTTGCACTTGTGCTCATAGTTTGTGAGTGGAGTGATGGCAGGTGGCAGTGGATGCATACTGACCATCTTCACTGCCACCATGTTACACTTGTGTTCATAGGGGGTGAGTGGAGTGATGGCAGGTGGTGGTGGATGCATGCTGACCATCTCCACTGCCACTATGTTGCACTTGGGTTGATAGGCAGTGAGTGGAGTGATGGCAGGTGGTGGTGGGTGCATGCTGATAATCTTCATTGCAACCCTGTTGCAAATGTGGTTTTTTGACCATCATTGAAAAATGTCATTGTACTTGATAGGGGGTGAGAGTGCTAACAGACAGTGGTGGATGCATGCTAATCATCTTCACTGCCACCATGTCACATGTGTGTTCATAGAGAGTGAGTGGAGTCATGGCAGGTGGTGGTGGATGCATGCTGACCATCTTCACTGCCATCCTGTTGCACTTGGGTTCATAGTTTGTGAGAGGAGTAATGGCAGTTGGTGGTGGTGCATGCTGACCATCTTCACTGGCACCCTGTTGTACTTGTGTTCATAGGCAGTGAGTTGAATGATGGCAGGTGGTGGTGGATGCATGCTGACCATCTTCACTGCCACCCTGTTGCACTTGTGTTCATAGTTTGTGAGTGGAGTCATGGCAGGTGGTGGTGGATGCATGCTGACCATCTTCACTGTCACCCTGCTGCACTTGTGTTCATAGAAAGTGAGTGGAGTGATGGCAGGTGGTGGTGTATGCATGCTGACTATCTTCACTGCCATCCTGTTGCACTTGTGTCCATAGGTTGTGAGTGGAGCCATGGCAGGTGGTGGTGGTGCATACTGACCATCTTCACTTCCACCCTGTGGTACTTTGGGTCACAGGCAGTAAGTGGAATGATAGGAAGTGGTAGATGCATGCTGACCATCTTCACTGCCACCCTGCTGCACATGTGTTCATAGGCAGTAAGTAGAGTCCTGGCAGGTGGTGGTGGATGCATGCTGACCATCTTCAATGCCACCCTGTTGCACTTGGGTTCATAGCCAGTGAGTGGAGTCATGGCTGGTGTTGGTGGTGCATGCTGACCATTTTCACTGCCACCCTATTGCACTTGGTTTCATAGTTGGTGAGTGGAGTCATGGCAGGTGGTGGTGGATGCATGCTGACCATCTTCACCATATTATGCTTGGGTTCATAGTTTGTGAGTGGAGTCATGGCAGGTGGTGGTGGATGCATGCTGACCATTTTGACCACCACCCTGTTGCACTTGTGTTCATAGAGAGTGAGTGGAGTCATGGCAGGTGTTGGTGGATGCATGGTGACTGTCTTCATGGCAATCATGTTGTGCTTGGATTCATAGGCAGTGAGTGGAGTGATGGTAGGTAGTGGAGGATGCATGCTGATCATCTTCACTGCAATTGTGTTCATAGGTAGTGGGTGATGTGATGGCAGGTGGTGGTGGTGGATGCTGACCATCTTCACTACCACCCTGTGGTACTTGTGTTCATAGGCAGTAAGTGGAGAGATGGGAGGTGGTGGTGGATGCATGCTGACCATCTGCACTGTCACCCTGCTGCACTTGTGTTCATAGGCAGTAAGCAGAGTCATGGCAGGTGGTGGTGGATGCATGCTGACCATCCTCACTGCCACCATGTTACACTTGTATTCATAGGCAGTGAGTGGAGTGATGGCAGGTTTGGATGCATGCTGACCATCTTCACTGCCATCCTGTTGCACTTGGGGTCACAGCTTGTGAGTGTAGTCATGGCAGGTGGTGGTTGATGCCTGCTGACCATCTTCACTGCCACCATGTCATGCTTTGGTTCATAGGGAGTGAGTGGAACCATGGCACATGGTAATGGATGTGTGCTGACCATCATCACTACTACCCTGTTGCGTTTGGGTTCATAGTTGGTGAGGAGAGTCATGCTAGGTGGTGGTGGATACATGCTGACCATCTTCATTGCAACCATGTTTCACTTGTGTTCATAGGCAGTGAGTGTAGTGATGGCAGGTGTGGATGCATGCTCACCATCTTCACTGCCATCCTGTTGCACTTGACTTCATAGTTTGTGAGTGGAGTGATTGCAGGTGGTGGTGGTGCATGCTGACCATATTCACTGCCACCCTGTTGCACTTGTGTTCACAGGCAGTGAGTGGAGTGATGGCAGGTGATGGTGGATGCATGCTGATCATCTTCACTGCACTTTGTGTTCATAGGAAGTGAGTGATGTGATGGCAGGTAGTGGTTGATGCATATTGACCATCTCCACTGCTACACTGTTGCACTGGTGTTCACAGAGAGTGAGTGGAGTGATTGCAGGTGGTGGTGGATGCATGCTTACTGTCGTCATTGCTACCCTGTTGTGCTTGGGTTCATAGGGAGTGAGTGGAGTCCTGGCAGGTGATGGTGGATGCATGCTGACCATCTTCACTGCCATCCTGTTGCACTTGGGTTCATAGCTGGTCAGTGGAGTCATGGCAGGCAGTGGTTGATGCCTGCTGACCATCTTCATTGCCACCATGTTGTGCTTGTGTACATAGGCAGTGAGTGGAGCCATGGTAGGTGGTGATGGATGCATACTGACCATCTTCACTACTACTGTTGCATTTGGATTCATAGTTGGTGAGCAGAGTCACGTTAGGTGGTGGTGGATGCCTGCTTACCATCTTCACTGCCACCTGGTTGTACTTGGGCTCCTAGTTTGTGAGTGGAGTCAGGGCAGGTGGTGGTGGATGCATGCTAACCACCTTCACTGCAACCATGTTATGCTCGGCTTCATAGAGAGTGAGTGGAGTGATTGCAGGTGGTGGTGGATGCATGCTAACCATCTTCACTGCCACCCTGTTGCACTTGGGTTCATAGCCAGTGAGTGGAGTCATGGCAGGTGGTGGTGTATGCATGTTGACCATCTTCACTGCCACCACATTGCATTTGTCTTCATAGACAGTGAGTGGAGTCATGGCAGGTAGTGGTGGATGAATGATGAACATCTTCACTGCCATTCTATTGCACTTGGCTTCATAGTTGGTGAGTGGAATAATGGCAGGTGGTGGTGGATGCATACTGACCATCTCCACTGCCACCATGTTGCACTTGGGTTCACAGCCAGTGAGTGGAGTCATGACTGGTGCTGGTGGTCCATGCTGACCATCCTCACTGCCACTATGTCACACTTGGTTCATAGTTTGTGAGTGGAGTGATGGCAGGTGGTGGTGGATGCATGCTGACCATCTTCATTGCCACTGTGTTGTGCTTGGGTTCATAGGGAGTGAGTGGGGTCATGGCAGGTGGTGGTGGATGCATGCTGACCATCTTCATTGCCACCCACCCTGTTGCTTTTGGTTCATAGTGGGTGAGTGGAGTCATGGCAGGTGGTGGTGGATACAAGCTTACCATCTTCACTGCCACCCTGTTCCACTTGAGTTCATAGGTTGTCAGTGGAGTTATAGCAGGTGGTCATGGATGCATGCTGACCATCTTCAATGCCACCATGTTGTGCTTGTGTTCATAGGGAGTGAGTGAAGTCAGGGCAGGTGGTGTTGGATGCATGTTGACCATTTTGACTGCCACCCTGTGGCACTTGTGCTCATAGTTTGTGAGTTGAGTCATGGCAGGTGACAGTGGATGCATGCTGACCATCTTCACTGCCACCATGTTACACTTGTGTTCATAGTGGGTGAGTGGAGTGATGGCAGGTGGTGGTGGATGCATGTTGACCATCTACATTGCCACCATGTTGCACTTGGGTTCATAGGTGGTGAGTGGAGTCATCACAGGTGGTGGTTGGTGGCAGCTGATGATCTACACTGCCACCATGGTCTGCTTTGGTCGATAGGGAGTGAGTGGTGCCATGGCAGGTGGTGGTGGATGCATGCTGACCATCTTCACTGCCACCCTGTTGCATTTTGGTTTATAGTTGGTGAGCTGAGTCATGATAGGCAGTGGTGGATATATGCTGACCATCTTCACTGCCATCCTGTTCCATTTGGGTTCATAGGCAGTAAGCAGAATGATAGCAGGTTGTTGTGGATGGATGCTGACCCTATTGCACTTGGGTTCATAGGGAGTGAGTGGAGTCATAGTGCATGGTGGTGGATGCATGCTGACTACCTTCACTGCCACCCTGTTGCATTTGGGTTCATAGTTGGTGAGTGGAGTCATTGCAGGTGGTGGTAGATGCATGCTGACCATCTTCACTGCCACCCTGTTGCTCTTGGTTTCATAGTTGGTGAGTGGAGTCATGGCTGGTGGTGGTTGTTGCCTGCTGACCATCTTCACTGCCACCATGTTGTGCTTGTGTACATAGGCAGTGAGTTGAGTGATGACAGGTGGTGGTGGATGCATGCTGACTATCTTTACTGCCACCCTGTTGTACTTGGGTTCATACATAGCTGGTGAGTGGAGTCATGGTAGGTGGTAGTGTATGAATGTTGACAATCTTTCCTGCCACCCTGTTGCATGTGTGTTCATAGACAGTGAGTGGAGTCATGGCAGGTAGTAGTGGATGAATGCTGAACATCTCCCTGCCATCCTACTGCAATTGGGTTCCTAGTTGGTCAGTGGAGTCATGGCAGGTGGTGGTGGATGCATGCTGACCATCTTCACTGCCACTGTGTTGTGCTTGGGTTAATAGGGAGTGAGTGGAGTCATGGCAGGTGGTGGTGGATGCATGCTGACCATCTTCAATGCCACCCACCCTGTTGCTTTTGGTTCATAGTGGGTGAGTGGAGTCATGGTGGTGGCAGTGGATACATACTGACCATCTTCACTACCACCCTGTTACACTTGGGTTAATAGTTGGTGGGTTGAGTCATGGCAGGTGGTGGTGGATGTATGCTAACCATCTTGACTGCCACCCTGTTGCATTTGGTTCATAGTGGGTGAGTGGTGTCTTGGCAGGTGGTGACAGCTGCATGCTGATGATTTTGTTGTGTTTGTGTTCAAAGTTGGTGAGTGGAGTGATGGTAGGCAGTGTTGGATGCATGCTGACCATCTTAACTGCCACCCTGTTGCACTTGTGTTCATAGTTTGTGAGTGGAGTCATCACAGGTGGTGGTGGATGCATGATGACCATTGTTACTGTCAACCTGTTGCACTTGGGTTCATAGAGAGTGAGTGGAGTCATGGCAGGTGGTGGTGTATGCATGCTGACCATCTTTACTGCCACACCATTGCTCTTGTGTTCACAGAGAGTGGGTGGAGTGATAGCAGGTTGTGGTGGATGTGTGCTAACCATCTTTACTGCCATCCTGTTGCACTTGGGTTCATAGGGAGTGAGTGGAGTCATGGTAGGTAGTGGTGGGTGAATGCTGAACATCTTCCCCACTGTTCTATTGCAATTGGGTTAATAGTTTGTAAGTGAAGTCATGGCACATGGTCATGGATGCATATTTGACCATCTTTACTGTCACCCTGTTGCACTTGGGCTCTCAGAGAGTGAGTGCAGTCATGGCAGGTGGTGGTGTATGCATGCTGACCATCTTCACTGCCACCCCATTGCACTTGTGTTCATAGAAAGTGAGTGGAGTCATGGCAGGTGGTGGTGGATGCTGCTGAAAATCTTCACTGCCAAACTGTCACATTTGGGTTCATAGTTTGTAAGTGAAGTCATGGCAGATGGTGGTAGATGCATGCTGAGCATCCCCATTGGGCCCCTGTTGCACTTGGATTCATAGCAAGTGAGTGGAGTCATGGCAGTTGGTGCTGGATGCATGCTGATGATTTTCACCTACACCCTGTTGCACTTATGTTCATAGGCAGTGAGTAGATTTGTAGAAGTCATATTCTTATTGAGTCACTTTTTCATTTGCACTATCTAGGTGGTGAGGATCATTCAGGTTTATATTCCAGAGTTGTTCTGGAACCCCCATTGCAGGATGTATATGTTCTTACTTTGAGTATCACACTGATGCTCAATCATTCCTCTTCATTTGCTAGCCTGTAAGTGACCATTACTACTTCCTATACCTCATTCTTACTGGTATATCTTCCATATCTAGCAAGTATGTCTCTGCAAACAAATTTACCCTGCAGTGATCCCTAATCCTCTCTGTAGTTGGTGTGTTTCTTTTCATGCTGTCTCCACTTGTCTTTTATTGTCTTTGTGCTCCATCACCAGGTTGTAAGCTTCATCCAATGATTGTCTGTCATCCAAATTCTCTTGATCTCAAATTGTGTAGCCAGACATTCAGCAATCCTTATACACCCTAAAAATACCTACATTGTCCAATTCCATGGAGTATTCAATGCAGTATATAGCTGAACATGGAATTGGTAAATGCTATGTCATAATCATCTGGGTTATCTCTGATGCTGGCTTGCAGGTGTCATACTTGTATTTGAATATGTATACTTTTTGTTGCAAGCCAAAGATCAAAGCAATGATTTGCAGATGACCCTGCATTTGGCCATTGATGAATATCAGACTTCAGGCACCAGAGAATCAGTTTGCAAGCTTATCAATGAAGCCTTCCAGGAACATGGTGAAAATGTGGAGATTTTATGTCCTATTCTTTTACAGGTTGCTAAAGAGAAACAGATGTGTAAGCTAATATTTATCCAAGGCTTATCAATCTCTCAGCCTTCATTTTTCTAGCCAGAGCAATGACTAGGAAGTGATGATGCTTTGATGTTCAATAGTTGTAAATGATTATACCAGAACATGTGGTCATTACCAATTCCAATTGGCCCCAGCCAGCAGGCAAGCAATGATGGACAACAACTGGCTTCAGCTGCAGCAGGCAATAACCATGAGAATGAGCATGGAGCAGTGAGTATTGCCTTTGTGCAGGTGAACAAAGGGCAACATGACTGTTGACTTGACAGTCTGGTTCAAAGTCAATACTGACAAGTAGGTACACACATCAAAAGACTATATAATACTATGTGCCTTGTGTACCACACATGTACACCTTGATTTTATGTAATACCTTGGACATTCCCCAACACTGCCTAATCCCCTGGGAGTAGGTCCATTTAGCCTGGAGAAAGTCCTAAACCACCCTGCAGAAAGAGGTTCATTTTATGCTAGAGAAATTCCAAAAATCATATCTCTCCAGTACATCATAGGTGGCTCTAGAGAATCTCCAAGCCCTGGCTTTTCACCAGCATGAACTGGGAATACCCAACCAGTTGACATCTATTAACTATAAATATTTATAGAAATATGTCAACCTAATAGGTCCCCCAAAGGGGATGACTGAAGTGCCCTAAGCTACAATACAATCACAAATATATGCAACAAGGGTCTGTCTATACTGGGAATCCCAGTGTCTTGAATAGGACATGAAGGCCTAGGTTTAGGAATTACTTTATGCATAGGACCACTGTAAAATACACTCATAAACAGACCCAATAATTCTGTAGGTACCACATTTCTTTTTCCAACAGCTTACCAAAAGTTACTTGGCATGGAAATTGCAGTTGATATGTAGAAGCCAGTTGTTATCACTTGTTCATTGTCTGCCTGCTGGGGATGAAGCCAGCCACTGTTGTTCATTGTCACTCATTTGTTGCTTGGTGCTGTTTTGTCATCACTTGTTATTGCTTGCTCTCCTATGCTCATCATGCCATCTGAAGGGTTGTTTGTGATGCTCAATGGTTCAAACTCTTGTGGAAGGAGGCTGTTGATAGAAGTGCTGCTGACATGAAGTCTTGGACATGTTGCAATACCTACAACCTGTTCTCATGTACACCTTCACTTCAAGGGGTGTGTTGCAGGTGTATTATGTACATACAATTGAGGCATACATCATCAGGAAAAACTGACAGTGCAATATTTGTTATAGACTGGAATAGTGCATCACTATTTGATATATAGTGAACTATAGCAGTATTTTAACTATAGATCATGATGTTATAATGAAAGTTGTAGGGCTGGGTCACAGGATCATGGGAATATGCTTACCTCATTGATATGCCCAAAAATGGGTGAGAAAATTGAAAAATACAAAAATAAATTGATGTCTCAAGAAATAAATTTCAATGATGTCACAATGAAAGTTGTAGTACCTGACAAGAGGACCATGGAGGTATGCTTACTTCTGTGCAAAAATGGTAGAGATATAGACAAAATACAATTAGTGTCATGTAGTCTCCATTTTTATTACCAAAAGTGTAGTGTGCACTTTTTTGATTTGTTTGGTTGTGTTTGATTAGAAAGTGCAGTGTACACTGGAAGCAATGATGGATGTTATGACTAATAACATTAAAAAAACATTGATATGTTTCAAGCCTGTTATCTGAAATAATGTGTAATAGAACATTGCTTGTGTTCTCATATAGATGTTCTTGCTGATTACAAGCTGATAACATTTTATATGTTATGCACTAAAAATATAGCATATGTTGTTGCAATGTTCCATCTCAAAACATTGAGCATCAGATTATTTATGTTATGAGCCCAAATCATTGCTAGATTAGCAGTATTGATCTATTTGCTAATGGGACAATTTGACAATTCAACCATTTTCACCAATCTACCATTCACCCAATTGCTAATTGGGTGAATTGCTCATTGGTACAAATTGTTAAATGGCTGCAGGTTGGGGTTATTTAAGCTCCGATGTAAGTACTTGAAATATTTTAAGGTCCACAGTAGCTACTGTGGAGATATTCAAATTCCGACATAGGTACCCAAAATATTTTAATGACCTCAGTAGCTACTGCAGAGATATTCAAACTCCGATGTAGGTACTCGAAATATTTTAATGGCCACAGTAGCTACCACAGAGATATTCAAACTCCGCTATAGGTACTCCAAAAATTTTGAAGTCCAAGGTTGCTACTGCACAGATATTTAAACTCTGCAGTAGCTACTGAGGTCATTAAAATATTTTGGGTACCTAACACTCCCCTGGGTAATTATAATTACAAACTGCTGACCATTTTTTGTGGGAAATAATGCTGGGGATGGTTAGATAGACCCATTGGGAGGCCACATGTAGATTTTTAAAGAAAATGGCAGTTGGAATAAATTTCTGTGGGGGGTAGAAGGTTGGGGAAGCTGGGGAACACTATCTCATTGGGAAAAAATCTAGAAGCTTTGAAACCACTTGCATCATGTTCAGGGATGTTCATAATCACTAGGACAGCTCATCTACAGATGCTACAGTGCCAGCCTGATTTTATCGAGCACTGTACTCCCAGGTATGGGGGGTGGGGTGACCATGTTGATGAAATAAAATATAGCATGATCTCCCATGGCTGTCCTGTGTTCCTATGGTGCATCAGACATTGGGGAGACTCGATAGGAACCACCAAACAACAATCTTGAGCTATTGCACCTTGATAGCCAGGTGGTGGATGCTGAGGAGGCCATGTTTGTTCATGTTTATGCTCCCAAATTCACCATAAAAACACATCAAAACATGAGTGTTGGATGGACAAACTCCATCAAACATGCTTTGGAAAGGATTTGGATACTTTTCTACTTGACAAGGTTGGGGGGCAGGGGGATGACCAGGTGGAGGTAGGACATCTTGTTGGAAATGAATGTCAGACTTCTGCAATCATTCCCATTACATTTAGGGAACACTAAGACACCAGGGATTGTACTGGCACATGGGGTACAGTGCCAGAAAGATTTTATCAAGCACTGAACTCCTAGGTATGAGGAGCAGGGTGACCATGTTGATGAAATAAAATATAGCATGATCTCAAATGGCTGTCCTGTGTTCCTATGGTGCATCAGACATTGGGGAGACTCGATAGGAACCACCAAACAACAATCTTGAGCTATTGCACCTTGATGGCCAGGTGGTGGATGTCAAGGAGGCCATGTTCATTCATGTTCATGCTCCCAAAATCACCATAAAAACACATCAAAACATGAGTGTTGGATGGACGAACTCCATCAAACATGCTTTGGAAAGGATTTGGATACTTTTCTACTTGACAAGGTTGGGGGGCAGGGGGATGACCAGGTGGAGGTAGGACATCTTGTTGGAAATGAATGTCAGACTTCTGCAATCATACATTTAGGGAGCACTAAGACTCCAGGGATTACACTAGCACACAGGTTACAGTGCAGGTCAGATTTTATCGAGCACTGTACTCCCAAGCATTGGGAGCAGGGTGACCATGTCAATGAAATAAAATATAGCATGATCTCAAATGGCTGTCCTGTGTTCCTATGGTGCATTGGACATTGGGGAGACTCGATAGGAACCACCAAACAACAATCTTGACCTGTTACACCTTCATGGCCAGTTGGCTGAGGCCAAGGAGGCCATGTTCATCCATGTTCATACTGCCAAAATTGCCATAAAAACATATCCACACATGAGTGTTGGATGGACGAACTCCATCAAACATGCTTTGGAAAGGATTTGGATACTTTTCTACCTTACAAGGTTGGGGGCAGGGGGATGACAGGATGACCAGGTGGACATAGGACATCTTGTTGGAAATGAATGTCAGACTTCTGCAATCATTCCCATTACATTCAGGGAGCATTAAGACACCAGGGATTACACTGGCACATAGGGTACAGTGCCAGCCAGATTTTATTGAGCACTGTACTCCTAGGTATGAGGAGCAGGTTGACCATGTCGATGCAATGCAATATGGAATGATCTCCAATGGGTGTCCTGTGTTCTGATGGTGCAATGGACACCAGGGAGACTCAATAGGAACCACCAAACAACAATCTTGAGCTATTGCACCTTGATGGCCAGGTCAAGGCCAAGGAGGCCACATTTGTCCATGTTTGAACTCCCAAAATTGCCATAAAAACACATCCAAACATGAGTATTGGATGGACAAACTCCATCGAACCTGGTTTGGACAGGATTCAGACACTTTTCTACTTTACAAGGTTGGGGCAGGGGGATGACCAGGTGGAGGTAGGACATCTCATTGGAAAGGAATGTCAGACTTCTGCAATCATTCCCATTACATTTGTGAAGCATTAGGACACTGGGGATTACACTAGCACCCATGGTACAGTGCCCACCTGATTTTATGAGCACTGTACTCCTAGGTACAAGGATCAGGGTTACCATGTCAATGAAATAAAATATAGCATGATCTCCAATGGCTGTCCCATGTTCTGATGGTATGTTGGACATCAGGGAGGCTTTATAGGAACCATCAAGTAACAATCTTGACCTATTATGCCTTGATGGCCAGGTGGTGGAGGCCAAGGAGGCCATGTTTGTCCATGTTTGAAGCCCAAAAATCGCCATTAAAACACACCAAAGCATAATTATGGGATTGATGAACTCCATCGAACATGGTTTGGACAGGATTGGATGTCTTTTCACTTGGCAGGTTGCAGCAGCAAATGGAATGCTATCTAGTTGGCAAAATATCCAGGAGTTTCAGAACCACTCCTTCCAGTAGGGATTTACCATATCAACATATAATATATAATGACATCTATCAGGCCTGCCTTGCAGGTGGTTTATGGGCATTTTTTGCTTTTCCTGATTTTCTGTTCCTGGCCTGCTCTAGTCTTTGCTGCTCTAATAACAGTGCTTTGCTGCTCAGCAGCTCCCCATACCCTGCATGTTCCATGAGGCCCATGTGCACCCTGTTCCTTGACTTGACTGCTTGAGAGCTCTTCTTCCTTGCTTGACATTGTTCACTCTCTGAGGAGATTCCCTCGATCTTGTAGAGCTTGGGGTTCATCACCAGTACCACCTTCTCATCCTCCACTCTCCATGTCTTTCCTGGAGTTTTTGCACTTCCTTTGGTAGAGTCTGGCAAAGTCTGAAGAAGGGAGAATATCTTCACCAGATGATCAGTGACATCAAATTGCTCTGATATGGTCCTGTCCTTCATCAATTCATGGTACTCCAAAATGTATCCAGGCTTCATCCAAAATACACTCCAGGGAGATCTCCATGCTGGTTTTTCTCACATGACTTCTGGAAAGAACATGTTCATCCTCTCCACAAAGCTGGGTTGCTGATGACCTGTCCCCACACTGCCAGGTATTTCTGCATTGCAAGCCTTGAAGGTGCAGGCTCTAATGGTTTTGTAGGTCACATTCAAGGTCCAACAATCAACAGCATCTTCCAAGGAGGTTGGCTCCAGTCTCTTGTCTGGATCAGTCAACCAAGTGTCTTCCATCTGAATCCAAAGCTGACAGGTGAACTGAACAAACAGCTTGCTGACCACAGGTTCCAGATATGACAGCTGTCTTGACCATGTCCAAGATCACATGACCAGCCAAGGCTGATCTTGGATGGCCTTGGTTAACCTTGACCAAGTAGGCATGTTTCTGATGGGGAACCACTCCTTGTCATCGTCCAAAATCATCCTTGGCCATGCAGGCCGCCCATCTGCCTTCTTCAACTTGGCTTGCACAAGCTTCAGCACCTCCAAATCATTGTGTTGCTGGACATCTTTGAGATGAGGCACCTTCTGCAAGTCCAGGTCAGACAGGAAGAACAGTCCAAACCTTTCGCAAATCCTGGAGAACTGCAGAAGAGCCATGGATTCTCAGACATGATAGTCGAGAATGATAGGGGTGGAGGAAGTGCACCGAATCATGTGACAGACTATGCCTGTCAGTATTCCCAGGTTGGGTGGATCCAGTTCCTTGAGGGAGATCTGAACCATCTGAAGTGCCCTGACTCATCTGGCCTGAAACTTGAACCAAACCTTGGATGGTATCCATAGAATTGCATCAGATGCCAGAAAGGTTTCCACCTGAAAGAGGAGTTTTGATGGCAGCTTTGATGGCATGCTGGATGCAACTCACCCTGTGGGCCAAATCATCCATGATTTTTTCCATAGCCATCCCACCCATCCTATACTCATCTCTTACCCCATATGATCTTTGCTTGGCCTCTCCAGAGTACATATTGATGGCCTCCATGCACTCCTGCATGAAGTCACTGTTCAATGCATAGGCATCCTTGTCCATGACAAACATGGGCAAGTTATTGTTGGGTCGGATTGCCTCATAGGCAAGGCTATAAGCACTTCTAAATGCCACATGGGTCTGTCTTGCTCTCTCCTGAGACATCTCTGCTTGCATTGCCCCATACCACCCCAGAGTGCATGTGTGGTGTATGTTACCTTGCAAATACCCACCAGCCCCAAAGGAGGCTTCCAGACAATCCAGTCTCCACAATCCTACCAACTTCTCATCCCACTTTGGATGGATGCCAATGCCCAGGTCCACCAGAAACTTGCCATTGTTTCTGTCAACCATGTATGGCCAGTCTAGTGCAGGGATCCCATTCAGGAGGGCATCAATGGGGGATGAATCTTCTTGAAACAGAAGTGCCTTGGCCCATAGCTTGATTCCCTTGCAATTGAGAACAAAGAAGAAGGACCCATAGTTGGCATAGCACAAAGGATCTCCCTGGATGATTTCCTTCATGGTGCAGTTGATCTTCTTCAGCACATCCATAGAAAAGGGCACAGCCTTTGGATGACCAGGCCTTTTCTTGGTCCCCTTCTGTGCCTTGAACCACACCTCATCCAAAGTGAGTGACACATAGGGGGCACTTCCCACATCTGCATGTTCGCTGATTGCAGGAAGCAGAACATGCTCCCAGAAAAAGTCCAGCACCTCCTTTGGAATGTGGCTAGCATGCCTGTGTGTCATCTCATCCCTGTGTATCATCCTGGGGAAGCAGATATAGATGTTCATGCTTCCACAAGAATTGCTCAAGGTACCAAAGGTGGTGTGAGGTATCCCACACAGGGGAAATGACATTGTCAACCACTCAGTGTGACCTCCACTGGTCTTTGCATCCTCCACAGACTGAGGTATGAGGATGTCGACATACACATGATTGTTCTTCTGCATGAGGGCCCTTTCCTCCAGAATTGGACCAAGATAAATGGCCAGGGGTGTATGGAACTGAAGGTCATGTGTCACCCACACCAGGCTGTCAATGTCCACAGTCACTTCCACATCCTCTGAGGTCAGGCAAACCTTGTCCAATTCCAAGTCCAGACAGATATGATGTCCATCTTCATGTTTCCCACCAACAAAGGTATTGATGAGGTTTCTGGAATCACCCATGCTCATCTGAACCATGTCAGAGGCACTCAGTATGACAATGTCCTCGACAAGGACTCATGATGTGGAAGGGGAACCTGGAAGTGGAATGCGACCAAGTGAATAGTCACCTAAGGTGACTGGTCAGAAGACATTGTGCAGGTCAGACCATGTAGTGGCTCACCAGTGACATGATTGCCAATCTGGTGAGAGGAATCATAGCCATCTGGAACACCCATGGGAAGTATATGGCTGGCAAGCCTCACAGGAGGGTCCAGATAGAACATCTGGCTGAACGAACTCAGAAGACAATAGCCATAGTCTCAGAAGGATGTCCATATTCCAGGACAATAATAAGGCTCCTCCACAATCTCATAGCGATTTTGATCCTGGTGTAAGCTCTCCAGCACTGGACCACATTCATACTCATCATACTTCCTATCAAAAGGCTTCCACTGATGACCCTGATATGCAGGAAGGTAAACTGCAGGCATCAGGCATGGAAAGTGAAACATGGAGCCAGCAGTCCAGTCCTTGACATGTTTTCATGTCCTGATAACCTCCAGAGGATCTGGGCACATGCCATGTACTGCATGTGGAGTCCTGGAATCCCTGGCCCTCACTCTGCTCACATATGGGTAGTGCCTGAGTAGATCCCTAAGTCGCTTGGCCTTGGCATCCAAGGGAGGCTGGTTCCCCTGAAGAATTTCCTCATCTTCATCTGGGAGGTTGTCATCAGAGTGAATGGGGGAGTGTTCCTCCATTCCAGAGTCGATCCTGTTGCAGATGAGACAGTTGGCACCAACCACATTGAGTTCACATATTATAGAGGCATCTTGCTCCCCCAAGACTTCATTCTCAACATCTGTAATGACCTCCTTGCTGAGTGCCTGTGTGTCATCCCACTGTAACCATATGTCACCAGGGGGAAGTATGGTGGAAGATAAACAGCAGTAGTCTTCCCAGCTCCTTCTGCAGGCCTCCTTCACCATTGCCAACATTAGGAGTTGCAGACGATGACCACAGGAGATGGGGGGGATTTGGATGGTATTGCTGCCACCATACAGACTGCTGTTCAAGAGAGACTCCATGACAAATGATGCAATGGGTCCACAGTCATAGCCATTCTGAGACCAGTTGTGCACCAACACATCAACATTTGATGGGTGTGTGGAATCATAGCCATGAAGAGCTGCAATGTGGGACCAATAGAAAGGGCCATTCCAGCTGTTCCAGTCATCATGAAGCTCATCATAGTAAGGGTGGGGAGTTTCTGGGACATTTGAGATGCATCTTCCCAGGATGATGGCTGAGTCACACTGATAGTCAAACATGACCACAAAAAAGTGACTAGCATGCATGACCACAAAAGCTACAGGAGTAGCAGGACCAGCAGGAAGAGAGTGGAAGAGATGGTGCTGTCAGAAAAGGGATGTCTCATCTGCTTCAGGCAAAACATGGATGCTGGAGGATATGGATGGAATTGCAGAAAAAAGGTCAACATAATGAACATGGGTCCTGCCTTGTACAGCATACCACTGACAGGAGATGGAAGTTGAGGATAGTAGCATTGATCCAGGTCTGATACTTGAGGGTGGCCAAGTTTTGATGGGCCATGGCCCACATGGTAGGCCTAGCCATGGAGCACACTGTCCAATGAGAATGACAAATGGGAGGAAGTGGGGGAAGTACATACTGATGACATGATGCACAGAAGGTGCACCATGTGGTGCATCACTCAAGGCTCAAGCATCTCTAAAGGGGGGGCAATGTTAGATGTAGCAAGAAAATGAATACTACTCTCTTTATGGACCATAACATGGGGGAGTCTGGCTGCTGTGAAAAGAAAGGAATTGTGTTTGTTCCATTTCTTCGATGTGTTGCTGGATGTGTCATCACAGTAGAGCCATATCATGTAACTGAGGATGCAGTGTCCCCATGCTAGCATATGCCACCTATTGCTGAGACACTGCATCCTCTTGTCTTTATCAAACCTGTGGTGTGGCTTCAATGAGTGCGAGCAAAAACTTAAGTCAGTACTCACCTATGATATTGCATGGGTCTGGTTGACCATCCATCTGATAGGTTTGGAGCAGGTGCAGGAATGAGAGAAGAAATTGACTTGCCCACACCTCCATAGTCTCATACATGTGGATGACATATCCACATGTGTGGTTGCTCACAACAGGGTGAGCTCACCACATGTGACCACAATACTCAAAGTCAGAGGAAGGGGAACCTGGAGTAGACAGTTTGGTGTACCAATGCTCAGGAACAATGACTGTACCATCCATCAACTTCATTGGTTCAAAAACATAGAAATCTTGCATGCCCTTGCATATCATAGGCATGGCAATGGTGGGATTGATTTCATACAACCATCTTGATGCTTGCCAGGGTTGGTCAAGTCAACTGCCTGCATCTTCAGGATAATGGTGGATGTGTGGGCAGACATGTTGGTTAGCCATCTCCTGTATAGGTTGACGCTATCAGTTTACTAAGCACATGTTGTATGTTTGACTTACTTGTGCAATGATGGAAGGCAGGTGATTAACATGATAGACATGTCCCAAGAGCACCTTGATAGTGGACTGAGGGGATACCATACTGAGACTGGAGAGCACTGTCAATATCTTTGAGTATTGTAGTGGAGGGGATGTTATTGACATTGAGGACAGAAAGTCCCCAGAGGATGACTTGAAGTTGTGCATCTGAGAATAAAGAGCATGGGAGGTGCTGCAGAATGTCAAGGATGCATGTCTGTTGATTAGTGTCAGTGAGAAGAGAAAGCCATCACTACAGAATAGACATACCTTCTTATCTGGCCATGGAAACCATGTAGCATTTGGAGGTGTGGTATCACCATGCTGGGCTGGACAAGTTGCACCTGGCAGCACACACAGACAAGACAGGCAGACCCCATTGACTGCCACACCCATGGACAAGAGTGGCAGTGCTCGTGCACAGCCAGAGACAAGCAGAACCCATGCACAGCCACACCCAGAGACAAGAGAGGCAGACCCCATTCACAGCCATACCATGGACAAGACAGGCAGACCCCAATCACAGCCACACCCACAGACAAGACAGGCAGACCCCAATTACAGCCACACCCATGGACAAGACAAGCAGACCCCAATTACAGCCACACCCATGGACAAGACAAGCAGACCCCAGTCACAGCCACAACCATGGACAAGACAAGCAGACCCCAGTCACAGCCACAACCATGGACAAGACAAGCAGACCCCAGTCACAGCCACAACCATGGACAAGACAAGCAGACCCCATTGACTGCCACACCCAACAGACAAGACAGGCAGACCCCAATTACAGCCACACCCATGGACAAGACAAGCAGACCCCAATTACAGCCACACCCATGGACAAGACAAGCAGACCCCAGTCACAGCCACACCACAGCCAAGACAAGCAGACCCCATTGACTGCCACACCCACAGACAAGACAAGCAGACCACAATCACAGCCACACCCACAGACAAGACAGGCAGACCCCACTTACAGCCACACCCATGGACAAGACAAGCAGACCCCAGTCACAGCCACAACCATGGACAAGACAAGCACACCCCATTGACTGCCACACCCACAGACAAGACAGGCAGACCCCAATTACAGCCACATCCATGGACAAGACAAGCAGACCCCAGTCACAGCCACAACCATGGACAAGACAAGCAGACCCCAGTCACAGCCACACCCACAGACAAGACAGGCAGACCCCAATTACAGCCACACCCATGGACAAGACAAGCAGACCCCAGTTACAGCCACAACCATGGACAAGACAAGCAGACCTGAATTACAGCCACATCCATGGACAAGACAAGCAGACCCCAATCACAGCCACACCCACAGACAAGACAGGCAGACCCCAATTACAGTCACACCCATGGACAAGACAAGCAGACCCCAGTCACAGCCACAACCATGGACAAGACAAGCAGACCCCATTGACTGCCACACCCACAGACAAGACAGGCAGACCCCAATTACAGCCACATCCATGGACAAGACAAGAAGACCCCAATTACAGCCACATCCATGGACAAGATAAGCAGACCCCAATCACAGCCACACCCACAGACAAGACAGGCAGACCCCATTGACTGCCACACCCACAGACAAGATTGGCAGGCCCCATTCACAGCCATACCCACAGACAAGACAGGCAGAACCCATTGACTGCCACACCCACAGACAAGACAAGCAGACCCCAGTCACAGCCACAACCATGGACAAGACAGGCAGACCCCATTGACTACCACACCCATGGACAAGACAAGCAGACCCCAATTACAGCCATACCCACAGACAAGACAGGCAGAACCCATTGACTGCCACACCCACAGACAAGCAAGCAGACCCCAGTCACAGCCAAAACCATGGACAAGACAAGCAGACCCCAGTCACAGCCACAACCATGGACAAGACAAGCAGACCCCATTGACTGCCACACCCAACAGACAAGACAGGCAGACCCCAATTACAGCCACACCCATGGACAAGACAAGCAGACCCCAATTACAGCCACATCCATGGACAAGACAAGCAGACCCCAATTACAGCCACACCCATGGACAAGACAGGCAGACCCCAATCACAGCCACATCCACAGACAAGACAGGCAGACCCCAATCACAGCCACACCCACAGACAAGATTGGCAGGCCCCATTCACAGCCATACCCATGGACAAGACAGGCAGACCCCATTGACTACCACACCCATGGACAAGACAAGCAGACCCCAATTACAGCCACACCCATGGACAAGACAGGCAGAACCCATTGACTGCCACACCCACAGACAAGACAGGCAGACCCCAATTACTGCCACACCCACAGACAAGACAGGCAGACCCCAGTCACAGCCACAACCATGGACAAGACAAGCAACCATGGACAAGACAAGCAGACCCCAATCACAGCCACATCCACAGACAAGACAGGCAGAACCCATTGACTGCCACACCCATGGACAAGACAGGCAGACCCCATTGACTGCCACACCCATGGACAAGACAAGCAGCCTCATGCACAACCACACCCACAGAGAAGACAGGCAGACCCCAATACACATGCATAAACACTCTCAATAACAACAACAACACACTCAGAGGGCAGACAGGCAGGCCTGCAGGCCCCATACACAGCCAGTGGACCCATGGACAAGACAAGCAGACATGGGAGAGGCCAATCATATATAAGCCAACCAACCAACTGCCATGGCCAAATTTGTAACTTTTAGGGTTAGGGTTTAACCCACCTGAAGTCCACCCTAAAATGCTCTATCAAACCACTTTATGAGGGTTGAGGCCATGGACATTTTCACCCCTCCAGCCATCTATGATGACAGAAAGAATATGTTCACTCCCAGGGAGCTTCGCCTTGGACCAAATGGCAGCCAAGAGGTAAGTCGACTTTTGTCAGTATGCATAGGGCTTCATCAAATCCATATACCCAAGTTTGATGTCAGTCTTTCTGATGATGCGAACAGGGGAAGTCCTGGGGAGAATACTGGTGGATGCAGACCAAAGATATACAAGATTCAGTTGACTAAAGTAGCTACCATCAACCCTGAGTGAGTTACCACCATCTTCTTCCAATGCCAATTTGTTTATGTTCACTTTCAGGGTGTTGCAATGCTCCATCATGGGGCAGCAATCTCATGACAATATGGTTTTAACAGCTTTGATGGTAAGCACCATTGTCACTTGCTGACTTGGTGCTGAGACAGGTCCTTGATGCAAAGGTGTTGAACGAGGCTATTTTCAGTCAGTGCAGCCTGCAATCAGCCATCTCCTTATCAATGTCAACATTTCTATGGGTACTATGTATAAGGCTGGCCCTCTTACCAACTTGTGCCTAGACTCTTTGGGAAGACCCAGCCAACTGCAGCTCTTAAGCCCAAAAAAGGGGATGCCTGACAGAGAAAGGATCAGGCTGCAGCAGTGTGCAGAAAACTCCTCATGTCATCAAGAAGCTTAGTAGTGCAGGCACAAATAGTCTGAGCTTCACAATGCATGACAGCACAATGATGACCATTGCACAATACTTCTGTAACATCCTTAACAGGCCCCTGACATTTCCTGACAATATCCAGTGCATAGAGGTGAGAACTTTGCCTGTATTCTAAGATCACTCTGCTACACTGTTGGCAGGTTGTTGCAGGAGCACTTATCCCAGTGGAAGTTGGAACTTTGTGTGGTTCCTAAGGGACAAATAATGTGGAAGCAAGTGCCCCATGAGAAGATGAAAGATGTCCTTGAGTTTGCTATGAAGAATCCTCATGATTGCTTGGCAAGCATCACTAGTGGGCTCACAGTCAGTCAGCTTATGAATATTTCATTTTGAACTTATGTGGGGGGTCATTCCAGGTTTTGGCATATGGGCAGTTGCAGTACATGTGTGAATTTGGGATGCATGTTGATGACACTGTTGGTCCTATAAATCTCCTGGTGCAAGTTTTGCCACCACCAAGGCTGAAATACAGCCAAGGCAGTCCCCAGCCAGTGGTGGTATGTCTTCAACACTGCTATTCTTTTGTGCAAGGCTCATTTACAATTTTTCACAGACTTTGGCAAATGATGCATGGAATATGTAAGAACTCACATATGAGGCAATTGTATACTTCATCCTCAGTTAGGGTTGTTGAACAAGTGATTTTTCCATCCAGCAACCATCAACTGTTGGATCATGGTTGTCTATGAATGTCAACAGCATTTCACTCAACAGTCCACTGAGGACATGATCAATGGGCTTGTACAATGCTGTTATGATATCGGTGAGTGAATACCTAGGTGATGACATTTTCAGCAATATGCAATCCATTCCCAGGCATGAGGGTTAATGATACAAACCCTATGGTCACTTGGCAGCACAGCCAAGGTCACATTGCAGATGTATTTCTCATCACACTCAGTTAGATAGGTATCTAATTCCACCCTCCAAAGCAACTTCACCAAGTGGTCAACAAGTGTTTCCAGAAAACTCGACAGAGGCCTATGCTCATCATAGTAATACTTCAGGACAATGCCAATGACATTTATACAGCAGTGAAACCATGAGTGAGATTGTTTCCTTGCAATTCATGTGACATCTAATATACTTTGTCAGCTTTGGCAATGTTACAGTGAGTATTGGCAACTCATGTGGTTCATTTGCTAGGCAGTTAATCTGGTTAGGTTGGTGTCACCACCCAGTGCATGAAAAGCTCAAAGTGTTACTGGGCAAAGGTGCAATATTATGCAAATGTGTGCCTGAAGTTTTTGTGCTTCTCTCCAATGCTGTTACTTCATGAAGTGTAGGATTAATGTTAAGCTGGGCAGCATCAATACCATTCCTGATTCACAGTTGGTCAGCATCCTGATGGACCCATGGAATACAATGATCATGATGGGTATGATCCATGCTTCTTTACTGTCCCATGTGACTGAGGGTGGACCCTTATTTCAGCTAGGTGCTGATGTCATCCACCCAGCCCTTGCCCCTCAATCACCACATTGGTCAGGAATGTAGACTCAAATACCACAAAGTACATTGCTACAGATAATTCATTGCCATGTGGTGGTCATGGATGATCAATACATATCAGATATGCATGACTTTATCAACATCATCTGGTTATATCTGTGCTTCAAAGCTCCCCTGATGTGGTGAGTTCCTTTGACAGTGGCATGCATTGTTTCTCCATGATACAGCAGTTTGTGAAAAGGTTGAGAAAAGCAAAATATTTCATGTGCACAAGATTAGTTCTGGAAAAAGTAATATTCTTACCCAGCTGCAGAGGCTTTGGGGGAGGGAGGAGATTATTAGATTGCATAGACACTTTCTCAGGATGATGCCTGGATGCCCCTTGCACATCCCATCCATGTAATAGAAGTTTTGCCTGTAACACTATGCAGTACACACATGTCGCCATGCCAATATCTCAACACTGGTGTAAAGACAGTAAGATAAATGGACAATGAATTCATCATGACCTATGATGAACAAACTGCTAAGCCTTCGAAGCCCTCGAAGGGCCTTGTGAGCGGGGCATGACACGAATTCAACAATGCTGATGAGAATTGGTAACCAAATTGTTTGTAATCGACTGTAGAGTTCACTCAATTGTCAAAGAAGTTTGAATCACGTGATGACCGTGGGATGTCCAAGGGTGCAGCACGTTTCTGACAGGCATAATCCTCGTTCCACACCCTTCCCACTCGCCCATCTCCATCTCGAACCATACGCTTGCTGCCTCTAACGACATTCTGGGATCTTCGTCTTTCATCATTCATGACTGTTGGTTGTTTCAGTAGGTTTTGGTGTTGTCAGCAGCCGCCTTCGCCAAGTGATGATGCAATTGAAACACCGGCTCTCGCTCCAAGTAAGCGTTTTTACATCTGACGCATGGAACCTTTTAACAACATTAATGACCAGTGCCACGCTCTTCACCACCTCGTATTCACATAGATCCTGTGGAAGCCAAACAACATCTCGCCCGCATTGAGCGTTTTCGCATTCTGGTCATGGGGCGAGCAAATGCAGGTAAAACGACAATTCTGCAGAGAGTCTGTAACACTACAGATCGGCCACAAATACTGGATGGACAAGGACAGAAGGTATGTACTCTGCATGATACTTGTTCGGGATTAACAAGATGTTGGACTACACCCAGGTGGATGCTACTGTGGTACAGGGCTCACTGACGGTGAGTTCGTCTCTTGAATAACGTGTAATGTATCTTGAATGTATCCAGCGTGGCTACCACAACATTGAGGATGAACTGATCTTTGCAAGTAATCCGGGCTTTGTATTTCATGATTCATGTGGATTTGAGGCGGGCAGCGAAGAGCAGTTTGACTCAATGAAGAAATTTGTGATAGATCGTGCCAAGACCACCAAACTGGACAAGAGAATTCATGCCATTTGGTAAAAACACCATTGCAGACCTCTGTGTGCATAGATATGCTTCTCATTGCAAATTTAGGTTTTGCATTCCTTTGAATGAGAGCCACAGGATGGTCATGACTGCTGAAAAAAAGTTTTTTGATAACTGTGACACAGGGCATGGTAAGTATACAGCACATTCATTTTTTATTTAGTTCTGTATTATATTTGTGGCTTGGCACAGTGCCTGTAATTGTGCTGCTAACCAAGGCAGACACATTGAAACTTGAGGCAGTCCAGGAGGCTATGGAGGGTGGTTTGAGTGTGGAAGAGGCAATGCAAGGGAGTGCAGAGGTGGAAAAAAGGCTTCAGAACAGTGCTCTTGAAAGGGTAGAAGGATGGTTAAAGGATCAAAGGTTTCCCCCTCATAAATACCTGATACTGACTGGTAAGTGCATGAAGTAATGCCTTGAGAATGAGTGAAGTGATGGCAATGCTACAGGGATGGACAAGGAGGGTTCAGACAGTACAGAGCTGATAACATGCACAGCAAATGCTTTGAATGAAGAGGGACTGCAGCAGCTGCTCATATCAACACAGCAGTCCAATTTGGAACTGTGTATGGAATTTGCTGTAATGAAGTAAGTGATAAGCTGAAGATCTGAAATGTGCTAACAGGCATCAGAGCTTTGAAAAATTGTATGAACAAACTGGAGAGCAAGATGGGACCAAATGAACTAGCAAGCATATTGGCATTATGGTTGCCATTTGTAAGGAAAAAAATGGGATTGCATCAATTGCATGCTGACCATTTCCACTGCTACCCTGTTGCACTTGGGTTCATAGGCAGTGAGTGGAGTCATGGCAGGTGGTGGTGGATGGATGCTGACCATCTTCACTGCCACCCTGTTGCACTTGGGTTCATAGTTTGTGAGTGGAGTCATGGCAGGTGGTGGTGGATGCATGCTGACCATCTTCACTGCCACCCTGTTGCACTTGGGTTCATAGGCAGTGAGTGGAGTCATGGCAGGTGGTGGTGGATGCATGCTGACCATCTTCACTGCCACCCTGTTGCACTTGGGTTCATAGTTTGTGAGTGGAGTCATGGCAGGTGGTGGTGGATGCATGCTGACCATCTTCACTGCCACCCTGTTGCACTTGGGTTCATAGTTTGTGAGTGGAGTCATGGCAGGTGGTGGTGGATGCATGCTGACCATCTTCACTGCCACCCTGTTGCACTTGGGTTCATAGAGAGTGAGTGGAGTCATGGCAGGTGGTGGTGGATGCATGCTGACCATCTTCACTGCCACCCTGTTGCACTTGGGTTCATAGGCAGTGAGTGGAGTCATGGCAGGTGGTGGTGGATGGATGCTGACCATCTTCACTGCCACCCTGTTGCACTTGGGTTCATAGGCAGTGAGTGGAGTCATGGCAGGTGGTGGTGGATGCATGCTGACCATCTTCACTGCCACCCTGTTGCACTTGGGTTCATAGCAAGTGAGTGGAGTCATGGCAGGTGGTGGTGGATGCATGCTGACCATCTTCACTGCCACCCTGTTGCACTTGGGTTCATAGGCAGTGAGTGGAGTCATGGCAGGTGGTGGTGGATGCATGCTGACCATCTTCACTGCCACCCTGTTGCACTTGGGTTGATAGGAAGTGAGTGGAGTCATGGCAGGTGGTGGTGGATGCATGCTGACCATCTTCACTGCCACCCTGTTGCACTTGGGTTCATAGTATGTGAGTGGAGTCATGGCAGGTGGTGGTGGATGCATGCTGACCATCTTCACTGCCACCCTGTTGCACTTGGGTTGATAGGAAGTGAGTGGAGTCATGGCAGGTGGTGGTGGATGCATGCTGACCATCTTCACTGCCACCCTGTTGCACTTGGGTTCATAGTATGTGAGTGGAGTCATGGCAGGTGGTGGTGGATGCATGCTGACCATCTTCACTGCCACCCTGTTGCACTTGGGTTCATAGCAAGTGAGTGGAGTCATGGCAGGTGGTGGTGGATGCATGCTGACCATCTTCACTGCCACCCTGTTGCACTTGGGTTCATAGTTTGTGAGTGGAGTCATGGCAGGTGGTGGTGGATGGATGCTGACCATCTTCACTGCCACCCTGTTGCACTTGGGTTCATAGGAAGTGAGTGGAGTCATGGCAGGTGGTGGTGGATGCATGCTGACCATCTTCACTGCCACCCTGTTGCACTTGGGTTCATAGTTTGTGAGTGGAGTCATGGCAGGTGGTGGTGGATGGATGCTGACCATCTTCACTGCCACCCTGTTGCACTTGGGTTCATAGGAAGTGAGTGGAGTCATGGCAGGTGGTGGTGGATGCATGCTGACCATCTTCACTGCCACCCTGTTGCACTTGGGTTCATAGGCAGTGAGTGGAGTCATGGCAGGTGGTGGTGGATGCATGCTGACCATCTTCACTGCCACCCTGTTGCACTTGGGTTCATAGAGAGTGAGTGGAGTCATGGCAGGTGGTGGTGGATGCATGCTGACCATCTTCACTGCCACCCTGTTGCACTTGGGTTCATAGAGAGTGAGTGGAGTCATGGCAGGTGGTGGTGGATGCATGCTGACCATCTTCACTGCCACCCTGTTGCACTTGGGTTCATAGGCAGTGAGTGGAGTCATGGCAGGTGGTGGTGGATGGATGCTGACCATCTTCACTGCCACCCTGTTGCACTTGGGTTCATAGAGAGTGAGTGGAGTCATGGCAGGTGGTGGTGGATGCATGCTGACCATCTTCGCTGCCACCCTGTTGCACTTGGGTTCATAGGCAGTGAGTGGAGTCATGGCAGGTGGTGGTGGATGCATGCTGACCATCTTCACTGCCACCCTGTTGCACTTGGGTTCATAGAGAGTGAGTGGAGTCATGGCAGGTGGTGGTGGATGCATGCTGACCATCTTCACTGCCACCCTGTTGCACTTGGGTTCATAGCATGTGAGTGGAGTCATGGCAGGTGGTGGTGGATGCATGCTGACCATCTTCACTGCCACCCTGTTGCACTTGGGTTCATAGTTTGTGAGTGGAGTCATGGCAGGTGGTGGTGGATGCATGCTGACCATCTTCACTGCCACCCTGTTGCACTTGGGTTCATAGTTTGTGAGTGGAGTCATGGCAGGTGGTGGTGGATGCATGCTGACCATCTTCACTGCCACCCTGTTGCACTTGGGTTCATAGTTTGTGAGTGGAGTCATGGCAGGTGGTGGTGGATGCATGCTGACCATCTTCACTGCCACCCTGTTGCACTTGGGTTCATAGTTTGTGAGTGGAGTCATGGCAGGTGGTGGTGGATGCATGCTGACCATCTTCACTGCCACCCTGTTGCACTTGGGTTCATAGTTTGTGAGTGGAGTCATGGCAGGTGGTGGTGGATGCATGCTGACCATCTTCACTGCCACCCTGTTGCACTTGGGTTCATAGAGAGTGAGTGGAGTCATGGCAGGTGGTGGTGGATGCATGCTGACCATCTTCACTGCCACCCTGTTGCACTTGGGTTCATAGTTTGTGAGTGGAGTCATGGCAGGTGGTGGTGGATGCATGCTGACCATCTTCACTGCCACCCTGTTGCACTTGGGTTCATAGAGAGTGAGTGGAGTCATGGCAGGTGGTGGTGGATGCATGCTGACCATCTTCACTGCCACCCTGTTGCACTTGGGTTCATAGGCAGTGAGTGGAGTCATGGCAGGTGGTGGTGGATGCATGCTGACCATCTTCACTGCCACCCTGTTGCACTTGGGTTCATAGAGAGTGAGTGGAGTCATGGCAGGTGGTGGTGGATGCATGCTGACCATCTTCGCTGCCACCCTGTTGCACTTGGGTTCATAGGCAGTGAGTGGAGTCATGGCAGGTGGTGGTGGATGCATGCTAACCATCTTCACTGCCACCCTGTTGCACTTGGGTTCATAGGCAGTGAGTGGAGTAATGGCAGGTGGTGGTGGATGGATGCTGACCATCTTCACTGCCACCCTGTTGCACTTGGGTTGATAGGAAGTGAGTGGAGTCATGGCAGGTGGTGGTGGATGCATGCTGACCATCTTCACTGCCACCCTGTTGCCCTTGGGTTCATAGGAAGTGAGTGGAGTCATGGCAGGTGGTGGTGGATGCATGCTGACCATCTTCACTGCCACCCTGTTGCACTTGGGTTCATAGAGAGTGAGTGGAGTCATGGCAGGTGGTGGTGGATGCATGCTGACCATCTTCACTGCCACCCTGTTGCACTTGGGTTCATAGGAAGTGAGTGGAGTCATGGCAAGTGGTGGTGGATGCATGCTGACCATCTTCAATGTCATGGTGTTGCACTTGGGTTCATAGGCAGTGAGCAGATTCATTGCAGTCATATCTATATTGAGTGTCTTTTTGATTTGCAACACCTAGGTGGTGAGGATTATTCCAGTTTATATTCCAGAGTTGTCCTTGAGCTCCCATTCTAGGATGTATGTCTTCTTAGTTGGAGTTTAACTCTTGTCATGAACTCTTTGTGTGCATTTATTAGGCTGCAAGTGATCATTATTACTTCCCATAACTCATGGTCGCTGATATAATTTCTCTATCCAGAACGTATCTCTCTGCAACCAAATTTACCCTACAGTGATTGCTAATCTCCTCTGCAGTTGGTTTGTTTCTTTGCTTTCTGCCTCAACTTGTCTTTTATGGTCTCCATGCAATGCCAATCAGGTTGTAAGCTTCATCCATTGATTGTCAGTCATCTAAATCCTCTTGGCATGAAATTGTGTAGCCAGACATTAAGCAACCCTTGTACTACCTAAGAATGCCTACATTGTCCAATTCTCTGCAACATTCATTACAATTTACTGCTGAACATGGCATTGGTGAATGTTACCCCAAAATGACTCAGATGATCTCTGATGCTTTCTTGCAGGTGCTATACTTGTACTTGAATACTTCTACTTTTTGGTGCAGGACAAAGATGCAAGGAATGATTTGCAGGCAGCCCTGGATTTGTCTGTTGCTGAATATCAAACATCAGGCACCAGAGAATCTGTTTGCAAGCGTATTAATGAAGCCTTCCAGGCACATGGTGAAAATGTGGACATTTTATGCCCCATTCTTTTACAGGTTGCAAAAGAGAAACAGATGTGTAAGCTGATATTTATTCAAGGCTTGTCAACCTCTCACTCTTTGTTTACCTAGCTAGGACCATGAATAGGAAGGGATGATGTAAATTAGATTGGTGGTGTCTTTCTGATGCTCTTCATTGGGCACAACTTGGGATTTGGCTTCACTGGTATTTGTAAATGATTATGCCAGAATGCAATGACATTACCAATTCCAATTTATATTCTAATAATCTTACCAATCCACCATCCTTGGGTGTCCAGGATGGCCACTGGCACTAGGACCTTGTACACTTATTTTCTCATGCTCTTGTTCATGTGCATGGTCATCTAGGATGGTCATGCTGCTGGCACCTAATAATCTTAATGCCAGAGTCAAGCTTGACTCTGCATGCAACCTCTTCCATATATGGAAGTTGCATGCATGCAACTATAGCAAGTAGTGACTAGTTGGTGCAAATCATTGACAAGTTGTGCTGGCAGTGACCCTCCCTCCCCCACAAAAATAGGTGACTGGTTACTTATTCTGAGCAGAGGAGTAGCAAGTAACTAGCAACTAATGACTAATGACTAGTTGGCACAAATCATCATTGAGTTGTGCCAGAAGTTGTTGAACTGGTTATGGCATCACATGACCATTCTATAGATAGTGAGTTCCACACTATTCTATGGTGTTCCATGAACCCAGTCTACCAGTTCTTTATTATCTCCTTATCTCCAGCACTTTACCAGAGACCTCTCTTTATAGAAAGTGCTCTTAGGATATATTAGGCAATTTTAGATACAGTGCAACACACCTGGTCTGTGCACACACAGCATGTATATAAACAGGGCACAGAGCCTCTAAGACTCTCAGTTAACTACCCAGTTATACTTTGCTCTCAGCTCAGAACTGCTACCTCTCAACTACCTCAAGTCCAGCCTATACCAAAGCACTACTAAGGTAAGTGTTCTGCCTTGTGCCCATTAGACCCCTTTCCTCTGTGCAACAGGTTGTGAGCCCCAGTTAAGGGTGCTCTCTGTCTCAAGGACATTTGTAAAGTGAAAGATGTTTCAGCTTTACACAATGCCTATGAACACACCTGAAGTGCTAGGTATGGCATTGGCCACCTTGTGCTTGTCACTCATTATGGGCTTTTGTCAAGTGTGCTATGTTGCTGAAATTGGTGGAGATTTTCAATTGGCCTTTGTTCTTTCTTTTTTACAGCAATTTTCAAAAGTCTGCAGAAAAACCAAAAATCAAAAACTGCTGGCCAGGAATTGCTGGGTGAGACCCAGAAGCAACCAATTAGTCTTTGCTTCTTTCTGCAGCTGCCATGTCATCTCCCACTCCAGAGGAGGATGACTTTCTCCAGTCATTCTCCATTCTACTTACCATCTGCTCAAAGGTGAAGAAGACATCCATGAACAGGAAGAGAACCTCAAAGGAGGAGAAGTCCATGAAATGAAGGAGCTCTTGTTCACTCTGAGCACTGCAAATTACATCAAGTTTCTGAAAGCTGTCCTCCTCAAGCATGGCCTAGCAAGCTATGATGTCACTGAGAAGAAACACTTCCCTCTGAAGTACATCCCACCAAAAGTGAAAGGGTAATTTTTTTCATGACCACAACAGCTCCTACTAGCTTGAATAGTAGACAACATATATCAGATGCAATTGATGTCAACAACATCATTGATTACAGGGACATGGTAAAGAAGCTTTTGGAACAGAAGCCATTGACAGTAAAGGTATTTGTGGATATGTGACACATTGAGAAGTTGCCTCAAAGCTCAAGGTCCAAAGGCTCAGGGAGCTCTGATGTTGACTCAGAGGTCTCCTCAAACAGCACAACAGTCTTCATCCTTACAGACTCATTGATTGCAACTAACATTTATGATTACAGGGAACATCTACTTGTACAAAGAAAGCTGATCTTGAGTATTAACTTGTGTGATAGCATTTGAAACTTCAGAAGGTTTACAAGAATGAGCATGATGATGGGTTGACATATAGTGGTCCCCTTGGGCCACTCCCCCTGATGCCTGCCATGATCTGTGATTGGTGTTTAGCATTGGTAAGTCTTATGAATGAAACATCTAGCATAAGCTGAAAATCATATTGCTAGGAGGATGGCCTGGAGAATTGCCAACATGGCCTGGAGAATTGCCAACATGGCCTGGAGAACTGCCAACATGGCCTGGAGAATCACCACACTCCCTGGAGAATCACCAACATGGCCTGGTGAATTGCCAACACTCCCTGGAGAATCACCAACATGGCCTGGTGAATTGCCAACACTCCCTGGAGAATCACCAACATGGCCTGGTGAATTGCCAACACTCCCTGGAGAATCACCAACATGGCCTGGTGAATCACCAACACTCCCTGGAGAATTGCCAACATGGCCTGGTGAATCACCAACACTCCCTGGAGAATCACCAGCATAGCCTAGCTTTCAGGCTGGAAAATGCTCTGTATCACCCACAATGAGGTCCATATCAAGCTGAAGAAACTCCCATAATATGGTCCATTTTTGAATGGGAGAATGCTCCACATCACCTACTCTGAGGTCCATTTGAAGCTGGAGAAAGTGCCACATAATCCAAACTAAGGTCCATTTTAGGCTGGAGAAAGCTCCATGTTGTCCACAGTCAGGTCTATTTTACACTGGAGAAAGTTCCATACCACTCTCTGTGAGGTCCATTTTAGGCTGGAGAAAGCCCCATGTTGTCCATGGTCAGGTCTATTTTACACTGGAGAAAGTCCCATACCACTCTCTGAGGTCCATTCTCAGCTGGAGAAACACCCATGGGGACCCCTGCCACTCTATGGTGTCTTTGGTGAATCTCCAGGCATGGTTTTTCACCAGCACTGGCCAGGAATTCCCAACCCCAGTAGACCTATTAGGTATATACATCTGTAGAAATATATAGACCTAATAGGTCTCATTTTGGGGGTGACTGAAGTGTATTGGACATGTTCAACAGAATTTGTCCACTTCTTGGTTGAGTTTCAGCCACCAACACCACCTGCAGATGTAATCCACTGTCTGTTGGGTTTCAAAATGCCCTAGCATTTTATGCACTTGGTCAATTACTCTTGCAATGATATCATTGCCCTTGTATTTAGCATGCAGCAGGCATAACACCTCCTCTCCTCCATGATTTTTTGTGTATAAGAGACCATCCCTCTCTTCAAATTGAGGGTGGTGCTTCAGTTGTACCAGTATTTTTGTGAGTGTAGGCTTGCTTTTGTACCCTTTCCATATGGCATCCAGGAAGTCTGGTGTACCATCATACATGTCTGCATTGGTCCAATCCACTTCCTTGTCAGAGGAACTATCTCCTCCTTTTCTCTCATAGTAGTATGATAAGCAATCCACTACACAGTCCTCAGTTCCTTTGGCATAGACAATATTTGTGTCAAAATGGGACATATAGTCCAGCCATCATATTTGTCTACTCAACAATTTTTTCTGAGTTTGAGGTATCCCAGTGCCTCATTATTGGTAACAATCATAAATTTGAAGCTGAGGAGTTTATTCTCCCACTTAAGTAGTGCTTTGATTATTGCAAGAGTTTCTTGCTCAAACATCCTATTGTTCTGTTGGACATTGTCACACACCAAAGGTGTTTGGTAGTGTGAACATGGTCCTAAACAATGAAGTGGTTAATGAAGAATGCTGCAGGAGCATCACCCTGATGCAACAGAGGACTGCTGGCTGTCAGCAGTCATCCTTTGCACAAGAGAAGACCCTCTTGGATGAAGGTGACAATAATAGAAGCACAGACAGGGTAGGATTGAGTCAGGAAGAGTGTCCCCTCACTGCCAAAGCAGAAAAAAATGTTTAAGTGCCAGTTGAAAATTTTAAGCACACATTTACAGCATTCCAGTTTTTTGAATATCTCCACTAGTTCACATGATGTCAGGACCATTCCCATGCTCAAATGTACCTCATTCCCTTGCCATCCTTCCTGCCAAATTTGGGAATGATCCTCACACTCCATGATTTTCCACAGCATTTCTGCCAATGAATGCCCATTTCACTATCACATCAAAAATGGCTGCCTTGATGATGATCTCATCACTCAGATCCTTTGCCAAGGAGAATGGCTAGACATCACCAAGAGACATCACCCAAAAAGATGTCACAGTGCCCCAGAGGCTCTGGGGCTGAGAGGAGATTACTAGGGAGCTGGGCCATGCATGTTATCAATGCCACATGTTAAAGCATAGTTGTCCTTTGACAGATCCAACTCTCATCTAGGGGCAGCCACATTCTAGGTCATGGCCACCTACCCACAGGCAGTCACCCTCAAGTCATCACTGTCACACACCATCTATTGGCCCTTCCACTTCAGTACCCAGTACATCTGCAGATCCCCAAACCACCACCACTCCACAAGCCTTGCAAAAAAGGAAGTTACATACATAGCCCAAGTACTGTGGCTTCATCCAAGCAATGCCAGCAAAATGAGTCATTTTCATTTGTTGCACCATTCTAGAAATAAATACAGTTTTGGATGCAGTGGTTATAGTACAGCCAAAATGGATGGCTGCCCAACATGACAGCATCACCCCCAGCAAGGGTGGGACTTTGGGAACCATGTCCTGCACCTTGTGTAGCCAGTACTCAAACCAGGTGGAGGAATTGGAGTTGCAGGTGGTGGATTTGACTCAGAGGGTAAGGATGTCTGATGCCCATCTGGAAGTGCAGGAGAGGGAGATGAACATCATGCATGACATGATGGAGGATATGCACACTTACATTGTGCATGGATCTGGAGGGAGTACTGATGAACATCCCACCATCTTTAGCATATCATCCATGGCTCTCCCCTCCCCCTCCATGGCTCTCCCCTCCCCCTCCATGGCTCTCCCCTCCCCCTCCATGGCTCTCCCCTCCCCCCCACCAATATTGTACTCATCCCAGAACCAGTCCCATGGTCCATACCCTTGGCACCACTGGTATGGCTCAAGATTATTCTGCTGATGGGGTTGGTGGCAACCTTCAGGTAAGTATCTCACTTTTATTATATGGGGGATTTCAACATAATTTTATTAATCTCTCTATGTAGCCTGTGGACATTTGCACAATGGTGGACACTATCTCTGAGGATACTGGAGGTGACAACAACTCACAATCTCAGCTGCCTAGGGGGCCATCTGATCGTCCAATTGGGCAGTAGTACCTAGAAGGACCTTGTCTGGTTTTTTGTATTGCATCCTGGGGATATGTTCATTGGGCTTTCCATTCTACATTGATGACCTGCCTGCAGCTATCATTTTCTGGCAGTGCCAGGGGGGGTAGTATAGCATTTCCCCCCCAGCCTGTTTGTATTACTCAAGCTTGGGTTGGCCCTGGTGTGCTGAGGCTTTGTATCACACTGCACCTTATTGTCTGGGGTCTTCTTATATACACACACTGTGGTATGTTTTACTCTTTACTTCCTCTACTATTACTTCTATGGGAAAAGGTAAGCTTATTTCTTAGTCATTGGATAGTAAATTTGGTGGGGTAGTCATCAGGGTGAGCATGTGGACATCACTACCAGGTTGGCAAAAACCTATCCTTCTGGTCCAGGAAGGATGCCCCATCCTTCCCAGAGCATGTCACTTAGGTACTGTGTTGCAGGTGCCTTGCTCTGCTGCAGTCCCTTATAGATGTGTGGTTTGGCCTTGAAGCATTCCCTTAGGTCCTGCTTGTCCTTTGGGAGCTTGCTGATGGCAAATATGTCATTCACTAATCCCAATGTTGCTTCTGGGTCTGGGCTGACCATCCACTGTTCATCTTCTTCATCCATGCATTCAGCATCATCCCACTGATGGCTCAGTCCATCCACTGCCATGTTGAAGCATCCTGGTATGTGACATACTGCTACTATGTTGTGTGTGACGATTCCATCTCTCCACCTTGTGTGTGCTGCTGATATGTTGCTGTTGGCTAGGACATCCTTGAGCACTTTGCAGTCTGTCTTGATCTTGACTGGGAAGCCCCATATTACATCTGAAAAGCAATCTAATCCAAATTTCAGTGTGGCAAATTCAAGTAAGAACAGTTTATAGTTTCTCTCAGCTTTTGACATTCACTTCGATGCAAATGCTATTGGCACCATTTGATAGACTGCCTTGCCATTTGGAGCCTGGATCTTGACTTTCTGCATCAGCACTGTGCCAAACCCTTCTTGACACCCATCCATCATTACTATGAAAGGTGTGCCATCATACTGTGGTGCATGCAGCATTGGCTGACTGGTTAGTGCAACTTTTAGCCTCAGAAAGATTTCTGTGTGTCATGGTCCCCATCTGCCCATTAGCTTGTGGTTATTCATCACTCTGTGGAATGTAGCTTTTGATACAGGTTTGGGGATTTCCACCTCCTTGATGAGGTCCCATAATGGACCTTCTATCTTGGCATATCCTTTAATGAGATCTCTGAAATGACCTGTTAACCCTAGGAATGACATTAATTTGAGTGCCATGTCTGGTTGTTTCCAGTTGTCAACTGCTGACAATTTCACTATGTCTGGCTGGACTCCTTTTGGCCCTACTGTTGGTCCTGCAAATGTTGTCTCTGTCATGAACAGCTGACACTTGACTGGCAACAGGGATAGATTGTGTTGTCTGCAGCATATGAACATGCACCATAGTTTTGCTATCATTCCTTTGAAGGTGTCATCTCCATGTACTCCATCATCCACAAATAGTTCTAGGGTGTCATCTGCTAGCATATCGTGCAGACAGTGTGTTGCTGTTGTGGAGAACACCATCAGTGCTCCTGTCCATCCCATTGCCATCCATTTGTACCAAAAGTATCCTCATCCATCCATGAAGAATGTGAAGAATGTGAAGTACAGTTGCCATTTTTCTGGGATCTCAATGGCATAGAAACCTGATGCAAAGTCGAATACTGACACATGCCTGTGACCACTCAATCATTGCTGCTTGGCCCTGATGTCTCCCTGGAACATTGGGGGTAGTTGCATGGCCTTGTTCAGTTCTGCAAAATTTTGCATTACTCTCCACTTTGGTGGTTCATTCTGCATTTCCACTGCCTTCCCTTTGGGTTCTGGCATCCCAGGTCACTCTTGGAATGGGTGTTGCATGCCTGCTTCCATGCATTGCTTGTTGAGTTCCCATTGCAGTTCCTTGAGCACTATGCTGTTGTGATTATCATGTGCCTTCTGCATGAGTACCATCAGTGCAACATGTTTGATGCATGGTATGTTGGCTTGTTTGATTAGGTCTGTGTTCAGCATTTGTTTGACCCACTTGTTCATAAACTTTTTTTTTGACTCACTCTATCACACCCCCACTCTTTGTCATAGGTGTTCAACTGGTTCATCATACCATGCCTGCCCATTCTCATTCTGCACTGCTTCCTACAGTCATTCCCTTCAGCCAATACTGCATGACAACAACCTCAGGACTGACAGGAACAGATTTCAGGTTGCTTTGTCTACTCACCTCCTCTCTACCTTGGAGAATATAAGATTATGGTTAGGGTGAAACTAGGGTATCTGTCTTCTGCTAGTTCATCTGCACAAATATGATGGCCTCATGATTTGTGCAGAATGACTATGGGTGAAAAAGATATCAAATATATAAATATCATGAGGTATCTAAAGACAGATTGATGTTATATTCTATATGTTTTTGTAAACATGGTTAGGGTGAAACTAAGGTATTGGTAGGGTATCATTCCACAACATGTCAATCCATGCAAAGTTGGTGGTAGTATCATTTGCACAGAGTGACTATGATCAGAAAGTTTAATAGATATATATATGGAAAGTGGTATCTAAAGATAGATTCTATATGTTTTTGTAAACATGATAATGGTGGAACTAGGGTGATAGTGTGGTGTCTGGCCACTGAAAGTCCATCTGCACAAATACAGTGACAGTGTGATTTGTACAAAATGACTATGATCATAAAATGTAATAGACATATAAATAGAAAGTAGTATCTAAAGACAGATTGGTATTGTATTTTGCAAATTCTATATGGTTTTGTAAACATGATAAGGGTGGAACTAGAGTGATAGTAAGGTATCTGGTCACTGATAGTCCACCTGCACAAATACAGTGATAGTATGATTTGTGTAAAATGACTATGTACATTCACATCCCACTGCAAGCATTTCACAATTTTTCTTGAGAAAACATGCTGAAAAAATTGAAGAAAGAGATACTCTTTTTTGACACATGTTTTCAAAGAGAAAAGGCAATAATAACACTTTGTTTTCTTTGCATGATTTACTAAAAAAAACATTGATTGATGCTAATACCCATTAGTGAAGAACCTAATGGGCATTACCATTAATTCATGTTTTTTGGCAGAAAAGACAAAGAAAACATTACATTATATTCACCTTTTTTCTTTGAAAACAGCTGAAATAAAAGAGTATCTCTTTTTGCAATTTTTTCAGCATATTTTGGGATGAAAGATTGTGAAATGCTTGCAGTGTCCACACCCCCATCCCCTTCACCTCCATCTTCCATTATTATAGCTTTTCTTTTTCCCTTTTGATCAAAATTTGTGGTGCCCTTATGATCTTGTCCCTCACTTTCTTCCTCATAATAGTTCATAGTAGTAGAGAATATCTTGTAGGGGTAGGGTTCTTGCCCCTTTGCCTTGTTATGCCCCTCTTCTTCACTCTCCTCTTCCTCTTCTTGGGCCTTTGCCTTATTTTGGGCTTCTTCCTCACTGGTCTCTTCCTCCTCATAATTGACAATTGGGGAGTTGGGGTTGGGGTGAGCTTCTTGCTCTTGCTGGCCTTCATCTATATTGCTCCATTCCTTGTCTTCCTCTGGGCAAGGTTCTCCATCCTGCTGGTCCTGTGGAAAAATTTAGTTATTAGGACTAATACAAGTGAGGACTTCTTTATTATTACCTCAATGCTGAGAGGTGCCATGGAAGTGTCAATGCTAACAGGCTCACTAGGAGGAACAGAACCTATTACCTAAGAAAGCCCAAGCAATTATAATGAGCATAGGTAATAAAGGGTGATGACTTATTGTGCCTTCTGGACCAATCCATGCAGCCTTGACTTTTTGTAAATGCTTTGAAAGGGCAGGTATTGTGGCATAGGGTGTGGGAGAGGATACATGGTCAGAATGATAACAGTAAAATTTTCCATCTTGATGAATTAGTGTGATTGTTACCCCAAAGCTGTCTACAATTGTGCCACTCTCCTGACATTCCCTCCTCTTGTGAGGATTGCATTTGCTTTTGGAAGGAAATGATGGGTAGCAAATGTTATAGGTGAAGTGACCTGGCATAGTGGTGGTGGTATGAGGTCAAGAGACAATTAGAAAAATTCCCACTTCTGGGTGAATTGATCTCATATGGAGATTGGTGCAAATAGGCATATACAACTACAGGTCACATATCAGTATTGCACAAAGAAGACCATGGATCAAGAGTGGGGATGTGTGGATTTAATTTATAGTGTTGAGCATGGCAAGTCAGTACTTGGCCAGCAGCTTTTAGAGATACTGTGTTCATCCCCATTTGCACCTCCAGTCTTTCCTCTTCCTGCATCACTGGTGGGAGTGACTCCATTGGGATGCCTGGTGATTGGAACCATCAGGTGTGGTGATTGCTGGGCTGGGAAAGTCACCAACACACCTTCTGAAAGGGGCAATGCTTGGCTGGCATTTGGATACAGTTGTTGTCATTCTCTCAAAGATCCCTTCTCCAGCTTCAGGGCCAACCTCCCAGCTGGGGGCATCAGGATCCACATCTGCATCTTCCTCCTCTTCTTCCTCTGTCAAGGTATCAGGTTCATATCCATCATCTTCCTCCTCAAGATCCAGATTGGGACTGAGGAGCCTTCTGGCCTTGGAAGTCACTTGCAGTGTGGAAGGTGCTGATCTTTTCATGGGGGGGAAGGTGTTGGAGTTAGACAACTGGTGTGGTGTTGCATAGCCACCATATTACATAAGCACATAGTGCACACTTACAATTTGCATATTGCTGTAGTTTCACTAAGTATTCTACTGGTTCTACTTCTACAAAAGGTTGGCAGGGGAGGAGACAAGAGAGATGAGAGGTCAAAACAAAAGAGCAGATCATGCTCTGAGGCTAGACTACTGTTTTTGATAGAAAAAAAGTTTTATTGTTTAATGAATGACTAGTGAACTGGTAGAAATTAGAATGAGGTGCAGGGAAATTCTAGCCGGGCATGGGCTGGGAAAGAGCACAGGGCCCAACTGAATGTGACAACTGAATGTAACTATCATACAATGCAGTGAGAGGTGAGCTGAACTGCAGCATCATACTGCACTCAGCTAAACATGGTGGCTTCTACCACAAGGGGAGAAAATGGCAGGGTGCTGATGACAAATTGCTGAACACTACGATCCCTTAAATGCATGGGACCAGTGGAGTGGAATGGAGTGTTAGGGAGCACAGAGAAAAAAAGAATTGGGGGAATACATGCACCTGATCCCAAGGTATGCCCATCTTTTGTCCTAGGAGGCCTTTCTTCCAGTAAGCAGCCAATAACTCCAGAACAGCAGCATTGGATGGTGAGACCTCAAAGGTACCATTGAGCAGAACCAGATTCCTGACTTTATGGAAAGGGTCAGATGGCATGGTCATCAAAATATCCCACAGAGGGGAGGGGAGGGGGGAAAAGGTGGATCCAAGCAGCACACAAAAAAGCATGCATAAACAGAATTAAGAAGAGCCTTCCAGGTATTTATAATGCCTGGATACCAACCTAGCATGCCCTATGAGTGCACTGGGAGTTCAACTGTGCCAGTTGACTGCACAATGTCTGGGGGGAGACTTCAACTGCAAGAGTATTTTGAGGGCATGGAAGAGAGCAGTCAACATGTGTGGGGGCAGATCCTCATGACTGCATTTGGAATGAACAAAACTCACCTTGGGGGGTGGTAGTATTAATGTGTACCCCATTTTCATGACATGGGTCACCAAGAATGGTGGGGAAGCAGCCAAACTGCATGAATGTCATGTGACTCATAGGGAAAATATTGCATAACCAAGTGCAGCATGCTGCACTCAGCTAAAACAGGGCCACCCAAAAGTCATGTGAATGTTCCCACTCAGCAGAAGGATGGGGTCATTACTGCATAACTCATTGATGAGTTACACCAGCTTACCTGAGGTAGATTGGCTGATGCATGGGCTGCTTGAGCCTCAGCCTGCTTATGTAAGCTCTGGTCAGCTTCTCCACAAGTTGTAACCATGTCAAATCACTTGCCTTCTTCTCTGGACCAAGCAAGGTTGTCTGCAGAGTCTTCATATGCCCTTGCAAAGCACCCACAGTGGCAAAACCATGCTCCTTGGGATGCCAGTCATGTGAGCAATAAAACAAAAAGGTGCCATTCTTGTGACATGTGACAGTGACATCCTCTCCATTGGGAGCAATAAAGTGACAGTCTTGACACACTTTTTCCAGTGTGAGTCATAGAGGCCCCTAGTGTCAAATTGAAGGCCACACTCCTGAAAAATACAAGGCATGGTGTTAGATAGTGATGATGGTGGTTGAAAGTCAAGAGGTAATTGCAAAAATTTCCCATGCATTGTATTCAAAACTGTATAGTACCATTACTAAGGTTTCCATACTATTTTTGGTAATACTTTCTCAAGCCATACCATTTGTACATTGACTTCCTTGTTCATGGAATGTGTGTAAGTAGGCCTTGCACAATTCATCAGTGAGTTATGCAGAAATACATCACTGAGAGACATTACCACTTGCAATTAGTGACCAAGAGATGGCACTGTGACATGACCAGTTAGTGATATCACTGAAAGACATTGCAGAGATGTCACCAGTCCCTTGCACACTTCATCAATGAGTTGTGCAGAGTGATGTCTTTGAAGTATGTCATAGAGCTGTCACCAGTCCCTGGCACACTTCATTGATGAGTTGTGCAGAGTGATGTGTCTGAAATATGGCACCCAGCCAGGGATGTTGCAGTGACATTACTCCTTGCATAACTCATTGATGAGTTATGCTTACTTTGTCTTGCAGCACAACTCAGTAACATGTTGTACTGAGTGGTACACTGCTACATATTATGGAATAACACTTCGCTTGCTGTGTTGGTGCCTGCATTACCTTCTCACTTGACTAGTGTCTGAATAACTCATTGATGAGTTGTGAATAGTGTATACAGTGAGCAACAAAAATGTTGCAATGTTTGCAACATTTTGATTGTGTGTAAGATAGCTTGGAAATGGTTGTGGCTGTGCTAATGCCATAGGGAGGAGAATTGTAGCCCTTGGTCCCAGCTTTCTATTGGTGGACTTTCCAAGCTCAGGAGTGAAGTGGCCATGATGGTATGGGCCAATTACTAAGGCCTGTGTGTTGCAACATTTTTGTTGCCAACATCATGGTGGATGGAATCTACAGTGTGGAGTATGTATTCATGGCAGGAATGCCAGCTATTGCTTACATAATATATCACATGATCAATCCAATGATTTGTCAGCATGCAAACAAAGCCAAACATTGAACTTGCATCATTTATACTCTATCCTGTACCACAACTCCAAAAACTGCCTATCTGGCTCATCAGGGTTACTCTCTCAGGGAAATGTCAGCAAAATGCAGTCCTCACAGCACTACCATGAGTAGGATGTATGGCCAGCACCAATTGTTCCTTAAAAAACTCACCCCTGTGCTGTTTCCCCCACTAATGCCTGAGGGGTCCTGATGCTAATCTATACTGGGAAAGCTGAAAATTCCATGGAGGTCAGTCTGGCACTTCAGGACATGAAGAGTGAACTAATATGCTCCCAACTAATGTGTTTCTGCCAAAGAGAAGCTGGTACCAAGGTTGGGTTGAGGCATACCCTCCTTTGCACACCAGGTGTCATCCAGGGTCAGCAAGAATATCCTGTGTACTGAACTGTGGATGTCTGGGAAAGGAGCATTTGGTCATTAGTGACCAATGGAAACACTGAGGGACATATTGCAGCAAGGAATCTGCACCCCAGAAGCCCAGTAGGCTATCCCACTCATGACCACCTAGTGTGCAAGGGAGGATATGCCTCAACCCAACCTTGGTGCTGGCTTCTCTTTGGTAGAAATACATTAGTTGGGAGCATATTAGTTCACTCTTCATGTCCTGAAGTGCCAGACTGACCTCCATGGAATTTTCAGCTTTCCCAGTATAGATTAGCATCAGGACCCCTCAGGCATTAGTGGGGGAAACAGCACAGGGGTGAGTTTTTTTAAGGAACAATTGGTGCTGGCCATACATCCTACTCATGGTAGTGCTGTGAGGACTGCATTTTGCTGACATTTCCCTGAGAGAGTAACCCTGATGAGCCAGATAGGCAGTTTTTGGAGTTGTGGTACAGGATAGAGTATAAATGATGCAAGTTCAATGTTTGGCTTTGTTTGCATGCTGACAAATCATTGGATTGATCATGTGATATATTATGTAAGCAATAGCTGGCATTCCTGCCATGAATACATACTCCACACTGTAGATTCCATCCACCATGATGTTGGCAACAAAAATGTTGCAACACATAGGCCTTAGTAATTGGCCCATACCATCATGGCCACTTCACTCCTGAGCTTGGAAAGTCCACCAATAGAAAGCTGGGACCAAGGGCTACAATTCTCCTCCCTATGGCATTAGCACAGCCACAACCATTTCCAAGCTATCTTACACACAATCAAAATGTTGCAAACATTGCAACATTTTTGTTGCTCACTGTACATGCATAGAACAACACAGTCTTCCAATTTTATGACTTGCTTACTGTGTTGGTGCCTCCATTACTACTGGTCACTTGACTAGTGTCTGCATAACTCATCAATGAGTTGTGCAGATTGCCTAGTCACCAAGAGATGTCACCAAGAGACATCACAGTGACATCACCAGAAGACATCACAGAGACATCACCAGAAAATGTTGCAGAGACATCACCAGAAGACATCCCAGAGACATCACCAAGAGACATTGCAGTGATGTCACCAAGAGATGCCACAGGTGTTGCAGGGACATCACTAATAGACATCACAGAGATGTCATGAAGTCATATTATACCAGAGGGTCTGGTTCCAAGAGGAGATTATTAGTCATGTTGACAGGTTCAGCTGTAGCTTTGCATTCCAGTGGTGGTCTACCTCCAATTGTGGAATCACTGCATCTAGACCCTACATAGAGAACATAGTCCAGGTGGTGTGGACCCACTCATGCAACCATGTTAGCCCCATTCACATCCACCATATACTCACTGTCCATTGTTATCTGATGCTGCTGCCTCAGAAGCCCTACAGCTGCCATCGCTTGTTTGTTGTCATGCATCTACTGCAACATGTTCATCTGCATCCCCTTCACCCCACTTGCCTTGAACTTCATCACATGGTCTTGTCCACTCGCTGGCTGCTGCTCATACAGCCCAAGATGTATGTCCCTTTGAGCATGAGCATCTGCTGTCACCAGCTGCTGTGGAACATCAGCAACATTGAATGGAACATCATGTTCCCCCTTGTCCACAAGCTGCTCCTCTGCTTCTCCCATCTCATCCCCTACAAGGTAGTCATCATCCCTTTGTGGTCATCACCTTCATCAGAATAATCACCCTTCCATGTCAGATCACTCACAAGAACCACATCTCATCATTGTTGCCTTCCATGGAATTCATCAACACTGCAAAGTATTATTCCTAGCATATGGTGTGGGTGTGGATGGCAATGAAAATTTATTATCAACCTCCTTAAAACTTGCCACAATTGAATTGAATAATTCAGTCAGTTTGGGTATGGTTTGACTAGCATGACATCTTCTGCATCATGTACTTCAATGGCAAACTCACCATCCATTCTGACACATACCATAACTTGCCTTATATCTGTATTTGATGTACCACTGTCTCTGGTGATCAACACAGCAGTCAAATCCTGTCTGTAATAAGATAATGTTCAACATACTGACCAATAATGCTCACCTTACTTGTGTCATCTGGCTGAGATATATGACCTTGACTACTGTCACATCACACTTATATCTCTATTCAATGATGTACCACTGTCTCTGGTGATCAATGCAGTGGTCAAATCCTATCTGTAATAAGATAATGTTTGACATACTGACCAATAATGCTCACCTTACTTGTGTCATCTGATGAGATATATGACCTTGACTAATGTCATGTCACACTTATATCTCTATTCAATGATGTACCACTGTCTCCGGTGATCAACATAGTGGTCAAATCCAATCTGTAATAAGATAATGTTCAATGTACCAATAAATAATACTACCTTAGTGGTGTTGTCTGACTGAGATATATGACCATGACTACTGTCATGTCATGCTTGTTCTTATATGCCTGCAGTGTTTACTGACACATATATTATCCTTCTCTTCTCATCTTATATGTATATCTATATGCCTGCAGTATATGACACATATTATCATTCTCTTCTCATCTTGATGTGTATTGATCACAGTCCTCTTACACTGTCACCTTTCCTATCACTCTTCATCACTGGACATTCCACTTTATTGAAGTTCATGGATGGTTATGGATGGGTTAGGTTATACAACATGTATGGTTCAAACACCACATTTCACTTGGATGTCCATTTGTGCAATATTCCTCACCATATCCAGAGTAATGGTCTGCATCAACAGGGAATGGCTTCATCATCCCTACTTAATGCCTCTACATAATATGTCCAGATCACACATTCTGCTCATCTGCCATTTTGTGCAATACACAACTCCATGCAGATGTACTATATTGTTGGACAGGTACCATCAGATATATGCCTTGTATATGAGGGAACCTCTTGGTGCCATGCACTTGCATCATTCACATTGTCATGTCTCTGTTTGATCCCATCAATTCACATTCATTGCATTCATTGCTGTTTCCAATACCCATGAAACCACCACAATCAACACAACCCTTATTCAAATGTTTGTTTGGTTTTATGTCCCCCAACCCTGTCACCCATCACAGGGGGACTCCACATGAGCTCCAGGACATCCTTCATTTAGGTCTACCACATACTCTCTCTCATTTGGTATCACTCTCATTCTCTTTGTCCCATCCACACTTTCCACTCACTTTCTTTCTCTACTTTCACTCCATGCCCATCACATGGACCACATTGAAATACTCCATTACCAATCACTTCTCCTACATAATTCATGGTGGGGTCATCTGAGTCTCATCTCTCTCTTGGGATCCATCACATACATTCACCATGCATTAACCAGGGCAGGTGTCCATCATGATTACCTCCTTCAAGATCCATTACTCTCAATGTCACCTTGCTCATGTCAGACAATCACAGTGATCCTGTCACTCTGTCAGGTGTGCACTCTGCACCTGAAGCCATTTGTGTGATCAATATCAGCCACATGTCCCCTTGTTCAACTACATCCCTTAAATTACCAGCAGCTTCTATCTATACCCTTGGTTGGTGCTATCATAACCTGATGTCCCTGTTCTGTGCATCCTGCACATGGTGCATTATGTGCAAAATAACTGTTTGTATTCTGTCATGTGGCCTTTGATGCAGTGTCACTTGTCTCCTACTCTCTCATTCACATACACCTGCCCCTCCACATTGTGTCCATCACATTTCAATCGCTGCCCCATGCAGCCAAACCACCTGCAATGTATGCTTTATGGTTTGCTATGGAATTGACTGTGCTGATGAGAATGAGATGGAGATCCCACTTTCTCTCACTGCAAGCATTTCACAATTTCTCTTGAGAAAAAATGCTGAAAAAATTGAAGAAAGAGATACTCTTTTTTGACACATGGTTTCAAAGAGAAAAGGCAGTAATAATGCTGTGTTTTCTTTGCATGATTTACTAAAAAAACATTGGTTGATGCTAATACCCATTAGTGTAGAACCTAATGGGCATTACCATTAATTCATATTTTTTGGCAGAAAAGACAAAGAAATCATTACATTATATTCACCTTTTTTCTTTGAAAACAGCCAAAATAAAAGAGTATCTCTTTCTTCAATTTTTTCAGCATATTTTGGGAGGAAAAATTGTGAAATGCTTGCAGTGTCTGTGAGTTGCACAATCTCCACTTCATGCCATTTTCATACTCAATAGCAGTAATACAGCATCTTCATGCATCCTTCATCTACTACATTCCTACATGTGCCCATGGTTGATGATACCATATACAAATGCCCCTTCCTGCACTACCTTTTCTTCATTCCAGACATAGACTTGGTTTGATTTGGAATCCACTCCCTCTATCCTGTACAATCTGCACTTGGTGGAATTTTCATGGTTTGTGGACATACATACATGGTCATCTTCATGCTACATTGGTATCCTGGATATCATTTCTCTGTGCTGATGCTGATCAAGCCTTGGTCTGAGCATTCTACTCATTGGGAATTATGTACAGCACCTCCATTCCCAGCATTTTACTCACACTGCATTTTGTGTGAAATTGAAACACACCATTTATCACCATTCCACTTCTGCTGAATCATGTTGATCCCTCATTCTCCATCTGTCATCATCACATTGCATCAGATACATCTGCCAGCTTAGCCACCATGAATGTAATCACAGGAGCTGTCATGAATTCAACCATCATTTATTGCACCATGTCAGATGGATGTCTCTTTGTTCACCTCAGGTTTCATTGTTATCCACTCCCCTCAGTGTGTTCTGTGTTGCACATTCTGCACATGATGTCATTTGCACAATCCAAACACATGTAAAGCATTTTCATGACCATATTCTGGTACATCCCATAACTTCATCACCATTTGTACATTATATGTGCCCATTCCTAATGGTGTTTACCCAATACCCTTGTTCTGCACATACTGCACATGGGGAATTATGTGCAGATCAAAGGCATCAATGTGACTATAACCTACTCTGACCTGGCCTAACCAGAACCCAATTAAAAAATCTCTTTAAAATAGGTACCTTCTAAAGTCCTAGCAAATGCCCTGTCCACATCACCAGCAGGCTGTCAGCATACTCATGATCACCTTTGCACCACCAGTTTCCTTGTCCAGGAGAATTATCAAAGCAGGTAAACTCCATTTATCATTAGCAGATGTAAGTACAGAAATGACAGTGCAGTTCCAATTTCCTTGAACTGTAAGAGCATAAGGAGGCCATGTGTGGGAGCAGAAAGTATGAGATGTGACAAGGGCTACTATGGCAGTACTGTAATGGTCTGTTATTAGGACTACTATCCATAAACAATGATGGCCTTTTGTCGACAACAATCATGACTGCCTAATTTCCAGTGAGTTTAGACATACTATAGTGAGAGGTAATGGGTGCTTCATACATAGATTTAGAGCTGTCATGCTGGAGGTAGGTGTGGTTGAGTCAGGAACAAGGGCACATCTAACAAATAAAAACAAAGGAAATGAAGAAAAAAGTGTTATCACCAAAATGGAGGAGTAGAAGATACAGAGGAATTGAATATCAGCATCTAAATCAGGACACAGTGGTTGTTAGATGCAAGGAGAAAGCTGATCAGACCACGTCTGGTCTTGAATGCATTCTGACCAGTTCTGACCCTTTCCATAGATATTCCCTTCTTAAAATGTACACCTGAGGCCAGGAGGAGAGCCATTACTTGGGTCCCATCTGTAGAAAAGGGCTGTAGGCAGCCTCAGTAGTGACTCAACTACTATATATATTGAAGTACCTGTAGGCAGCTACAAGGTATCAGTAAGTAGTCTAATATGAATAATATGTAGGCTTACCCTCAGTAGTGACTCAACTACTGAGGGAATAGTACCAAAAGTGTAGTACTATGTGCGCTCTAAGTGCTTATGTAATCACAGGAAACTCGCACCAAATTAAGGTATCACACTGGGGTGATTCAATCTCCAACACCATCAGTGGGTGGTAGTACCAATGTGCATGCTTATCCCTTCATAACAAATCCACAGCCTGTCCCCCAGAGCACCACAGGCTGTATTTGGGAAACAGAATCCCTGCATGACAAGATACAAACTGAGCAGTGACATTACAGGGAATGAGCATACACACCAGAAAGATTATGAGACTAACATGATGTTGAACAAATGTTGGACTACCTATGCAGCTGGGTACAATGAAATCAATGGCACTGAAGGGCTGTTAGTGATGATAATCTGCAGTTGGGGACTGATTGGCACACACACAAATATCTAGGAGCTGTAAAGCCAAAACCATCAGCTACTTTACCAGTGTCTTCACATCAAACCCCAGTTTCTGGTTTGGAATTTGCAGAACTTTTCTAGGATGGCCCTGTTCCTCCCCAAAGAGGTCAATGTCTGCCCCAACTGTCAGATAATTAATCCTCAGTATGAACAAGCTACTATATATTAATATGTACCTGTCAGATAATTAACTACAGGTGATCAGTAAGTGTAAAGGCTAAATAAAAAAAGGGAACTTACTCCTCAGTATGAACAAGCTACTGAGGAGAGGAGAAAATTTACTCTACTGTATGTACGCATTTTTGCTTATGTAAGCAACAAACCTTCGCACTAAATATGAACTACTAAAAGGCAGTTTAATATCCCAATACTCCCCCATAAACTGCAGGGATTAAAATGATAGAAATATGAAAATAAAACATACTCTGGTGGATTAAGTAAGCGGGTGACGTGCGACTCGAGAGCTCGTAGTGTTGTTGTGCGTTGTTGTGGTGGCGTGATTACCCGATTCGGCCACGCGCGACCCAGTGGCTGTTTCGTCGTCTCGTGCTTGTGCCTGCAGCAATGCTGCCGCTGTCGCTGCCTCCCCAGTCCGTTTCGTTGGGCGGCGACTCCCCCAGAATGCTCGTGGGGGCTCCTAGGTAGTATCCGGCGCGTTTCTGACTTGTTTTCCAGCTTCCAGAGCTTCGTTTGGCCTCGAAATGGCCCTGGTGAGTTTCCTGGCAATCTCCACCTCGTCTGATAGCGTTTCTAGGCTCCGTTTGCTCTCGTTTTTCGTGGCGGCTGCTCGGGACGGTCTCGCGGGGGTGCTCTGAGGGTCGGATGGGTCGTTTAGGTGCGTTTTCCCTCGCATTTCCACCTCTAACTTCGTCCTGACTCATTTCTCCTTCAGATAGCCATAGTTCTTTGTCGTCGCTCGTTTCTATAGTCCCAAATGAGAGTTTTCATCGTCCTGTTGGTAGGATACCTTCTGCTATATAGACATTTGTCCCCGGAATGTGGAACTTGGCTTCGGGAGTGGGGTACTTGCTGCGCGTGCCTCGTTTGTGGTCGTTTTCAGGGTTTCCATCAACGCTCGGCTCGTTTTTGTGGGTGTCTGCCCTCCTTTCATGGGCGTCTGCCCTGTGACCTGTCTCGTTTCTGCTTGGGCTGTCCTGCCCCATCACTGCTGGGCTCCGGTGCCCACATTTCTGGCATGTCACGGGTTCAGAGCTGGCTTCGGTCGCTCTACTCGTGATTTCTTCTTCGTCTACCTCCGTGAACCAGTCTGACATTCTGTTGTCGTCGCTAGAGTATCCTGTGTGTGCGAGCCACACACCATCGGGCTCGAGATCATTTGTCTTGCTGCATGAGTCGTTCGCGACTGCGGCCTTCTCGTTTGACTTCTCGCGACCTTTTCCATTCGAATCGCTTGCCTCGTCTTTCTCCTTGTTCGTCTGGCAGTCTCGTGCCATGTGGCCATACTTGCCACAGGTAAAACAATTGCCGTTTATCCTTCGTGGTTTTGAATCTCCAGATGCTGTGTATGCGGCGTCCTTGCCGCCGCTTTCGTTCGTCGGCTTTCGTGTGCTCAGGTTTCGGCTGTCGTACGCATCCAGTACGGTCTCCATTAACACGTCCGAAGTTATTGCTGTGCCTGTGACCTTCGAGAGGGCCATGACCGCGCCGATCTGCGCCTGGTACGAGCTTGGGAGGGAACTTATAATAATCGCGGTAAAGCTTTCATCCGTTGGTGCCTGGTCCATCGAAGCTAACTGTTCGCGCATGTCTCGTAGGGTGTCAAAGTGCTTGTGCACATCCTCGCGTTCTCGACAACATAAGTTCTGCATCTTTCGAAGTATCTCCACTGCTACAACTCGAGACCGCTGCTCGAAGAGCTTCGCAAGGTGTCTGAATATTTTGTGTGCCGTTTTAAGTCTTTTGATCTGCGTGAATAAGGAGTCTGGTAGCGTCCCAGCGATCTGCTGCTTGACGACAGCTTCGCCCATTCTCCACTTCCTCATTTCGGCCTTCCAGACCTCAACCTCTTTCTTTTCAGCTGATGTTGTGGGGACCCAGCTCTCCCCTCTATCTTCGAGTGATTTCGGATCTTCGGGCTCCATCTCCGAGCCGTCTAAGTGTCCTCCGAGGCCTCGTGCCTCCACTGACCAAATCAGCCTGTCTTTATAAGTAACCCAGTTCGTGCCGTCTGCCACAAGCTTTGGCACCCTTAAAAATTCGTCTCCGAGCTTAGTTTCGAAGGACATCTTGTAGTTCTTCTATTTGTGGTCTCTCTGTACTAGTTCTTCTCTCGTGCGCAGTTAGAGCTGGCCGGGGCTCATAACCTGTCAGATAATTAATCCTCAGTATGAACAAGCTACTATATATTAATATGTACCTGTCAGATAATTAACTACAGGTGATCAGTAAGTGTAAAGGCTAAATAAAAAAAGGGGAACTTACTCCTCAGTATGAACAAGCTACTGAGGAGAGGAGAAAATTTACTCTACTGTATGTACGCATTTTTGCTTATGTAAGCAACAAACCTTCGCACTAAATATGAACTACTAAAAGGCAGTTTAATATCCCAATACCAACTTCTTGGAGAAAATGCAATGGAGCTGCCAGAAAATGGAATGAAGTCTGATTCTGGGACCTGCTAGGTCTGCTGTTCACACTGTCAAGGGACACAGTGGTGGACAAGCCAATTGTGCTGGTGGAAGTGATGTATATGATGCCATCTCGCATGCCATAGTGATGGACGAGGTCCTCGAGACGGCTGCACCTAATCCATAGATGGTCATAAGCAAAAAAACTAGTATGTAATAAATGTTGCAAGGTCAATTACAGAACCCAGTCTATATGATTCAACACAGATCTGATTGGTGAAATTCAGCATACCAAGGGAAGATTTCAACTAGTCCCAGCTCACCATCTTCCTCATCAGCATCCTCATTCCCATCCTCCACATTACCATCCTCAGCACTGTCACCATTACTGGATAGATCTGGTTGGTCAAATTCAATATACTGAGGGAAGATTTTGACTGGTCCCAGCACACCATTGTCCTCATCAGCATCCACCTCATTATCTTCCCTGTCACTGTCACCATTACTGGACAGGCCTGATTGGTGAGATTCAGCATACAAGGGAAGGGTTCAACTGGTCTCAGCTCACCATCCCCCATATGCACATCCCCCTCATCACCATTCCCCTTGTCACTGTTCTGCTCATCACTGTTCCACTCATCACCATTCTGCTCATCACCATTCTGCTCATCACCATTCCACTCATCACCACCCCCATCACCAGACATATCTGATTGGTAAAATTCAGCATACCAAGGGAATGTTTCTACTGGCCTCAGCTCAATGCCATCAAAAACATGTCTTCTAGCTGTGGGCATTGATTCCTGAGCAAGTGGTGCAAAGGACCTGGTGCCAGCAAAACAAAGAAAAGGGCAAGGCCCAGCAGTATGCCACTGTCATGCATTTACAACATGTAACAGCATGCAGTCCACACTTGCTTATCTAAGCTACCATGCACATGACAACATGTGCACCTATGCAGGGTATAAGCAGCAGTACAAACAGAAGGGACAAAAGTCCATCCTTCACAGAACCTCAACACTGCAAATGCCTAGGTGACATTTCAGATTCAATTCTTACAGGAACACTGGGGGGGGAGGAGTTTACCTATTGCTCAACACAACACCTGACATGGACAGAACATCCCAAGCAACACCCATCATCTCTGCACCAATCCCAAATGCAACCCCCTTAGTAACAAGGGGCATGCCTTGCCCCTTCATTCATTCAGTGTCTCCTTACAAGGTTGGCCACTGTCAGTGACACTTCTTGAGTGAATGCTGATATGCATCAATAACAAAGATATGCATTGGCCCTCATATGGTGGATGAGTCACTTGAAAAGAAATGGAAGAAGATCAGTAAAATTTGCTACCAGGTAATAGGAGCCCATATACATTGTGTGCCCATCTCTGCATCACCACCACTACAGTCTGGTTCACTGTCCCCTCCTTGCTGCCATTACCAGCAACATGTCCCACCTTCTCAGGTAACATGTACATCTTCACAGGAAAAACTCTCCCACCCACACAGTTGGATGCCCACCCCAACCCAAACAAACACCTCCAAATGTCCCATCCATCACTCGAGCTGAGGCTGTGTGAATGCTCTCTGTAGTCACCACAACAATGACTTGTCTGAACCCAAACTGATAGCTGTAGAGGGTGGAAGGTGCATCAGAACTGCATGTGGATTGATCTTTGCAGGTGGCCCCATGGTATACATGTGTAAATGCTGAAGGATACTTTCTGAACATTGTCAGATGCAGGTTAGGACTGTCCCGGATATACCTCACCCTGTGGTCAATCCCATGGACAGACCACTAGACATACCCAGCAGAGGTAAAGGTACAAAAGCAGCTACATGAAAAGTGGAGTCTTCCTCATGGGACCACAGCAGTGTCATGTTTCCATAGCTGAAGTGCACCTGTTGAAGTTGTGAGGAGTTGTCATGTGGTCTCGTGAATATGACTAGAACATCTGCTGAGCATGACCTTTAGATGGGGGTAAGAGGCAACACAAGGTAAAGACAGACATTACCTATGTCGGATTACACCATGCTCATGTGTTCAAAATGGAAAGGTGAATCTTGTTACTTGCCCTTTACCTTCTGCTAGACGAGGCATAAATGTCTGATGAATTGCTTGCTATACCATTGCAGTCTTCAGTATGGGCACAAGCACAAGGAGGAACAAAGACACATACATGATTCATGTGTGACCAATACACACTCATAATGTGAGGCTCACTGGCCTCACCCAAGCTCCCTGCAAAATACAACTCAGAACGTGGCATGGTGCCTGCTCACTCCTATGAGGCTGTGGGAAGTAGAATGACAGGTCATACCAACAGGATATGGACCATGTCAGTAAATTCCCACATCAGCTGCAAGGATTCTCCATCATAGCTCATGACATGAGCAGAAATGCCTTGTGTGAATGCAATAAATCAACCTGCCCATGCATGTCTGATGTCATGGATATGCATATAGTTACTGTAACTCTGGGTAGTATCTGGACATGGCCATTCAGTCCTGGGGTGAGCATCACCACTCTAATCAAAGATGATTCCAATCATGTCAGACAGGGTCCCAATGTACTTAGGGGGAAAGCAGCTTCAAGGAGAGTGAAATGGAGCATCTCGGTTGCAAGATTGGTGGGGATGTTGACAGACCCTATGGTCGACCCATTGGCTATGGACAGAGTAGTGACATGGAGTGTATAGGCTGTCTTAGACATGGCAAAGCTGATCACATAGACAATATCTGGCATATTGCGAATGTGGGAATACACCATGAGAGACCTATCACAGTGTCAGTACATCACCATAGAGAAGGAAACTGGACAAACCCTTGGTCTGGAGAGCTCCATATCCATACACTGTCACCAGGCTGACTGTCTGTGTGACCAACCCCATCACCATTGGTGAGCATGAAGAGTGTCATGTTCCCCTCGACAGAAAACTGCCCTATTGTGATTACCACATGTGGTAGTTCAGGTCATCGAGCATGAGCAGGATCGTGGAGCTGATGTTCGAGGAGAAGATGACCTGTTGAAGCATTGTACATGTGCAACGTGGACCCACCAGGGCCAGAAAGCAATGCGATGTCTGCAATGGGTGTCTAGAATATGAAACAGCAGAGCACAAAGAGACATACATACTTGAATGGTCATGTTGAAAGCCACAACATGGTCATCACCATCATAGATGCTCCTCCAGGCTTGCAGGGAATTTTATTGCATACACAACTTTCACTGAACAGACTGCTCACCTATTGATCCATCAGTAGCATTGAGTGCAGCGAAGACATTTCTTGGTTGTTGTTGTAAGGATGAGGTCACTGTGGAAGGTGCTTTGCAGTGGAACACCCACAAGCTTGGCACACCAGTTGACAGCACCAACATCTGATTCATGGAGCGCCCAGCTCACCATCGCCAATGACAGCAACGCAACCAGCAGTAAGGGTAACACTTCAAGTCACTCAGACATATCAGATATGCTTAGATCCCAAATGAAGTCCAATACATTGCACATCTACTAAGACATACAAAGTATTGCTAGGTATGATCGGGTGTATGTATACCTGTATCCAGGTCCAGGACATGAGCACGAAACTGGAGCATGAATGATAGCAGAAAGGAAAATGATACCATGTTAATGGAAGCATGATGGCATGAGGGTGATGCAGTCAGAAGATGTCACTTGAATGAATTGCTGCACAGCAATGCTGTCAGAGCAGAAGATAAGCTTGAAGCTGTAAACACAATGAAAAACGAGCATGATATGCACCTGCAAGAAACTCATGCTGATTCACTCACAATTGCATTACTCTCCTGCATTTGTGTGGACAGCATCGAGACATCAACCTCATACTGATAGCATTCAAAGACATGTCTCCATGTTTAGATTGCCATGGAGGTGAATGTTGCTCCAATGTTGAACTGTTGACATGGCTGTGGTCCTAAAGGTGAGACTGCCAGTAAGCTTGGTGGACGATGTCAAAGGGAAGAACAGGGGTTTCATGATGGTGGTTTCGTGGACATTCTGTTGGATGTGTTAGCGGTTCTGAACTTTGTGTTGTAGTAGCCATATGCATCCCATCTTGAAAAAGAATGCCAAAATGCATCTGCAAAAGCTCAGTTGGCATGTGATGGAAGATCCAAGCGTCCTGTGTGACAGTGACATAGCAAACAGTGTCCACAAGGCAAACACCACAAGCGACATCACTCCACATACAATACATCTGCTCTTGGTCGCACAAAGCATGTATGTGGCTGTTATTGGACAACAATTAACTTCTCCATTAGGACGTGCTGATATCTTGAGGTACAACTGACCTCAGTGTTGGTTAGTGCCAAAGGATGAACTGGGCATGTAAGGGTGATGATGTCGTGGTCTTGGTGCACAGACTCTGCAGGCTGTTTCAACCGGATGGACTATATCCATGGTTTTAATGAGGCTTTCTGTCGAGATATCTGCAAGTCGCCAGGTTGCAAGTAAAGGGAAGGGTCTGAATGGTGGAGCAAAGCATGAGCCAAAGAGCAACAGACTGGATGAGTAAGGGCCACTGATCTTAGCAATTTACATGTCTGGGATGTTTCAGGTCAGATACATATACTGGGAATGAACATTGATGTATGGATTGTGGGCTGTATGTGTGGTCATGTGCTTTTTGTTTTCCTACCTTATCTTTCCAGCTCTGTGTCGTTTTGTAGTCATGTGTTCCATAACTGGTGCTGAACTTGCAATGAGTATAGGCACTTCCATATGGGCCCTTTTACTGGTCAGTGTTGTGATGTTGAGTGATATCAATATCTTGCAGACAGAGGCAATAGGGATAGGTGGGTAGGTAACAAGGATGGACCTGACTTTCCTTCATATCGCTTGTGCTGCACAGTCTGATGCTGTTCAGCTGACGAGAAATGCACGAAGTGGCAGGTATCTGCAAGCGAGCACTGAGGTGGAAGGAAGTTAGGAGGAAGGCATGATGTCGATACAGGCATCACACCTTCAAGACATGACTTGTGACTGTTGTGTCACAGAAAGTAAAGCTGGCCTGACATGCTTGGCCAAGGAAAGGAGGACTGCACCTGAGGTTCCTGCTTAACTGCTTTTATTAGACTGACAGTTGTGATGAGTGTGTCAGTCTAATTTGACCTGTTTGATGCCATTCTCTGCCAGTATGAATAAATCTGAAAAGACATGGGTACCTAGTATGAATAAATATGAAAAAAAAGGTACTACAACATGGTATGTAGTCAACTAGTCCAGTATGAATAATATTCAATAAGTATTGTTGTTCCTGACATGATATAACACCAGCAGGGTGGCTGTGTGCACCCCTGCCCTATCATATGCATAAATATGGACAATAATCCCACCATCCAGTCATGTACTGCCCTTTGCTGATGGTACAAATAATACCCAATAAGTGTACTACTTGTCCCTGACATGATAAATGACACTGGCAGGGTGGATGTGCACCCCTGCCCTATATGCAAATTATTATGGATAATAATTCAGTTGCATCCTGCCCTTTGCTGATGTAATACTGTATTTCTCCTGAGACCCAAGGTCAAGTATGAATAATGTTTGATACTGCTGGACTCTGTGTGCCCCATATGAATAACTATAGCTAATTCACCACATAGCAGGACATTATGTGTGAATATTTCTTGATAGCTCAAGCTGTTGTGTCACTGCATTCTCACCATCCTTATTAGCCCCTGTCCTCTTAATGCCACAGATGTTTATGGATAAATCAACCTAACCTGTGGCCTGCCATGGAGTGCTCATATATATACTGTTTGTCATGCATTGAATATATTACAAATCGTCTATAATCACAATCATCATCAGAGATATTACATATTATACATTTTAGGAATCTGTTTAAAGGGATATTATCAATAGTGAGCAAGATACTGTATACAACCCAAATTCACTTACCAATTCAACTCAAGACCATTAAGTACTTCATGGAACACCAATTGTGTGTGTTTGAACCCCATTACACAGGAGGAAAGAGGACTTTTATTCTCTCCCCAGAGGTGCAGCATGACAGAGCAACATAGAGTTGACCATGTGAGAAGACAGGAATATGGAGATCAAGGCCAACATGCCAGACTGATTGTCCTTGTGATTTGTTGATGGTCATTGCAAATGCAACATGAACAGGAAACTGTTGGCAAGAGAAAGGGATTGGCATGTCATCTTCAGAGGGCTGAATGTTGATGTGTGGTATGAAGACTTCATTGCCAGCATGAGCACCTCCAAGGATGTGACACTTTAGCACTCATTGCCTGATCTCCAATAGGACCATCCTGGTACCATTACACAGCCCATTGGTGGGGTCAATGTTTTGAAGTAGCATCAGTGGGCATCCAACCTTCAAGGAGAGTTTGGCTGAAGGTAGTCCAGCCACTTCCAATGAGTTCAGAAACTCCATGGGGTACTGCTCATTGCCCTCTCCTTCTGCTTTGTCCACTCCATACATCACTTGTTTCTCTCCAGGAAATATGTCAATGACAAATTCATTGACCTCAGAGACAGCATCATTTCTTGTAGTGTGGATGGTGTGATCAAGTAGATACTGATCAGAGACTTGAGTAGCAATGCCTGGGTATGTGGCATTGACCAATGATGCAAGGGTATTTTGAGGAAGACACATTGATTGTGGGAGTTGAATGGTGCTCTCTGGAGGGTTTATCCTTCCAGAGCCCACATCAAGGAGCCATGATGCAAAGGCATCCCCTTCTGCTGTGTGGTCAAGCTGCATGTTTTGGCATAAATAACAAATCTGTATGTGTTGCCACAGGTTTGACTTCTTGAGGGAGGAGCCAACAATGTGTTGTCAGGATCCTTTTGGGACCACAGGAAGTGTTTGGTGAAAGTCACCACCAAATACAACAGTGATTCCACCAAATGGGGCTGGGTTGTCCAGGACATCTTGAAGTGTTCAATTGACTGCCTCAATCCCATGATGGTGCTGCATTGGAGCTTCATCCCAAATGATGATACTTGTCTGCTGCAAGACTTTGTGAAGGTCAGACTGTTTGGGAATTCTGCAGGTTGAGGACTCAAAAATGGGGATGGGAATGTGGAATCTGGAGTGGGCTGTCCTTCCACCAACTAAAAGTAGGGAAGCAATTCCAGAGGATGCAACACATAATGCAACCTTTCCTTGTGCCTGCACAGCTGATGCAATTGTATTGCATAGGAAGGTTTTGCCACCACCTCCACCACTGTGCACAAAAAAGCACCCTCCATGGTTTTCCTGAACAGATTGCATGATTCTGTCAAAGACATCATGCTGTTCAACATTGAACTTATCCCTTCTATCCTCCACATCAAGCAGCAAATCAGCAGTATCATATGCCAACTCTGTATGTAATATTTGATTTTGAGTGATGCCTTTGGGTTCCCAGTTCATTGTGGATGGTGGGAGGTTGAAGTCAGCAAGAGTTTTACCACCTTTGCCAAGGAGTTTTTTGATCAAATACAGACCAAAGTCATGTATTTGGTCATCTGAAGGGTTTTCTATATGATGACCATGAATCAGTTGATTGTGGAGGTCATCACATATGCTTTGCTGATGTTCCTGCCAGAGCTGGAGAGATTGTGATGGAGCACAGTGTAACAGGATAACTGCAAAAAGAGAGTGAAGCTGAGATCCAGTTTGCATCTGGCCAGCTTCTGTCAAGCACTGGTGCCACTCAGCATCATGCTCCAAAAGGCCACATGCAAGACAGGCTTTCTTGTATGTGGCATACATAGACCCTGTCATCATATGTTCAGAGGTGCTCCCAACTGGTGGCCCCTTTGACTATGGTGAGAAGTATTTGCAGGTGAAAATGTTTGACTTGTGAAGGGTGTGCAAATTGCATCCTTTCTATTGCAAACCCTTGTTGTCTGAAGTGGCAATGGCATCAGCATCTGATACCCCAAGTGTCATACAATATGTAACTTACCAAGGAGGCCTTTTCCTTGTTGTTTTGTTCCAAACAAAGTGCTGTGGGAAATCCTGGTAGGAGTAGTTTCTTGCTTCAGGATAAGATTGGTTTGCAGCAAACCACTCAGTAAGCTCAGTTTTCTTGGCTAAGTTTCTTTGAAGAATTTCCTTGGCATCATCATCCTCTTGAAAGGATACTGTTTGTTCATCCTTGAGGTGGACAGGAAGATGGTAGACAGAAGGAAGTTCCTCATGCATGGGAAATTTAAAGATGTGCCAGCAGGCTTCCACTGGACTGATGTACCAACCATTGACGTACTCTCCAACTTCATCCCTGTTTTGTTGTGGATCCTCTGCAATTCCATCCTGGTGGTTCTGCTGGCACAGTGCAATGGAGGCTTGATCATGGCCCTTGTACACATATTTGTGTATATATTTGACAGCTTTCACTGAAGCACAAATCTCCACATTGATGTGGCAATTGTACTTTGCTGACAGATAAGGGCTGTGAGGCACAACATCCCTGTTTGTGTAGGTATGCCCATTGTAAGCAATGAATTTGGTGCCTGCAGGTCTTGCATATTCAGGGTACCCATCTTCACCAAATTGTGTCTCTTCACAATGGTCTTTGGGGTAGTATTTTGAGCACTTGCCATCCTTCATGCAGACTGCATTCATATGCTGAGGGCCACATGGACCATGGAGCATGGTCTTGATTACAGTTGCAGAGACAATTGAATCCACATGTGCAGGCTCATGGATCTTGTACTGATCCTTGAGGAAGATCAGGAGGTGCATGTGAGGAAGGCCACATTTTTGGTATTCCACTGTGTACACAGTCCCAGCAACTTCCCCAAACACTTCATTTTTGTGAATGTCTTCCAGCAGTGCCTTCATCTTCAGGTGGAAGACTCATGCCACAATATCAGGACATTCATCAGAAGACTGACACCTTGGAAACTGGCCAGCATCATCATCCACATCATCATGATGGAATTCCATGGATGATTCAGCAATCTCTGGCCATTTTGGGTTGGCAGTCATAGTCAAGAAGATGTCTGGCTTGTGGCAATGGTGGCATATGGCCATAGAGTCCTGAAAGAGCTGGAACATATGATGTGGACTGCCAGGATGTGAGGATGGAAGGATGATTCTTGTCCCTTGTCAGGTTGATCACCATCAGCTGCACACAAAGCATCCTCCAGACCATGGTAGAGATCAGCTCTGAGGTTCTTTTGATTGTAGCAAATCCAGAACAGTTCACTGTCTTCCATGGAGGCCCATGCATCCACCACAAATTGCTGAAAGAGCTTTCCACCATGAAACAGCAAGCAATCATGATCAACCATCCAAGGTAGCAGACAATAAGCATAGTAACACTGCTGAGTGACCTTGTTGCTTTGACCAGGCATGATTGCTGCCACTTCATCCACATTGGGCAAGTTATAGCACCTACCCTTGTCAGTGGGCTGCAAGACAATCCTGGCCTGGACACTTGTTTGTTGTTCTGGTGGTTTGGCCTGCAGAAGTTCATATGCATGTTTGAATAGAGCAACATAGGGATTGTGATGATACAGGACATCAGCAATTGTCTGCATGATGCCATGATCCAGAGCTGGGTGATTGCATTCACATTCCTCCTGAGCAGCCTGGGTCATGGATGTAGAGTTGTGCATATCAATGTGGATGACCTTCTTGTGGTTCCAAAGCACCCATTTTGTGGTGGAGTTGCCCATGGATCTTGAAGCAATATGGGCCAGAAGAGCAAGTTACAGTTTCATCCACATCCACTGCCAAGGAAGTGAAAGCATATGCTGCATTGAAACTGCAAATATTTTTCTGAAGGTTGTTGGAGAAATTGTCAGTACCACAAAAGAGTCTTTTCAGCTCTGCAGGTGGTTCAGGCTAAGGAGGTAGGTGGATTTGTCCCTGCAGACAGCACATGCCAAATTTCTTGTTTTGTCTTGTGGAGTTGGAAGGCTTTTCACTGTCAAAGTGCAAACCCTGACACTGTTCACACACCACATCCATATGACCCAGATAATGGTGCCCAGCAGGTTCTACATATGGGCAGCAGGCTAGAGGAACAGGTCTACCTGCATCAGGAGCATGAGGGGGTGGAAGTGGAACAGGAGCTGGTAGAGCTGGTTGTAGGGGAGGTGGGGGAGGAGGAACAGGGGGCTGAAATCTCACTGCTATGGGCTCTGCCTGCACTTGCTGTCTATCTTGTCAATGATGTTGCACTCTCTGCTGGTGCCTTTCCATGCAAGCAATTTGAGTTTGCTCCACTACCTGAGCTGCATAATCCACATGATGACAGTTGTGCAAGATATGCCCAACTGCATTCCTTGGCAGGCCAGGATACTGATTCATTGGAAGTGGGTGAGGCACGAAGTATGGGTATTGCCATGCAAGAGGATGCCCAGCAAATGGCCTGGGCTGATTTGGCATTGGTGGTACAGCAAGGCCCTGCATGGCATGGGGAGGAGGTGCAAAGTTAGGTTGTGGTATGGGTGGAACAGGCAAAATGGGCTGAGGATGACAATGACTGTGTCTGCTTTGTGATGTCATCTGAAGTTGATTTAAACAGTCTTGTTCACATTCTGCTGTATGCTCTCTTTCTGGAGTAACTTGGGGAACATTCCTGACCAAAACCTGCATTAGCCATATATTTGACAGTGTACTGTGCACATGTACTCACTGTTCTTCCATATTATCCATATTATCTGTATTATCCCTTAGTTTTGTTGTGTGTTGTCTGTGATGTAACTTTCTGTCAATGTACATGTACATCCCAATCAGACCAACATTATCATAGCTCTCCTTTCCTATACCACTCACTCAATAAGCTGATGACAGGGCTGCAGGGGAAGGGTTTACACTCTAATTACTCTGTGTAGCAGCCTGTATCTCAAATCTCAACTGTGTAGTCCATAGTTTTGCTGTCCCTTCCCCCATGGTAGGAAAAGGCATTTATTTTGTTGTGTGTTGCCCATTGCATGACAGGCATGAGTTTTACTGTCCACTATATCTCATTTTGCCATATTTTTGTGACTTAGCAAATCTTCAATGCAGCAATTTAAACAGAGCTTAAATTTCACACAGTCCTTGGTGAGCAAAACCATTGGAAGTCAAAAATCTCTCAAAAAGTACATGGCATTACTTTCACATGTGTAGTCCCCTTATTATTAAGATATCATACTCACACTCAATGGGGAGAAGTGCACTTCAATGATATGGATATGTAGCATGACTACATCTATGTGGTGTTTGACATAGTTATATCAATGATCCTCATGTGCCACACACCTATCTGATGATATACAGATAATCTCCTGCAAGGTGAGGGCACTTTTGTCATCATCATCCCCATCTTTGTCCCCACCCAATTCATCTAAGTCATCATTGCCACCAATGGAATCAGAACTTGCAAGAGGGGAGGGAAGAGTGGTTGTGATAGAGAAGAGTGAAGGAATTATAGTCATGGGTTCACTTGTGCTATCACCAGGATTTGTCTTCATTGATTTTCCTAGAAGAGTAGTCCCTGTGAACCCAGGGAGGCAAGTGATTTCAGCCAGGAGACATAAATGGTGGTTAGTGAACCTTGCTTGCATGTTGTAGTGGAGACATACTTGATAGGCAAGGGTGGGATGGCTAACTTGGAGTTGGGTGATGCAGGCATTCATGTAGCAATCCTCATCATGTAGATACATAATAATGCGACATACTTCAATATTGAGGTGCTTTATTTCTTCTTCTACATGGCAAACCTTGAAATATTGGTCCATGGCTGCATGTGCAGTGGAAGAGGCCCATGGTTGCTGAGAGATGTCCTCATGGGTAGCATTATGAAGAAGATCAAAGTCTGCAAGCAAGGTGTACTCCACAACATCTTCAAACATAAGCTGGCAGCATGAGGGGGAACAAGTGTGAGTGGTGGTGTTGAACCAATTGAGTGTAGTATGGATGGCAGCTGAATGTGCCTTCAGGGCTTTTGTGATGTGCTTGTGTAGTTTGTAGCCTACATGTGTGTATGTTAATTATGTGGGGTACAAGAAAGTAGTGAATTCACCTGTTCCTGCCTGATTCATCTTCAACAACTCAAAAATTCAGGTAACAACAAGGACTCAAGTTGGTTGAGGCAGCACTGATACTTGTGATTAGCAACCAGGTGGCTAGCAGTTTGCCATTCTTCATCCTCAGGCACCCAATGTTTTATTATACCAAGCTTGATTTTGAGGTCCTTCTCAAAGTTTTCATGGCATGATGGCACATCATCTCCTTCTGCATCATGAACACAACATCCCTCTGGGTGAATGACACAGCTCCAATGGAAGAAGGGGTGGCCATGGTCCAGGTGAGGTCACTGAGATGTTTCCTAGGAGACAATGAGCTATGCAACATGCACCAAACACTAACATACCAGCCTGCTTCCAGACTAACAAGCTTCTACCAGTACTCCATGTGTAGTGTTTCTTCTTCAGGTTCACATGAACAGGCCACCAAATACTCACTCTCCTCCAAAAGCCACATACTAAATACTGAAGGGTCTGTGATACCAAGGTCATCCATGATGCATGGTAGGGACTTTTTGCCTTCTTCAATAATCTGAAGAGCCTGTTTGTAATTGTTGAAGATCATCATAGCTAGAATATGTGAACCTTTTACTCCATAGGTAAAAATGGCAACTTACTGAGATTCTGGTAAATGTTGTACTCATCATTGTGCACTATGTATCCTGTGATCACTTGACATTGGTGAAACCTGCTCAAATAATGCACAGCCAATTTGTTTTTGAAAATGTTCACTCACAGCCTTCAAGGTCTTCGAGCCCCAGGCCATCAATGTATCTTGCTAGAAAACAAAGCTGGCACAAGTGACAATGTGCATAGCCATGGAATGCTGGTACAAGGGATGTGTAATTTAGGGCTTGCACTCATGGACCTACTGTGCTGTGACTGAGAGTGGTCCTAAACTTACAACTGATGTCATAGCTGCCTGCAAGATTGTTTACAAATACATCCAATAATTTCAAGACAACAGCAAGTGTGTACTTGGCCCTAGTCATCTATTAGGTTAAACAATATGTTTGCTTGAGATGCATATCTCACTGTTCACTGCTGTGGACTATATCTGCAATTGGGAGAGAGAAACTGTGTCTGCAGACAGCCATGAAGATACCAGCTTCATCAAATATTCCCCACATCCTGGAGGTGACATCTTCTTGCATGTTTTTCCACCTTCCAGCACATGGGTTGTTACTGTCAGTCTGTAAGTCAGGGACATAGCTGCATAAGACAATAATATGAAAACAGTTTGAATGGACACACTGTTGGCTCTGACAAAGATTCATTAGTGCATCCCACTCCAAACTGGTCCATGAATGACCAAGACAGGTAGCAGTTGTCACCTATATACCACTCTCCAACACCCCCTACATAGATTCATGGGTGCCAATTGCCTCCCTTGAGATGTATTTAAGTGAGTCATTACTGTCCATAGCAAACAGCATTTTGAACTTGAACTTGAGATCCAGCTCATCCCTAAGGGTATAGGTGCAAGCAGGGCAAGCATTCTTGAGGTGCCAGTCCAGTGTATCCTGACAAAGGGCTTCAAGGATGAGATTGTTGACTCTGAGGCACATTTGGAGATAGACATCAATGGCAATGCTAAATAAGCAAGTGAGGTAGGGATGAAATTGAACCTAAGTTAATGTAAGTGTGAGATCTGGTAGTAGTACAAATGAAATGTACACCTTGAAGATCTGAAATAGTTTTCACAAATGCCTGGATGGAAAAATGAGGACTGTGATTTTGAGCTACACAATAAAGTTCCAAAGCATCCATCATAACAGTGGTATGAGGATGTAGTGGGGTACATGGAACAACTCCCTGGCAGACAAGTGTGGAGAAAACTAAGTATTCCTCAGTTGGAGCATAAAGCGTGCATGTCTCAGTGCCTAATTTGGTAGGATTCAGCATGAGGGATACTTGGATAAATAAGGACCCACAAAAGATACCAACTACATAAAGCTTCACTTCATGAACTGGCAGATTCATTGATGCCTGGGTGTTCCTACACCAGCCAGTTTTGCTACAAAACTTACCAGCATTCCCTACACTCCATTCCAAATATGCCCATGCTAGCTCAGGCATCTGCCTCACAACTGCATCTGTGCAGTGCCATGCACAGTCATGATGGGTTCAATGATCCATGTGGCATTTCCATATGTTCTCATTTTCTCTGCAATATTGTATACCATCAATCTTACCATCTTAAATGTTGCACTACTCACATATTCTTCATGTCATTGAACAGGTTCCTGGCAAGGTCACAGAGCTCATCACTGCCACAGCTGAGGTCAATGGTGTTTGAACTGTCCAAGATACTAGTGACATCATATATGTTGTCTGTCTGTCCACAGAAGAAGTCTTCATGTCCTTCATGGAGTGCTTCAAGGCTGCACCATTCATGGGCAGTCATTGCTATACACCACTCCAGATATTAGTGAGTGTGCATTAGTTCATCATTACAGAAAATTGACCTTCTCAGCATGCCCTTTGGTGCTCCTTTGCTCCTGCTGCCTGTGCCTCTATCTTTTTCAGCCCAAGTATTTCATCAACCATCCTGGTGCCACTCCTAGAAAGCTTGCAGGATACAATGATGTGGTGGACTCTACTCATGCAGAGTTTACCTCTCCTGTTTGCCTTCACATGGCTTGTGCTGACTGGCATTTGGGAATTAAAGATTTGCACTGTCTCCATGTTTATTGCTTACTTGTGCATGTGATGTCAATGGTAGGATCAATAATCCATCTGCAAATTCAAGCTTGTACAATACTGTGTATACCTGATATGCCTACTAGTGGTGAGTCAATTGTTGATGTACTAAACTATTTCATTTTTGATTGGCCTTAGAAGCTGCAGTGGCATTACCCCATAGCACTGATGTTGTTGAAACAGAGACAATCACTGAGGAGACCACCACTACAACAACAACAACCTCTGGGATGAAGGCAGTAAATGTTACCATTAGGAAGGTTTGCACATGCACAATGATGGTCATGGACACTATCTCATAGCAGCCCAATTTACCACTCTCATCCCTGCATCATATCCACAACTGTTCCTCAGCACCATCCCAAGGGAGCAGGCAAAGTCTAGCATCCAACTCTTCCACTATGCCAGCTTGTGTTCATAGTCACACCTCAACCAAACCTCAATCATTATCCATACAGTCTTTGGTGCTCCATAGTAGAAACCCCATCCAAACCCCCAGCTGTGTGGCAACCCCAACCAGGCCCCCACATGTATCTAAGTATCACCCTGTGCAGCCCACTCACCCAGACAATATTAAACTGCCCACCATCCCTGTTAATGAATTCTATGTACAGTAGACCTTCTCATAATGCATAACATTGGGCAGTAGACATTTGTCATGCATTATTAGGGTTATGCAAGACGATGTAGGGTGACATAATGGTCACAGTGTGACATGTGTGACTACAGTGACTACATGTTCATACTCTTGGCTGCAACATACCTATCCAACATTGACTGCAACAACCCTGCTGTTTCCCTCTGCTGCAACTCAATCCGGAGCTTCCATATATGCCTGGTGAGGTCGAGTGATGTCTCACATGTCCCATGTGTTATTGAAATGCACTCCATCTGCTCGCACAAATGGATTGCCTCACTCAGCTTGATCTCTGGTTTGTTTTCCTCATCAACTGCTTCCTCAACCTCATCATCAACTTCCACAGCCTCACCTCTCTTAACAGCCATCTCATGATTGACCTTGGCAACTATCTCAGCATCCCCACCAGCAAATCTGTACCCAGATTCACCAATCTCTTCTTCCTCCACTGGATTCAACATTTCCTCAAGGGTAAGTGGCATTCCAATGATTCATTTGTGCTTCTTGAGGTTGCCTATGGCTTCTGAAAGCATCTTTGAAGCCTCAGTGAGTTGCAGAAGGTCCCCAAACTGAGAGTGTACATGAGGGAGGTGCAAGACAGAGAGCTGGTTGATCAGGCACCCAAAGATAGGAATTATAAGTTGGTCAAGACCCGATAATGCTTTTTCAGTATCATGTTCAGCATCCATGATAATTTTTAGTATCGGATCCCAGTCATGTGCAGCATATGACCCCCCAAGAATTTCCTGAAGCTGTTCTTCGATTTCAGGCAAGCACATTTCATCTGATATGGTGAATTTTTGGATGCAAACCCACACAGCAGTGTTGTGCATTGGACCAGTGGTCTTCAGATTGGGTGATCTGATGGGAGTGGCTGCTGTGGTAGCAAGTGATGATGAGGAGTTTGTTTCAGCATCGGGTTGGATCCCAGTATGATTCCAGCAGTTTATGATAGTTGAAGCCTTCACCTTTCCCCAGGCCTCGACCATCAGTAACATTGCTTCATGTAGGTCAATTTTGTATATGTTGCATCCACCCACATCATCAATCTCCAGTGCCTGCAAGCAAAATGCACTCTGGTAAAGTGCTTTAGTTGTGTGGATGATTCCAGCATCACAAGGTTGAACATATGATGTAAGGTTGGGCTCGAGGTATTCAAGGTGAATATTATGAGGTTGGTAGTCTGTGAAATGCCCTGAGAAGTTGTCAATGAGGAGGCAGATGTTCCAGTTTTCCTGACACATCTGAATATCAAGTGCTTTGAGCCATCTGTTGTATAGAATATTAGTCAAAAACTCATACAAGTGTTTTGGCACATACTCTTCAAATATTGCTGTGGTCATCCAGGCTGTCTTATTGTTGCAGTAATAGAGCCCAAGGGATTTATTCTGGATGAAATATTCAGAATATTATTGCATTAAGTAGCCTGTTGTGGGGTGGCAGGTTTAGGGATGTCAGCTGGCACCATATCCAAATGGTCAGGCCATGCCCTGGAAGGCAGTGCACCCCAGTGCTAGCAGGAAGACCGAGGTTTGATCCTTGGTCTGGCTAGTATTTTCAGTCCAGAATCAAGGCAGTACAGTATTGGAAGGTCAGAACTATCATATGGAGTACAGTAAATTTTCAAGGGATAGACATGTCAGGAAACTTCAAGTTGGAGTACAAGACTTAAGTACAGACAATGGATAGGTGGGTCAGGACAAAGGAAAAGAACATACAAGGAGTGGGATGGGATGGAGAGGTTTCAGGCACCCACTGGTAGCCAATTTGAAGGTAGGCCCAAAGCCTAATATGGAAATGACTCTGCAGTGCACCATACAATGCAGTAGCTGTGCTGTGCCTAGAGCAGCCCACCATCCCAAAAGAAAATTAGCCTGTAGTACCCTGAGGACTGTAGAAAAGGGCTGTAGGCAGCTTCAGTAGTGACTCAACTACTAGTATATTAGATGTACCTGTAGGCAGCTACAGGATATCAGTAAGTGGTAAACTGGTGAATATACAGTGACTCAAAAAACCCTTTCAATGTTTTGCCATTTTGAATTGATGGAAATGAAAAGAATGTCATAAAATTGTGAAAGTATTCATATACATAGCCCTTCATCCTGGCTTCAAAAGCATAGTTCAATCAAGTTGTTTGACCTTGTTTTGGCAGAGATAATGTAATTTTAATCAGGGAAACTCATTGAAAGGGTTTTTTTGCTGATGAAATTGTATGCTATTCAGAACTTTGTATAGCCTCCCTTTGCCTTGATAAATGCCTCTACCATTTTAGGCATACTCTTGATCAACTCCTGACACACCTCTGGCCCTATCTTGTTCCATTCATCCTGTGTCCTCTCCCATAACTCCAACATCCCTCTGGGTGGCTCCTCATACTCTGCTAGCCTTCTCTTGAGATGATTCCACAGATGTTCAATAGGGTTGGGGTCTGGAGATTGGGCTGGCCATGAGAGCACCTCATAGCCATGATCACTGAACCAGGTGGAAGCCTTCTTGCAGGTATGTTTTGGGTCATTATCTTGCTGGAAGATAATGTCTTCAGTAGTCTTGCCATAATACTGAAGGGATTGCTGCAGTTCATCCTCCAAGATCTGCACATACAGATCACCATCCATCCTCCCATCAATCTTGCAGGAGTATGCAGGCCCCTCCCACAACATACATCCCCACATCATCAAGGATCCACCCCCAAACTTGAGAGAACCCTGCACTTGCCTATCATTCAGTCCCTCCCCACTCTTTTTCCACACCCATTTCTTCCCATCTGACCCTAGACAATTGATTTTGGTCTCATCAGACCAAACCACCCTTTTCCAGTCCTCAATAGTCCAATCCCTATGTCTCAGAGCAAAGTCCAACCTCTCCCTCCCATGATGCTTGGTAAGGAGTGGCCTTTTCATCTTCACCACAGCTTTTAACCCAGCTTTCTTCATCCCATTCCTAACTGTCTGAGCAGAGAGAGGCTCATCAATGATATCTCTGAGCTCTCTGGTGACTTGGACAGCATTTTCAGCCTTGCCAGATCCAATGAGTTGAAGAGCATGTCAAATATTGCCATCAGAATGCTTTTTTGGGTGACCTCCAGGAGATTTTGTGAGGTAAGGGTGGTGTCTAGAGCATAATCTGGAGATGGTGGTGATGGATACACCAGTATGGGATGATATCTCATTGCCAGAGAGCCCAGAATCAAGGAGAGAGAGGATTTCACTGGTTCTGGCAGAAGAGAGACTTCTCATGGTGATAGTGGGGTGAAAAAATATATATTTTGAAAATTTTCAGTAGCCACATGACCATCCTGCTGATGTAGGCAAAATAAGCTGCAAAAAATCCTGTCCAAATGCCATGTATATGCTGCAATTTCATTGGCAAAAAACCCTTTCAATGAGTTTCCCTGATTAAAATTGTGATATCTCAGCCAAAACAAAGTCAAACAACTTGACTGAACTACCCTTTTGAAGCCAGGATGAAGGGATATCTATAGGAATACATTCATGATTTTATGAAATTCTTTTGATTTTCCACATTGCCATCAATGCAAAATGGCAAAACATTGAAAGGGTTTTTTGAGTCACTGTGCCTAGACTCACCCTCAGTAGTGACTCAACTACTGAGGGAACAGTACCAAAATGTGCTCTAAGTGTGCACTCTAAGTGCTTATGTAATCAACCAAAAACAAGAATCACACAGGGGTGATTCAATCTCCAACAAGATGATGTCACCTGACTGATGGTGATTGCTGAGTAGTGGCTGGTAATGGTCATGTGCAAAGACCAACAGATGTGGACAGGGGCTGACAGCAAATAAGACAAGAGCATGTCAATCAAGTGCTAGAGATGGTGGTCAGCATCAGCCATGAGCAGAGACCAGTTGGTGGGGTGTAGGGTGGCTGTAGGGACATTGGAACAGTGTGTGGGTATGTGGGATGGACTAGAACAGAAGTATGGGGATGACATACAGCAATGAGTGAATGTAGCAATGAGCTTTGTGAGGCACCCTCATTGGGGATCTAATGGTAGCATCCAGGGGTTGGTGGGGATTGAAGCACTGAAAAGGTGTTTAGACTTACCTATCATAGGTACAGTTCCTCAAAAAAGTATTGTACACCTGAAAAAGTTGGATATCTCAATGGAAACAGAATATTTCCCAAGGCTGTTAGTGTATGAAATGTAGCTATATGAACTCTCTACAAGATGTGCTAGTGACTAAAATAAAATGGTTGAATGGGCCCATGATATGGCAAAAATATGACAGGGGTGATATTTTAGCCCCTGAAAATAATCACTTTTCATTTTGGCCATTTATGTAGAAATGTAGTTCTAACCAATCGAAACAAGAGACAAAAAGAATTGGGAGGATTGCATGTCTTGTTGATGAGATATGGGGCTTACAGTCTGCATGATTGTAGGGGACCCATAGAAAATTAGCTCAAAATTGCCAACTTGTGAGCCTTGTATATCAACAACAAGACATGAAATGCTCCTGATTCTTTTTGTCCCTTGTTTAGATTGGTCAAAACTATATTTCTTCTGAACTGACTGAGATCAAAAGTAATTATTTTCAGGGGCTGAAATAACACCCCTATCATATTTTTGCCATATCATGAGCCCACTCAACCATTTTACTTTACTAACTAGCAAATCTTGTAGAGAATTCATATAGCTATATTTCATACACTAACACCTTTGGGAAATATTCTGTTACCATTGAGATATCCAACTTTTTCAGGTGTGCAATACTGCTTTGAGGAATTGTAGGTATGATGCCTACCATGTGATTTGGAAGAACTTCATCAGTAACAATGTATATAGAGAGGCATAAAGCACATAGAATTACTACACATATACATACACCCAGCAAGTGGTCATCATTGTGCTAAGGATGCCATAGGCAGTCACACTTATTTTTCATTTAGACTGGAAAAGGTGTTTGCTGCCAGTGTTAGAACAGCAAAGACCCAATAGGTGCTACAGTCACTGGTGCATCCCCCACATTAGTGATGAAGTAGTCCAGATGGATTCAGACAAGGTGGCAATTTCAACTATACAAAACACTCCAGAAACACTACTCAGGTTATTGTGATGGGTGGAGATATGAGAAAACCCATGCATACAGGAGCTCACCATCTGTGGGACAAAATTCCATTAACAGATGATATGAGCAATTGTAGAAAATGCCCTCGATTGAATGGAGTTAGTGGGTACATGCATCTGAGAGGCAATCATGGTGGGGGTTGGGAGACAGGAAATGGTCAGAGACCAGAGGTGTGCAAATCCAGACAACACAATGGAATCACCATATTTGGTCCTAAGCATGAGTGTGCAGTGCATTGTAGTGTGCACACATGCACATGGGTGGACAGAGACAGTGTACTTTTCAGAGAAATTGCAGATGCAGGGGTACACAGTGAGCACATTGTATACATCATAATGTAGCATAGCACAATCTGTCAGCAACAAACTTGAATAAAGGGGGTCCAAAAGACTCCTAATCAACTCCTATAGCTCTAAGGAGCTTGGGGATAAACCAGACTAGAGTCCAGTGTGAGTAACCATATGTAGATTAAAGTGAGGTATGAGGGTACACAGTACCTAGAGTCCAGTGTGAGTAACCAAAGGGTATCAACACTGGACTCAACACACTAAGTGCGATGTAAGTAAACAATGGTAAACAAACCAAAGGGATTGCACCATGAGTGCAGGAATAACCCTAGAGAACTCAGAAAAAGGGTAAGTAGTAGTAAATGAGATGAGGAATCAAATGGTAGTAAGTAAGAGACCATTTAGAATAAAGAAAGTGGAGAAAAGAGGTGAAGATCACCACAAGGAACAGGGTTTGCACCCATGCCACAGCTCATAGGGTGTAGTGCCATCCACAGCATCAGTAGGGCATCTGTTCCACACATGCACAAGAGCTGCAAGAGCCTCACCCCAGAATGTTCTTGCAAGACCAGATTCATTGAGCATCACAGTAAGTCACTCTGCCAGCAGCCTATTGGCTTGCTCTGCAGCTCCATTTTGCTGTGGGCAAGCTCAGACAGTGTGCTGGCACTCAATGCCTGCCTCTGTAGTGAACTCAAGCATGGCATTGCTCATATACTCGCCCCCTTTGTCATCTTGAAGGGTTTTGATGTGTCGCTCAGTCTGGTTCTCTGCAAAGGCCTTGAATCGCCTGAAAGCATCAAAAACATCAGATTTGGCTTTGATGGGGAGGATAAAGCGATATCTGGAGTAATCATCAATGAAGGAGACCCAGTAGCAATACCCAGAGAAGGTCCTGTAGGGTACATAGTGTACATCAGTGTGCACAAGCTCTAGGGGATGAGAAGCATGCCATTCTGAGCTTGGGAAGGGGTTGGCATGCATCTTCCCAGCCAAACATGGCTTGCAGACAGGATCAGGACGAGTCTTGGCCTCCAACTTGAGCCCAGTTACCATGTCTCACTGTATCAGAGCCTTGACTCCATCTATATGGTGGTGTGCAAGTCAACGATGCCATAGGGTGAGATCTAGAGGTAGGGTCGTCACAGGGCAGGCTGAGTGCATAGCAGGAACTGTGTTGCCATCCAGAGTCGCAGTATTGCCATCTGAGATGCTGGCAACGAACAGGGGAGCCCCAGGAGGGCAAGAAAAGGCCATGCACATGGAATCAATGTTTACAATGAAGCTAGCATGGCGAGTTAAGTACAGGACTGAGAGGAGATTGGATTTAAGCTCTGGCACATGTAGGATGCATGTAAACTTGACTGCCCTCACTCCCTTGCCCTCTATGACTGGCTGAAAGATCACAGAACTGATCCCAGCAGAGTAGACAACAGTATGGTCAGCCAGACAAATTGGCATGCATTTTGGGGTATAATTGCGCAGCCAGTGGTGATGTGGGGTCATATGAGAAGTGGCCCCAGTGTCTGCAGTCCAGTGGTCATCAGCATCGAAGTTGGGAGGGCAAGGAGAGGTAGAGGAGCGAAGACTTGCATTTCCAGCACTGGCAGAAGAGTCCTGAGTGATCATGGCAATGTTGGCAGCAGCAGCAGCAGGTTCTGGGTTGGTGGGAGCTGCAGGAGGGGCAGTTGATGACTCTTGAGCCTTGTTCACATTCCTGGACTTGCCCTTGCACTTAGAGGACTTGTGGGCCTCCTTAGCACATTGCCTGGTGAAGCACATATGTTCACAGTGCCCAGTCTTTTCATAAAAGCCACAGGGATCATTAGGAGAGCAGCCACAGGCTCTAGGAGTGCCAGCTGCGAGAGCAGAGTCCCCAGACAATGCAGATGCATCAGCATGAGGTTTCCTGTTGATATCTTCAGTGATAAAGGCAGATTTGATGGTGGCCTTGTCCAGGGAGGACAGGAGGAGCAAGGAGGAGGTGAAATGCAAGTATTCCTGGGGCAGAGATCAAATCATGGTCATGCAGACAAGTTCATTGTCCAAAGAAGCGAGTGTGAACTGGGAGGACTGCAATTCTTGAATTTTGAGCATGGATAGCTCAATCCTGGCTGTCAGGGAGCTCAGGGACTTGTCCTCTCACTTCCTGATACTGAAGAAGTTGTCATAGGCTGCAAATCGAGCTCCAGGCCTTTGTTGGACATAGAGGGCTGTGAGGGCCTTCCATGCAGTGACAGGATCATCCTGGACAGTCCTAATGTGCACTCTCTGGTCAGCTTCCAAGGCTAGCATGATTTCACCTGCAGCTTTGTCCACTTTGATGTCCCATTTTTCTTGCTCATTGCCAGCAGTGGTGGGATGAGTCTCCTTGCCATCCACAAGCCTCCAGAGGCCCTTAGAGCAAAGGAGGGCCTTCATCTCTTCGCTCCAGGTCGAGTAGTTAGTGCCAGAGAGAGGCAGAGTACATTGCTGCTGTGGAGGCTGGCAAGGAAATGGTCTGGATGCGAAAACTATTGCAGGAGATGGGATTTTTGGTGAATTCACCCTCTGTGCTGCACATTGACAACCAGTCTGTGATCCAGGTGGCCAAACACCCTGAGCACCATGGGAGGATGCAGCAGCTGGACTTGCACTGGTTTTGGCTGTGAGATATGGTGGATAAGGGGGTGATCTTGCCACAGTTTGTGCCCACTGCACAAATGCCTGCTGATCTCCTGACCAAGCCTCTGGCTCGAGTCAAGGTCCAGGAATTCTGCAAGATGCTAGGACTGGCACCATTAGGGGGGAGCTGAGCTGGCAGAGGTGTGCAATCAGGGGGGAGTGTTCCTTGTGGTGATCTTCCCCTCTTTTCTCTGCTTTCTCTCTTCTAAATGGTCTCTTACTTACTACCATTCAATTCCCCATCTCATTTACTACTACTTACCCTTTTTCCGAGCTCTCTAGGGTTATTCCTGCACTTGTGGTGCAATCCCTTTGGTTTGTTTACCACTGTTTACTTACATCGCACTTAGTGTGTTGAGTCCAGTGTTGATACCCTTTGGTTACTCACACTGGACTCTAGGTACTGTGTACCCTCATACCTCACTTCAATCTATGGTTACTCACACTGGACTCTAGTCTGGTTTATCCCCAAGCTCCTTAGAGCTATAGGAGTCAATTAGGAGTCCTTTGGACCCCTTTATTCAAGTTTGTTGCTGACAGCTCCTTAGAGCTATAGGAGTCAATTAGGAGTCCTTTGGACCCCCTTTATTCAAGTTTGTTGCTGACACCCACAGCTCTGAGATAATCAATGGAATGCATCTGGGATGCCTCCTCACAAGTTTGGGGGCTGAGATCATGGGTAAGGCAGAGTCCTGGATCCATGGGGGTCGAAACTGGCTTGCAGTCTGCCATGCCAAAGTGATCAAGGATGTCCAAGCAGTACTGTTGCTGGGAGAGGGTAATAGAGTGCTTGGACTGGTCTCTGTCGATTTTAATGCCTAGCAGTTGAGTGGTAGGGCCCAGGTCATGCAATTTGAAGTGTTGGCACAGGGCAGAGATCATCTCCTCTATGGCAGCAAGAGATTTTGATGCAGAGGTCATATCATCGACAAAGACTGGAAGTATGATGTGCACATCACCTATGGAGAGCACATAGATGGCTGCATCAGAGTAGGTCTGCTGGAAGCCAAGGGACTTGAGCACAGAGTGCATCTTTCAGTTCCAGCGATTACCACATTGCTTGGTACCATAGGGTGCCTTCTGGAGCAGGCAGACAAATTTTCTGCGGTCTTTCTATGCAAATCCTTGGGGCTGCTCCATGTAGACATTGCATGAAGTTCTTCTTCCAGAGAAGGAGAGAAGGTTCAAAGCAAACCAAATGAAGCTGTTCAGTTTAATAAATAGTGATTCTTCTGCTTTTGCATTTTCCTTATTTTCTACCAAGCCCTCATGCTGAGAGAGAGAGTCCAGTCATCCCATAGAGGCTCCAGGTTTATGGACAATAACACAGTTAAAATGACTAAAATACTGTGCCCACCATGCCTGACAGGGTTGAAGCTTCTGGGATGTCATGAACCACTTCAAACTATGATGGTCTGTCCAAATCTCAAACTGGTATGGAGTGGCTTCAGGGTAGTGATGCCATTGCTCCAAAGCATGTATGATGGCTAGCATCTCTTTGTTGTGAACTGTATAATTTAGCTCTGCTCCAGATAATGAGTGACTTGAATAAGCAACAGGCCTCCAGAGACCATCCTCACACTCTACTGACAACACAGCTCTGGTTGCATAATCCAAAGTGTTGGTTTCTAAATGGAATCTCTGATCCTGATTGGGGAAGGTAAGAATAGGGGCTGAGGTAAAGGCTTCCTTGAGCATATCAAATGCCACCTGATGCCTGTCAGTCCACCAGAACAGAACATCTTTCTTCATAAGATTGTTAAGGGGACATGCCACTTGGGCAAAGTCCTTGATGAAACATCAGTAAAAGTTCACAAGGCCAAGGAAGCCATGACCTCTGCAAACAGTGGCAGGGACAGGCCAATTCTGCACAGCAGCAACCTTGGCAGGGTCCATTCTAATGCTGTTAATGCCAACTATCATTCCAAGGAAGTCAACTTCCTGCTTCTTGAAGAGATACTTCTCTGGCTTTACAAACAGGTCATTCTCCTTTACCTTCCAATGTCATGCTCCTTTTCATTGTCCATCTTTGTAAATATCATAAGGTCATCAATATATACAACCACAACATCTTCCATATCACTGAAGATATCATTCATCATGTTCTGGAATGTGGTGGGGGAATTACAGAGTCCAAAAAACATGACCAGTGGCTCAAAAGCACCATGGTGGCAGATGAAAGCAGCCTTCCACTTGTCACCTTCCTTGATGTGAATGTTGTTGTATCCCCACCTAAGGTCCATCTTAGTGAATAATTTACATCCCTTGAGCTTGTCAACAAGCTGCAAGATAAGCAGGAGTGGGTATGAGTTCTTGACCATATGCTCATTTAAATAGCAATAATCCTGTACCATATGCTTCTTTCCATCCTTTTTAGGGAGAAAGAACATGGGAGACATCTGCAGGGACTTGCTAGGCCAGATGTAACCCTTCTTGAGTTGTCCATCAATGAAGCTAACTTTGGCCTGCTCATCAGGAGAGAGAGGGATCAACCTTCCCTTTTTGGGCACAAACGAGTCTTTTAGTTCTATAGCATGGTCCCAAGGTTTCCTAAGCAGCATGCATTTGGATTCCTGGACAGAGAAGACAGATAAATACTCATGATATTCCTTTGGAACCAGTTCCTCAGGGGTTTTGACAGTTTTCTTTACTTCCTCCTGCTTGGCAGAAACAACAGCAGTGATAAAAGCTTCCTACAACCATATGGGCATCTCATCGAGATTTCACTGGTTTTCCAGTTGACATCAGGGTTGTGAGTGGCAAGCCATGTGTGACCCAATATCATGTCATGAGATCCCAGATCTGTGACATTGGCTACTAACTCTTCAAAGTGATTCCCAAACTGTATGTGAAGGGGTACATGATGAGTGATCCTTCCAGCACAATTGCAGGTACCATCAACATTAAATATGCCAACTGCCCTAGGCAAAGCTAGCTTTGGGAGTTTCTTTTGCTCAACAAATTAAGAGTCCAAGAGGATGCCAGCAGTGCCACTGTCCAAGAGAGCCTGCATGGCATGTGCATCTCCTTTGCAAGAATGAATAACTATGGGTACTGAAATATGATCCTTCAAGTTTAGTGAACAAATTCAGGGTTTCAGCAGTACTGTTGCCTCTTCATTGCTTTCTTTTTCAGGAACTATCATACAAGAAGAAGAAACATTTTTTGTGGTTTTATAGGCAGAGGAATTAAGTGAACCATGTATAATGTCCAGTTCTGAGCCCAACTGGGACCCCACTGCAGATGGTACATTAGAGTCCATATCTAAGTCCATAGTGTTGACAGAAAGAGGAGAAAACCTATTTACAGATACAAAGTCTGAGAAAGAAAACTTCTTTTGTGTTTTTGTGCTTTCTACATTTGTATTCTTATTACTATTCTTAAGAGAAGGGGGATGAGACAAGGAAGAAAAGTGTCCAGTACTCAGAGAGCTTACAGGACCTGACTTCACTGTAGCTCCAACTCTTTTAACTGACCTATATGAGCAATGATCTGGTTGAAGCTCATCCCCTCCATTGCTTTAAGGTGGGGTTGATGCCTTTGGAACATACCTGCCATCATAACCTGAGAAGTCTTTTCTTGTGGGACCTCTTGACCTGCTTGCAGTGCCAATGTCCATGGGCATGCTGCTGCCTGAAGTGACACCAGCCAAAGGCCAGTTGTAGTTTTGAGTCCAGTGACTCCCAGACTGGGAAGTTTGGATTTTATGGCCTCCATAGCCACACCCATTGCTTGGACTTTGGGCTCAAAGTCCTTCCATGTATTTTTCCTCCTGCCCTGAATGTAAATCTGTTGGAGGATTTCAGGACACATGGCTCTTTCCAGCATCCAAATAGCATAGTCATCAGATACCCCAGATGCAGTCCTTAGTGCATTGAACTTTGCCAGGAACTCCTCAGTCCTGGCATTTCCTTGATGAATGTTGGCCAACTGCCACTTGGCCCAGTCCACATTGTGAAGAGGGTGGAACCTCATTTCCACTTCAGCCTGAACTTCAGCATGAGTTGGCCACCTTTGTGCTGCAAGACAAGTATTGATTTGGGCTCTCACATAAGCCCCTGCTATTGGTCCAGTCATTTGGGACCAGACTGCCAGCACATCTTCTTGGTGGGTCTTGAATTCCACCAAGGCCACAAAAGCCTGCATCTTCAACCACCATTCTTCAGACTTGGAAATTGAGCCATTGAACTGGCCCAGATCTGCTATGCCCCATTTCATGGGGTCGATGGGGGCATTTGTACCAGCACCCCTAGGTTGCCCTTGCTGCTGGGCACAATGGTGGTGGCAACCTGCTGTCCCACCATAACTGAAAGCTGTTCCTTGTGGTGATCTTCACCTCTTATCTCCACTTTCTCTCTTTTACATGGTCACTTACTTACTACCATTTGATTCCCCTTCTTATTTGCTACTTACTACTTCTTTTCCCAGCCTTCTAGGCCAATTCCTAGTGTTGTGGTGCATCAGCCACTCTTTGTTTACTGTTGTTTACTTTGAAGTGCACTTAGTGTAGCTGAGTCCAGTGTTGACACCTTTGGTTGCTCACACTGGACTCTAGGTACTGTGTACCCTCATATCTCTATTTAATCTATGGTTGCTCACACTGGACTCCTGGTTATTCCCCTAGCTCACTAGAGCTTTAGGAGTCAATTAGGATCCCCCTAGGGACCCCTTTATGTCTTTGCTGCTCACAAAAGCTGTTGCATAAACTGCAGCATGTCTTCCATCAAGTTGTGGGGGTCCATTGTCAGCAACTAGGATGGGGAGGCAAGAAGGGGGGCGAAGAGTTTGTCTGTTTCATAAGTTGTATGAAACATGTAATATGAAAGAGGAGATTAGGGTCTTCTTCCTCAGGAGAGGGGGTTTGGGCAATGAGTGACTCTGGTTTCATATATGGTGAGAATCACAGGACTACAGGAGATGCTGACTCCTTGATGGGTGGAATTTTGAAAAAGCCTTCAGCAATTTTCCCTGGCCTCTGTGCCAGTACTCTGTCACCAACTATCAAAAAAACTACCATAGTGGTACTAGATATACAGTAGTATGCTTTCTACCTCCTGATCATTGGGGCACTACTCAACACTATGCATTTCCACCCCCTAATGTGAGTTATGCCTTCACACTACCCTTGATGGACAGTGAGACTACTGACTACAGGTCTTCTTTGACACAACCTCCAGCTGAAAGGAGGATGAGACTAAAGGCATTGTCTCATAAAGAAAAGAGAGGAAGAAGGTGAAGCTCCTTAATGCTGGAGTCCAGGTATGGTTTTCCCTATATGCCTGGGAGCTAGCAAAGTAAGGGTGATATTGGTAATTGAGTTCAAGTGTAACACCAACAACAAATGTTGTATCATGGTTACTCCAAGAACTGATAGAGACTTTCAAGGGAAAGGAGTTATTGTGTGAGGAGCAGCAAATGAACTCAATTGGAGTGTACTATGACAAGAGAGCCTGGTATTTATACTACTAGAGTTGTTTGTACCTAGGAACATCATAGAACAAACCAAAAAAAGAGAGATAAACACAATTGGCTGCAGCAAACATGCTGAGTCAATGCAGCCAATGATGACTACAGTGAGCTCAAAAACACTTTCCATACTGACCCTAACAGCAGTGAATGAGGTGTACTGCCAAACACCGTGGGAATTCCAGTTAGCTTTGGTGGAGTTATAAATAGTACATACCATTGGCTACAAAATTGCCCACTAGGTCATGTGATTTGGTTCACAGGCTGGCAAGATATATGCAATATAAAACAGCAATGTCATGGAAAGGGTTTTTGAGCTTTTGCATAGATGGGTATTCTAGTACTTGGTATAACCTCCTTTGGCTTTCAACACTGCCTGAACCCTCCTAGGCATACTCTCAATCAACTTCTGACACTCTTCAACTGGTATCCCTTCCCATTCCTCCTGAACTCTCTCCCACAAATCATGAATTCCACTAGGGGGGTTTTCATGTTGTGCAAGCCTCCTCTTGAGGCAACCCCAGAGATGCTCAATGGGGTTTAGGTCTGGAGACTGTGCAGGCCACACCATGGTCTGGAATTCTTGCTCTTCCAGCCAATTCTTGACCATTCTGCAGGTGTGCTTGGGGTCATTGTCCTTCAACCAGCCTATCACTAAGCCCCTCTCCTGCCCTTTTCCATGCCCATTTGTGTCCATCTGATCCTAGACGATTGATTTTGGTCTCATCAGACCATACAACCTTTTTCCAGTCCTCTATAGTCCAGTCTTCATGACTATAAGCAAAATCCAAATGAGCTTTGTGATGTCTGGCAGAAAGAATAGGATGTTTGGTCTTGACCACAGCCTTCATACCAGCTTTCTTCAAGTGAAGACAAACTGTACTGGCAGAGAGTGGTTGGTAAGGTTGGAAAGAGTTTTGGTCACTTGAACAGCATTTTCAGCCTTCCCAGAAGTGATGAGATGTTGAGCATGATGAATATTGGTAGGAGAGAGCTTAGGGGGATGACCTCCAATGGCTTTTAGAAGGGTAGGGCACTCTTTGGAATGAAGTTTGGATATGGTGGAAGGGCTAACACCAGTTCTCTTGGCAATGGCTTCACCAGAGAGTCCAGAATCAAGCAAGGAAAGGATGGTCCTTTGTTGAGTGAGGGAAAGGGATCTGACCATGATGGTAATGGAGAACAAAGAAGTGTGTGAACTTGTTTGAGTTCAGACATCATGTTTACATATGTACCTTTGTTTGTACTAACAAACAATAGCAAATCCACTATGATTCTACTCACCAATTCAAAAGCTCAAAAACCCTTTCCATGACATTGCTGTTTTATATTGCATATATCTTGCCAGCCTGTGAACCAAATCACATGACCTAGTGGGCAATTTTGTAGCCAAGGGTATGTACTATTTATAACTCCGCCAAAGCTAACCAGAATTCCCATGGTGTTTGGCAGTACACCTCATTCACTGCTGTTAGGGTCAGTATGGAAAGGGTTTTTGAGCTCACTGTAGACCAATGTGGGCCAACACTTGGCCAATGAGGGCTGACAGAGGGCAATATTGGCTGAAACATGGCTGATGGTTGCAACAGAGGTTTGGGAGAGGGCATTGGGTTCAGCTTGTGCACTGCCCCCTTGTACAAGCCCAGCCCTCAGATTTCAGATAGAGGGAGAAGTTGGGGAAGATGTGACAGAAGACAGAGAGGCCAGTCAAGGACCACAGAGAAGGGGAACTAAGTTGATATTTGTACTGAGGGACCACTGCTGGGTGTGGCAGGCTTATATACAGTTGGTGTGCCATCAGGATGGTAGAGTATTGGAGCATCAGAACTAACATATGGGGTACAGTAAATTTTCCAGGGGTAAAAGGTGTCAGAAAACTTCAGTTGGGGAATGGTACATACAACAGAGGTGAGAGATGGGACAAAGAAGAAATACCTAAATGGAATAGTACAGACAGAAAGACTTTGGAGCACTCACTGATAGCCAATCAGAAGTTAGTCTGAAAGCCTAAATGAGTAGTGACCCTGTGCCAAACCATGTGGTGTGGTAGCTGCACCACACCTAGATCAGCCTGTCACCCCAAAAGGAAGGTGACCCCTAAACAGAGGGGTGTGTCACCTGACCAAGAGGCACCAGTCATGTGGTGGTGCTGACAGAGACCAACAGTGTCTGACAGGGGACCAGGTGGGAGTGCACCATACAGGTGCTAGAGCAAGCAGATAGGTGTGGGGCAGAGCAGGGAAGGGCCATCAGTGCAGAGAGGGGTCAAGGATAGCACCGTCCAGAAGCACAGGCATGACAGTATCCCCCCCTTAGGGCCTGAACCCCTGAAGGCCATAGGCAATGCAGTCTAGGTAACACAAGGTTTTGAATTTGTAATCAGCAATGGGCCATGAGGCATCTGTTGATTGCCACAACAGGGTTTTGTCAGAGTCCAAACAGGTCACATATGAATGTGCATTTTTGTCACTAAGTCCCTTCTTTCATCTTTCATCCATTCTCCAATATGTCTACCCAGCAAAGCACAAGCCAGCAGACTGTCCCTGCCCCCAGCTGTGACTGGTCCCAAGTGACTGATAAGAACCTGGAGGTCCATACTGGCAACTCAGAGGGAATGGAGAGAGCCAAGGAGGCTAAGAAAAGTCAACAGGAGGTGGCAAAGAGAGAGCACAGGGTGGAAGCATGCCATCAGAAGGCAGAGGAGGCTTGTTTGGCAAGGGAGAGGAAGGAGTGGGAGGAACAGGAGAGGTGGCAGCAGGAGGAGTGGGAAAAGCAGGAGCATGAGGAGCATGAAAGACAGGATTGGGAGGAGCAGGAGTAGCAGGAGGCCTTAGCAATGGCCCATTGGGCAGCAGTGGCAGAGGTGGAGGCTGTGTGACAAAGTGTTGCAAAGGAGAAGGGGCATGTAGGGGAGCTCCAGAGTGAGAGCAGGGGGTTGTCAGTGGTCAGGTGAATGTTCCTTGTGGTGATCTTCACCTCTTTTCTCCACTTTCTTTTTTCTAAATGGTCTCTTACTTACAGTGACTCCAAAAACCCTTTCCATGTTTGCCCTATTTTCAGTGCATGCAGTGCACTGCCAGACACATGGAGAAACACACTAAGCTTTGGTGGAGTCATAAATAGTACTTGGTCCTGGCTGCAATTTGGCTCCTAGGTCATGTGATTTGATTCACACAATCTGGAGATATGGCCATTTTAACACAGCATGTCCATGGAAAGGGTTTTTTCACTTTTGAATTCGTAACTAAGATCTTATGCAAAACATCCAATAATTGCTATTGTTTGGTGATACAAACAAAGATACATGTGTAAACAATATGTCTGAGTTTAAAAAAACTCAAATACCTCTTTGTTCCCAGCCACCATTATGGTCAGGCCCCTCTCTCTTACTCAACAAAGCACCATTCTCTCTTTGCTTGACTCTGGCCATTCTGGTGAGGCTATTGCCAAGCAAATTGGTGTCAGCCCCTCTACTGTATCCAAACTTCATTCTAAGAGGCATTCTAGCCTTCCTAAGGCCCTTGGAGGCCATCCTTCTAAGCTTTCCCCTGCCAATATTTGCCATGCTCAACATCTTATTACCTCTGGCAAGGCTGAAAATGTGGTGCAAGTCACCAAGGCCCTGGGAAATATCATCAACCAGCCTCTCTCTGCTAATACTGTTCATCATCACTTGAAAAAATCTGGTATGAAGTCTGTAGTCAAGACCAAATGTCATATTCTCTCAGCCAGACATTGCAAGGCTCACTTGGATTTTGCTTATACCCACAAGGACTGGACTACAGAGGAATGGAAGAGGGTTGTATGGTCTGATGAGACCAAAATTATTTGCCTAGGGTCAGATGGATGCAAGTGGGCTTGGAAAAAGGCTGGGGAGGGACTTAATGATAGGCTGGTACAAGGAACTCTCAAGTTTGGAGGGGGTTCTTGATGATGTGGGGGTGTATGACTTGGGATGGTGTTGGCTATGCTACAAAGATTGATGGTAGGATGGATGGGGACCTTCACCTTCAGATTTTGAAGGATGAGCTTCAACAAACATTGGAGCATTATGGTCTCAATCCATCTGATACAATCTTTCAGCAAGACAATGATCCCAAGCATACTTGCAAAAAGGTTAGAGATTGGCTAGAAGAGCAGGAGTTTGGGACCATGGTATGGCCTGCACAGTGTCCTGACCTCAATCCCATTGAACATCTTTGGGGTTGCCTGAAAAGAAGGCTTGCAGGGTATGAAACCCCCCCTAATGGGATTCATGAGGTATGGGAGAGAGTTCAGGTGGAGTGGGAGGGGATTTCAGTGGAGGAGTGTCAGAAACTAATTGAAAGCATGCCTAGAAGGGTTGAGGCAGTGCTTAGAGCAAAAGGCAGATATCCCAAGTACTGATAATATCCAAATACCTTTGTAAATTCAAAAGTGAAAAAACCCTTTCCATGCACATGCTGTTTTAAAATGGCCATATCTCCAGACTGTGTGAATGAAATCACATGACCTAGGAGCCAAATTGCAGCCAGGACTGTGTACTATTTATGACTCCACCAAAGCTTAGTGTGATTCTCCATGTGTCTGGAAGTACACTGCATGCACTGAAAATAGGGCAAACATGGAAAGGGTTTTTGGAGTCACTGTACTACCATTCAATTCCTCATCTCATTTACTACTACTTACCCTTTTTCCGAGTTCTCTAGGGTTATTCCTGCACTTGTGGTGCAATCCCTTTGGTTTGTTTACCATTGTTTACTTACATTGCACTTAGTGTGTTGAGTCCAGTGTTGATACCCTTTGGTTACTCACACTGGACTCTAGGTACTGTGTACCCTCATACCTCACTTCAATCTATGGTTACTCACACTGGACTCTAGTCTGGTTTATCCCCAAGCTCCTTAGAGCTATAGGAGTTGATTAGGAGTCCTTTGGACCCCCTTTATTCAAGTTTGTTGCTGACAGTGAGTACCATGCATGCACCATAGGCAATGCTAACAGAAGTTTTCAGGTCCAGGTGAGTGGCCACCTACAGCCCCACAACTGGTGCCAGCATGGGTACCCTGAGGGTGGCACCCATGGTAAGATGGGCAGCCTGTGAAGGTTGTCACCAGCATGGGGAAGCAGGTGAGTGTCAGGTGGTAGCAGGCAGCCAGTCATGTGGGCCATGTAGAAAAAGAAAAAAGAAGTGTAGTTAGGTGATGGTGGAGGAAGCTGAAGTGGTGGCTGGGCTGTCAAGGAAAAGAGCTGGGATGGGAAGTTCACAGGGTGAAGGCAGGAAAAAGGGGCACCCTGACAATGAAGATGATGATGATGATGATGATGATGATGATGAAGTTGTGGAGGTCCCAGTGCCAGCAGACCCTCAATCACAGGCCACATACCCATGCCTGGTTGGGGAGATGTCAGTGATGGGAGCATTGGTTGAAGGAGTGCCCAAACCCCTGTATGATGAGCATATGCTCATTGTACAAGGGAGGATAGCAGTGGTGATGGAGTGGATGGCCCTGGCAATGGAGGTACAGGCAGGGGCCATTCAGGCCTATGTGAGGCACATGACAGCATTCCCACTGTGGCCTCAGGAGGTGCAGGCTGGGGTGGTACCAGGCAGAGTCAGGTCAGTGGCTGAGGGGAGTAGGTCAGGGGTCAAGCAGAGTGAGTTGGCAGTGAGCAGGGTGGCTGAAGAAGGCAGGGAGCAGAATGAAGAGGATGCAGAGGGTGATGTGGTGGACATGCAGGAGTAGGGTAGATTTTTTTTTTGTTGGTAAGTCATGTGTAGTAATTAAAACTTAGATATTTTGGCCAGAGGAAAAGTAAGCATACATAAGTAGTGTGAGTGACTTAGAAATGAAAGCAGAGTAGAAGCGGAGGGTGAGTAGACAAGGCAGGTGAGTAGCAGTGGGTGCACAAGAAGGTTGGAAAGTGGTCAGGAACATGGTGGAGGAGGTCAGGGCCATTGGGCAGTCATGTCAGAGGTGTGTATGGGCCAGCCTTGTGAGGGTAGCATTCATGAAAGGCAGCAACAAGTTCAGGGGCATGCTCTAATTCAGTGGCCAGGAGCCACAAAGTCTCTTCATCAGTGCCTTCATAACCAGCCCAGCAGACCTTATAACTTAGCCAGCAGTGATGGTGGCAATCTACCTTACAATTGAGGATCTCTGATATTTTGTACTCAAGTTCACTGTCAACATTGACTGGCAGGGGTGGCAGCTGATGCCTATTTGGGAAGGGGTTGGCCAAGGCAGGTTCCAGTTGTGACATGTGGAACACTGGGTGTACAGAGCACATACTGTCAGGTAGTTTCAAGGTGATGGAGTGCATACCAGGCCAGGTGACAATGTCAAAGGGACCAAGGTATTTCTCAGAGAGTTTATTAGATGGTCTAGTAGAGCAGAAGTACTTGGCCTTGACAAAGGCTTGGTCACTGACATTGAACTCTGGCAGAGGTAAGCACATCATGTCAGCAGGGCCTTGGTAGTGCTGCTGTGCTGTGGCCATTTCAGAGCAGAGGAAGTCATGAAGGGCAGAGAGGTCCACAACATAGTCACAACCCTTTTCAGAGGTGAAGTCATGGTCAGGGGTGACCAACAAGTTGGGATGGTAGCCCTTATTAGTGAAAAAGGGCAAGACTCCAGTTGTCACACTAGGTGTGTTGTTAAATGTGAACTCAGCCAGGGGTAGCAGTTTGGCCCAATTGTCCTGCTGGTAGTTACAGTACACACAAAGGTACTGCTTGAGGGTTTGATTCATGTGCTCAGTTTGGCCATTGCCTTTGGGGTGATAACCTGAGGTGAAGTGAAGGCACACATCTAGGGCCTTACTGAGGGAGCAGAAGAAGTGTGACATGAATTTGGGACCTTGGTCAGAGGTGACATGAGCAAGGACCCCATGCTCAGAGAAGACATGGGTGAGGAAGAGCTTGGCAAGGTCAGCAGAGGTGATGGAGTCATGTGTTGGGATGAAGATTGCTTGCTTGGAGAGGCAATCCATGACAACAAGGATGGCAGTGTAGCCTTTGGAAGTGGGGAGGTGCTCAATGAGGTCCATTGAGATGGAGTCCCATGGCCTTTTGGGGACAGGGAGTTGCTTCAGTAGGTCATATGGGTGGTGGTGCTGAGCTTTGCTGCAGCTGCAGGCAGTGCAAGAGCCAATGTACCTCTTGACATCAGTGTGGAGGTTGGGCCATATGTAGTCATGGTGGATGAGCTTGAGGGTGCAGTTTTGCCCAAAGTGGCCAGCAAGAGGGTGGTCATTTTTGAACTGAAGCACTCTAAGGTGAAGGTCATCAACATTGGGGACAAAGATGGCTGTCAGGGCAGAGGAGACTGTCAGGGTCAATGGACCATCTCAGAGCAGATGGTGTCAGGAGGTGAGTGGCCAATGTAGGGTTGGTGGGGAGTACAGAGATGATGTTGGAGTGAAGCTTCTCAACATCAAAGGCCATGGTGGCATGTAGGATGGGGGCCATAAGGTGGATGGTATGGAGGGATGACATGAGCTGGTCTTGGGTGAACATGGGGCAAAGGTTGTGTGGGTTGACTTGCACATAGTCCCTATCCCCCCTTTTGGGTAGATGTCCCACTGGCAGGTGAGCATGTCAGGCTTGGCCCCCAAGTGGCCAGGCCAAAAGTGGATGGTGAGGTTGAACTGAGAGAGGTACTCAGACCAGCATGCCTGTCAGCAGGTCAAAACCTTGGAAGTGGAGAAATACTCAAGGTTTTTATGCTTGGTGACCACATCAACAGGGGTGGCCAAGCCCTCTAAGTAGCACCACCAATGTCAGAAGGCCTCATGGATGGCCAACAACTCCTTGTCATGGGTATCATAGTTGAGTTCAGGAGCAGTGAGGGTGTGGGAGTAGAACACAATGGCTGCAGCTCACCATCAGGACAGGTGATGGAGAGGACCCCAGTGATGGCATAGTTGGAGGCAGTGGTTTTGACAGTGATCAGCACATCAGGAACCCAATGAGTGAGGACAGGGGCAGTGGTGAAGGCATCCTTGAGGTGGATGAAGGTGGAGTGGCACTCCTCAGAAAAGTTCCAAGGAGTATTTTTTTGGGTGAGGCAGGTGAGCAGAATGGCTATTTCAGAGTAGTTTTGGATGAAACAAGGGTAGAAGTTCACAAACCCTGGAAATGACTGAATGTCCCTAACCTTGTGGGGTTTGGGCCAATTGTGGATTGACTGAACCTATCAGTGGACATGGTAAGCCCTGAAGGGGGGAGAATGTAGCTGAGGTACTTGACCAAGTCCCTATGGAATTTGCACTTTTGGGGCTTGGCATATAGGCTGTGGCAGTGGAGGCATTGGAGTACCTCTTTTACATGTTGTCAGTGCAACTCCAGGTTGTGGGAATAGATAGGGATGTCATCAAGGTAGACCACAATGCAGACACCAAGCATATCTGTGAAGATGCTATTGATAAACCACTGAAAGGTGGCCAGCACATTAGTAAGACTGAAGGGCATTACCCTCCACTCATAAGAACCATAGTGGGTGTGAAAGGTGGTCTTCCATTCATTGCCTTCAGTGATATGGATGAGGTGGTAAGCATGGCAGAGGTCAATCTTAGTATATAGCTTGGCATGGTGAGTGGTAGCAGGTAGCAGTCTTTTTTTGTGATCTTGTTAAGACCTCAATAGTCGACACAGAGGTGGAGGGAACCATCCTTCTTCTTAATGAAGAGGACTGGTGCACCATGGGTGCAAGTGGACCACTTGATGAAGCTGTAGCTGAGGTGCTTGTCAATGAAGGTGCAGAGAGCCTCAAGCTCAGGTGGTGAGAGGGAGTAGATCATGCCAATGGGTGGAGAGGCCCCTTCCTCAATATCAATCTTCAGGTTGAAGCTGTGGTGCAGTGGCAGCTCAGTCACTTTTGCCTTGCTAAAGATGTCAGTGAACTTGTGGTACTTGGAGGGGACTGAAGAGAGATTGGGAGGAGAGGGCAGAGCAGAGGATGCACAAAGTAAGATATCATCAGGGTGCAGGTGCAAGCTGAAATGCACCAAGCCAGGCAGAGCACAAGCACAGAGGTAGGTGGTGGCCCTGATGAGGGAGATGTGTGGAGGAGGTGGCAAGTTGGAAGCCTTTGGTGAAGGCAGTGGGGTGTTGGAAGACAGATGAGATGGAGTTGGTGTCAATGCTGGAGTAGCAGTTGACAGTGACAGAGGCACCCAGGGGCATTGGCATTCCCTGCAGTGGTGGTCAGAATGAGATACAGTCCAATACCCAATCAATCAATGGATTGTAGCAGGTGAGCCAGTTGTGCCCTAAAACCAGTGAGCAAGAAGAATCCAATGGAGTAACATAAAAGGAAACAGAAGTGACATCACCAGAAGGGAAATGGACAGACAGATCTACCTCTTGAGAGATTACAGCATTCAAGCTACCATCAAACAAGTGAAATGGAATGGGCAGGGAGACAGGTTTTGTAGGTACAGAGTATTTACTGACTAGAGAAGGATCTATGAAACAGTGAGAAGAACTGGAATTGACTAACACAGAAATATTATCTAGTGGAATGTCTGGAAGGGAGATGGAAGGCATAAGAGAATTAGGGTTGGAAAGAGCAGACATGTTGAGTCAGATTGTGGGTGCATGGTCAGGGTCAATGCTTCCTCCAGGCTGTGCAGGCTCCCTGGAGGAGCAGACTAATTTTTTGGCTCTTCCTTCTCCTCAAGAGGAGTAGGAGGAGTGGGAGGAGTGGCAGCTGTGGCAGTGTGGGCTTTGGCAGTGCAGGAAGTGGACTTCAGACAGTCCTTGGCAGAGTGCCCAGGTTCACCACAGAAGAGGCACAGATTATTTTTTAGGCAGCACTGACATTTGGCTGCATTAAGCTTACCATCCTTACCAAGGAGGTGAGTGATGTTGGATTTAGGCACATCTGACTTTTGGCCATCCTTCATCTTGGACTTGCCTTTATTGTCAGGGTGTGAGGAGGATGAAGAGGCTGATGAAGATTTCTGTTTGTCAGGGGGCTTCCCAGTGGACAACTTTTTGGTGGAGGGCTTGGCAGAGCAGGAGATTTCAACCTTGCATTCTCAGTACTGAGCATCTATGGTCTGGGCAAGGTCATGCAACCCAGTGAGGGTGGTTGGCTTGCCAATGCAGGCAATTTTGTCCTTGATGTGGTCAGGGAGGCCAGTGTAGAAGCAATGTTGGAGGGTGCCTTTGCCATAATCTTTGACCTGTGAAGCCCAATGGTTGAACTCCATGACATACTTGGTTATGCAGGAGGTATCCTTCATCAAGAGATTCTTGAGGTTCTGGACCACATCAGCCACTACATTGTGTGGGCTGAAATTGACAGTCAGTTCATGAAGGAACTCATGGTAGTTGTCCATCTGTAACAGATGGCCAAGGTAGTCATTGGGATTGAGTAGGTCAGGTTTGAACCAGGCCAGTGCCATGCCCTTGAGGTAGGACTGGGCAAAAGTGACCTTGGCATGGTCAGTTTGGAAGGCATTCAGGCAGTCTTGGAAATTCAGCTCACACTGCACTAGGAACTCACAGAGCTTCTTTAGGTTGGAGCTGTCAAAGGTGTCAGGCTCTTGAACCTTGTTTTTTGGAGTCAAGTCCCCAGAGCACTGGCTTGAGTGGGTGAGCACATGGATGGCCCTGGTCAGGGCAAGGAGTGGGTCTTCAGGTGGCTCAGCTGGATCTTTGGGGATACCCCCATCGCTGCTGCCCCTACCATCAGACCCACCATCAGTGTGGTCAGGATGTTTGGGATTGAATGGTTCTTCACCTTGTGGTGGCAGTGTGTGAAATTCAGATCACTGGGGTTTGGAGGGCCCCACTTGGGAGGCATTTTCATGCTGGGATCAACATCAGGCAGAGAAAGAATGGAACCATTTGACCACCAAGGGCATGTGTTGTGGATTGGCTAATGCAAGGGCTAATCTCTCAGTGGTTTCTCATTGCATATGTGATTGGGTATGCATAGTGATGTTTTTAGTATTGAAAATGGATGAGGACTCATACAAGTGTGAGTATGAATATACTGTCAAGTGCAGGCCTACTCCAACAATCCCCAATGCTCACAGAGGCTGTGGGAGGTGTACAAAGATAGACCAACATGGGCTGACAGAGAGCAATGTTGGCCAAAAGGTGGCTGATGGTCACAACAGAGGTTTGGGAGAGGGCATTGGGTTCAGCTCATGCACTGCCTCCTTGTATGAGCCCAGCCCTCAGATTTCAGATAGAGGGAGAAGTCAGGGAAGATCTGACAGAAGACAGAGAGGCCAGTTGAGGACCACAGAGAAGGGGAACTGAGTTGATATTCATACTGAGGGACCACTGCTGAGTGCAGTGGGCTTATATACAGTTGGTGCGCCATCAAGGCAGTACAGTATCAGAGTGTTGGAACTAACATATGGGGTACAGTAAATTTTCCAGTGGTAAAAGGTGCCAGAAAACTTCAGTTGGGGAATGGTACATACAATGGAGGTGAAAGACAGGACAAAGAAGAAATACCTAAACAGAATAGTACAGACAGAAAGACTTTGGAGCACTTGCTGATAGCCAATCAGAAGTTAGTCTGAAAGCCTAAATGAGTAGTGACCCTGTGCTGAACCATGCAGTGCAGTAGCTGCACCATACCTAGACCAGCCCATCATCCGAAAAGGAAGGTGACTCCTAAACAGAGGGGGGGGTGTCACCTGACCAAGAGGCACCAGTCACATGGTGGTGCTGACAGAGACCAACAGTGTTTGACAGGGGACTAGGCAGGAGTGCACCATATGGGTGCTGGAGTGAGTGGATAGGTGTGGAGCAGAGCAGGGAAGGGCTGTCAGTGCAGAGAAGGACAAAGGATAGCACTGTCCAGAAGCACAGGCATGACAAAGACCATACATTTTCCTCTGGCAGCTGACAGTGATTGATGTTTTGTGGCTTTGACAACCTCTTTCTCTTGTAACTCATTCTCTAGTTTACATAAATACATCCAAACCTAAATGACTGCATCATAAAACAAGTGTAATTGACTTGTTGGACATATCAGCCACTGTCCATTTTCCTGTCCATTTTTGCAAGTACAGGTGGTTACAGATTTGGTCTATGGTTCCTTTTGGAGTCCTTCCTGGCAATCCCCACAGGGCAAATTTTGGTAGTTTCATTTTCCAGACTTTTGAGTGCTGTGACTGTAATGTTCCCAATCAATTTGAGTCAGAGTGGAAGTCAATCTTGGTCAATTTATGTAAATCAGCCTAGGTCAGTTGATTGGTCAAACCAGACTTATATTACCAGAATAGAGAGCTTAATTTATTTGGATTAATTAGATGTATCATCAATTCTGGTCAGTCTAGGTCAGTCTGAGTCAATTTAGGTCAGCACAGAAGAACTTGAGTTAATGTACTCTAGGTCAATCTGAGTCACTCTAGATTGACACAGATCAATTCAGTCAACTTCAGTAAATCTGAGTTATTAGCCTATCTCAACCTATATCAAGGGGATCAACCCAGGTCAATTTGCATCATCTATGTAGATCAAAGGTATGGGGCCCAACCCAATAACTGGCCCAAGTCTAAATCAAACTTGATGCTGACCCTTTTTATCAAGACACTGCCTCAGCCAGCACAGTTGATGAAAGAGCAAACATCATCATGGTCTTAGCAAACAGACAAAAGCTTGGATTGGATGAAATCCCCAGTCCCTGCTCACCTGCTCACCTCTCCCTGATACAGTGGTTACAAGGGTACTCTTGCTGATTCCCTGAGCCCTACCCATCACATATCCTTCCTCATCATGTTCCTCTTCCAATAGTGGGAAGAAAGCTGTCCAGGACTGCAAGGGAAAGAGCCTCTGCAGGCCCCTCTTGGGGTATGTGGTTGTCTCATTTCTCATCTCATGTTTTTGACCATTCTTTAGTATCACCATCCACAGATGGGCAGTTGAAATGGGAAGAACCCAACCTTCCAGATATTCCAAAGCCACACAGCCTTTTTCCTAGCAGGAAGCTGACACAAACTCACAGAGAATTAAGTCTGGTGTTGTGGACCCTGGTTATCATTTTTTGAAGCCAACACTCTTTTTCAATATGTCTATGCTGGACAAAAAGAAGACTTACCTCCCCAACTGACTGTCTGCTTGTCTGCTATGGATCAGTCAGGTCAATATCTGCCCACCATCAAAGTTCCTGTCCTCCACATGTGGAGGTATTTCCTCAACACCATTGACACTGATCCCCTCCACACAACAAAGACTGCACCAATGAAATTGGCCATGTGAGATATTTTGGTGGAAATTATGATTAATTTGGCCCAGGGTTTGACAGGGACACCACAGGAAATTACATGGCAGGGAATGCAGTGGAGTATTACCTTGGTTTTGGCTTGTCTCTTTGTACTCATATGTTATGTAGGTCCAGTTTCATTTCTTTCAGATCCTCCCCTCATGTTCATGTGGTCCCTTTTGTGGGAACCATATGAACTCAATTTCTGCTATGAACATTATGTGCTTGATTGGGCCCTTGTACCTGGTCATTGGACTACATCCAACGAGCAGATAACCTGCCAGAATCTTCTCTATGGCATCTTCCATGGAAGATCCAGCCTTGTGATGTGGTTGGAGTCTTTACCATGCTGCTCACATGAGTTAGGCTTATGCACTTCTCATGCACCAACCTTGCTGCCATATGCCAGCACATTTTTCCAGTTATTGTCTGTGTGACCTGGAGCTCCTGCACATTTGCTGTCCCCTGTTGAGTGTTCAAGCAGAATTTCATTTCCTTTGATGGCAACCCTCCATCCCCTGCATATTTTCAATTCATCTAGATTTGTCTTTCTCTTTGCAGATTGATCTAGTACCACTGCTGCATAACCCCCCAAAAATTCTTATATACTTTTGGTCAATGAATCTTGATGATTTGGAACTCTCCAGATGTGCTCACATGAATCCTTTGATAGCAGAAACTCTTTTGCCTCTGAGGGTCAGCACCTCCCACCATTCTCATTGCCACTTATCAAGTGCTTTGCCTGAGTTTTTCATTTCAACTGCATAGTCAATCTTCTGTTGTACTGACCCATAGTCTGGTGACTTTGAGTCCCACATTATACACTGTTGATTTCATGTCCCAGTGCTTGGCTATGGAATGTCAGTCCAGTGCCTGAAGCCTCACAGAAATCATGATGGTCCCCCTTCAGGGCATCATGCATTGGATAATTCTTATATCATGAGTTTTTCTCATCAAGCACTTCCTTGCATTCATGTCAACCTATCCCCCTACAGACTCCTTCCATCACATCTCAAACAGCTTGGCTTCCAAGCATAACTGCAAATCCTTCCCTGGATCTCATCTGACAACCACACATCAGTTTGCATTCCTGGCCCTTCTGTAAGTTGGATTTTGTCTGCCAAATAATCTTCAAGCTAACTTGCTTGTCTTCAGTGCAGGGTCTCTCTGCCACACTGGGTCAGCTACCTGATGTAGCAGCAAATGCTCCCTCATCCTTATCACATAATCAGGCATCAATGTGTATTCCTGGTGCTGTAGTATGTGAACTTGACCTGTGAAATATATTCCAGATCATTTTACCCTTCCATGCAGTGCCTTAATGATTCAGCCTCCACTGCAACTAGTCAGGTGCATACCATACCCTCAAGTGTCCCCTCATCATCATTGGGTACTCAAGTGGATGCTGGTCTTTGGGTATGTCTCATCTTTCTAAAAGAAATTACACATACCCACACATGACTAGGGCCCTCAACCATTGTTGGTTCCACCTCCATTAGCTTGACACCACCACCCACCTCATACAAAAATACTCTACATCCCTGCACCCCCACCTGTCTTCATCCTTCCAGGTCACCAATGTCTTGCTCAAGATCCAAGTGCTACACCACATCACCATCACCACCCACCTTCTTCTGGTGAGCCTGACATTGTTGATTATGGGAATGAGATTCAATTCAACAATGAGGTTGTCTCCCCTTTGGGTAAAAGTGCTTTTCAGACAGTGAGAAATCCAATGGTGGCAATGGGCACAAGATGTCATCCCTGCACTTCTCAATTCCTATTTCAGTACCTTCAGGCATCAGAAAGCCTTTGTTAGCAGTTGCCTCCTGAGTTGACCATCCAACCCAGTGTCTCACTTGTGTAGTACAGTACTGTGCTCTGGCAATTAATACATTCTGGACATTGCCTCCTGAGCCTCTCTGTAGTATGAAAGCCTTTGTACATATGTTGTAGCACCTCAGCTCAAATATCAGCTAAGATAGTCATTGATCTCACTCAACTCCAGTCTTCTCTGGATTGCTCTGACCCCCTGGAATTCTGCAAGAAATAGTGTACAGAGTTGTACACTACATCCAACCCCCCAGACTCCACTTATAGTGCTACAGTGCCTCAAAAAAGTGTCCCAATGATGGGTCATTTTGCAAAGATATTTAATTTTTGACTGGAATACTGAGAATCAGTTTTGTGGTCCTACAGAGCATCTGAAAGTACTTGGTCTTGGCATTCCAAAACTCTTTTTGTCATGTGATTTGGTTTCCATGGTGGTAAGGCAATCATCTAGTAATAGCACAGGAATTTGACAGTTTCTGATAGATGCTGTGCTTCAGCCCTGTGTAGTTATGTAAATTACATCATTTTGATCAGTATATATAGTATGCACATCAGTCCATCTTCCCTATCATATCATGAAGCCTATTCCTGACTCTATTAGAGCAAATATCCTCTTTCTCTCTGAATCTGGCCTTTCTAGTTGCAAAATAGACTCAAAACTGGTCTGGGGAATTCCAACCAGAGAGGGAAAACAAAAGACTAGGGTGACCTTCCAAGCTCTCCTCTACTGATAGGAGGAGAATTATATCCAGTATTACCTCTGGAAGAGCAGAAAATGCTGTCCAAGCTACTTATCTTATCAACTCTGCCCTCTCCCATCCTATCTGTCCACAAACAGTTTGTAATGGCCTCAAGGCTGCATCTATGAAGGCTGTAGTCAAGAAGAAGAAGCCACTCCTGTCTATGAAGCATAGAAGAAGGAGACTAGCCTTTGCCCTCAAGCATCAAAACTGAATTGTGGAGGGTTGGACAAGAGTTATTTGGTCAGATGGGTGTGTGGGGGGGGGAAGTGGCAGGAGAGCCTTTGTAGGATAAAGAAGTGCAAGGGACAGTGAAGTTTGGAGAGGGTTCCTTGATGGTATGGGGCTGTATGAGTTGGAATGGAGTGGGGATACTTGCAGAGGTTGAGGGGAGATGGATGCTGAACAGTATGTTTCTACTCTGGAGGGAAATCTACTTCCCAACATGGAGTATTCTGGTATTCCTATGGAGAATATTACTGTTCAAGAAGATCATGACCCCAAGCACTCTTCCAAAAGGGCTCAGAATTGCTTGACTCTCAAGATATCAAGGTACTAGACTGGCCAGCACAGTCTCCAGACCTTAATCCCATTGAACATCTATGGGAAATCCTGAAAAAGAAGCTCAACAGCTATAAAGCACCACCAAAGAGGGTTTGGGAGCTTTGGGAGAAGATTGAAGTGGAATGGAACAAGACAGAGGTGGAGGAGTGTCAGGGACCAATAGGAAGCATGCCTAGGAGACTAGAAGCAGTGATAAATGCAAAGGGAGGACACACTAAATACTGAAACAATAACTTAGAATCACTGCTCAAAAGTGTCCCAATGAGCTGTCATTTTAAAATGACCATATCTTGCCACCATGGAAACCAAATCACATGAGAAAAACAGTTTTGGAATGCCAATAACAAGTACTTTCAGACACTGTGTGGGCCCATGAACTAATATCAGTATTCCAGTCAAAAATGAAACATCTTTGCAAAATGACCCAACCTTGGGACACTTTTTGGAGGTACTGTAATAACATTGTAGGTCCACTCAGCAACTGGAACAGCAAGAGCAAAGAGGGACAAACAAGGGAGGGTACAAGAAGGAAGGGGCAAGCCAGACAGTTAGGAACCAGTATTCCCAAGTGAACTAGCTTGGGTGCTAGCCAGGGCCAAATCTAATAACTGGTCAATGCTGAACTCAAACTTGATGCTGACCTTTTTTTTTTATCAAACCACTGTATCAGATGGCACAGTTGATGAAAGAGCAAACATCATTATGGTCTTAGCAGACAGACAAAAGCTTGGACTGATTGAATCTACCAAATCACAATGACATGCCCCACAGCTCAAATTTTTTTTCAGAATCAGTGCTAACTGAATCAATTTCCTGTTGGGAGTCAATGTGGGAACAACCTAAAAAAACAACACAAAGAAAGAGGGCAAGTAGTAGTTTGCCTTTATGGTATTTTGCTTGAGGGATCTGTAAAACCAAGGGGAGGGGTTCTGTACAGCTAGGGAGGACTTGTGCAGAGGGAGGAAGGGTGCTCCTGACAAAGGGGGAACAGGGAAGCAAGGGTGGATGAGGATAATGGGCTCCTCAGAGCCTGAGGACAACTCGAGGTAGAAGAAGATCAGTGGATGGACCCTTGGACTTGATTGTTCAATTTTGGCCAATTTAGGTCAGTCTGAGTCCACCTAGATAAATCAATTTCAGTCAACCTAGGTGCTAATGTACAAGCTAGTCAAATCCAAGTAAATAATGATCCTGGTCAATCTGAGTCATTCCAGATCAACCTACTAATTTGAGGTTGGATCAACAAAGTCAACCAATGTTGACTGATCAAATGTGGTTCAGTGAGCCCTCTTAGCACACTTGAACCAAATTAACATTTCTGGTCTTTGTGATGACTATCCATACTTGTCCGAGTGTAATGATTCATTTGATTCTCCTCTTGACTTAAACTGAGTCTGGCAGCCTTTGGCTGGCTTGAATCACCACTAAACATTTGAAGTTAGTCTCATTCATCTCAAGTTGCTTTGAGTCAAGCTAGGCCAGACTGACTAAGTTGAATCAATTTATCTCAGATGACCTCACACTGCAAGCATTGCACAATTTTTCTTGAAAAACATGTTGAGAAAATGCAAGGAAGAAATACTATTTGGCAAAACTTAAAAAAGGCTATAATAATGTTTTGTTTTCTTTGTCTGATCTGTCCATACACATGGTTTGATGATATTGTCCACATCCTTCAGTTTGAACATTTTGACTCAATTTCCTTAATTTTGTTACAAAATATCCAAGGAAATACATTTTGCATTACTTCCATTCTCTTTACATATTTGCAGGTAAAATCACCAATTATTCATGTACAGGATACTTCAAAGATCTCAAAATGTGTCATTTGACAAAACACTGAGGAATCATGGTTTTTTTTCTCTCCAAAATATACAGTGGAAAAGTTGTTGATTTTCTGCATGAACATGTATGAAATGCTGACACATTCTCAATCAGTATAGCAAGCAAAATCTTTCTATCCCAGGAACAGTCAAATAGCATACAACAATTTCTTAGCCAAAAATATATAGTATTTTTCAACCAGATATATCATAATTTTTCCTGAAACAGCATGTCTCCAAAAAAAAGAACACAAGAAACAGGCATTGTTTAATCATGGACAAAACAGTGTCAACAAAATGTTGCATCTTCTTTGTATGAGTTATTTTACCAATAAATATAAATTAGCTGTAACACTTATTTGCTTCTGATTGAAATCACCATCAATTCATGCTTATAGGCTGATCAGACCAGACAGTGGAAGTAGAGGCTGGGAGAGGAAGAGCACAGGATGGAGAGGAGAGGCTTTGGCATGCTCATAATGGTATGGCAAACATACATACAGTAAGGTCCAGATAGGTTGAGAAATCTTGGCTAGAGGGACAGCCATCCACAGGGAGGCCAGAGATCAAACCATAGTAAATTTGGTGGATGGATTCCATCTGTTTTGATAAGTAAAGGGATGCACCCTCTTTCCACTGGTGGATGAGGGAGCAGCAGGTGGCACAAGAACACAGATCAAATGCAACTGACCACCATACCCATCTTGGTTTAGCTTGATAATCACCCAGTGTGACAGGCAATATTTGATGCTCTCAACTTAGTCTTACCAGAAGATGAAGCTTCTGTTGCCCTCTAAGGGCAAGTGCCTGAACTTATTCTCTGGTGTGGGCAGACTCAAGACTTAATTCCTTACTCACTCCCTTGGTAACACTTGTACACAGCCATTGGTTAGGATTACCAAGGTACTGGAACTCTGGTAGTTACCCTTCTGGACTTGTAGTATATATACCTACCTGGCTCTGTACTGCAACCCTCAGTCTAGTGATCAACTTAATACCTGAATATTTGTCTGGCACCCAAGACTCCAGTCCTAGCTCCTGGACTGCCAGTCTGGGAATTGGGCATTTACTCTTTCTTGACCTCCTGACATACCTGGACTTGTCCAAAGGCACAGCACACAAGTTGAGGCCAGTCAAGTAGTGTCCTCCCATGTTTGTCCCCCATTCTCTGCAGTGGTGATTATTCTGGAGTTCTTGGACTTTCAATCTCTGACCTCAGACTTTCACTCAGAAACTGTGTTTAACAAAATTGACCTTATAGGTTGAGCTGGATTGACTTATAGCAACTTGAATTACATTAGTACCTAGGTAGACTTAGGTTGACCTTCACTACATTGACTCAAATTACATAATCTTGGTTGACTCCTACTGACCTATGTTGACTTAAATTGACCCATATTGACTTTTGCTTGGATTGATTTAAAACCCTTCAGTCAACCTGCATCAACATAGACCAATGCTTGTCAGTCTGAGTCAACTCAGATCAGTGCAGGTGCAACAGTCTGTACTTTTTCATTACACTCTTTACCATAGTTTGCCATATTTAGTCACCCTCTGGTTGGGGTTACACAGATGCTCATTAGATGCTATGGCTTAGTCATCTTAGTTGCATTAACTCAGCATGTTTTCCTCCAGCCAATAGTATTTATGTCTCTGTTTGGTTTGTTCTAAAATGTTCCTTAGTGCAAATGCTCTTAGCAGTATAAATACCACACTCCCTTGTTTTAGAAACTCCAATTTAGTTCATTTCATGCTTGAGCCTTAATAACTCTGCTCCTCTACTCCTCTGTCAAGCTCATAGGAGTGACTGAGTTGCAATGTTTTGTTGTCAGCATTACAGCTGGGTTCTTCAATGAAGCTACATAAGGTTCCCACAACAAGTTGTCCAATTGATCAAGGTGTCTTAGGTCCATCTGAGTTGACCTTCAGGCCAGTGTCATTGAATTATAGTGACTCAAAAAACTGTCTGGATGTTTGCCACTTTTTCAATTGCTTATAACTCAGTCCCCATTTGGCCGTAGATCATGAAAAAGTAGGGGTGGATAGCAGTGGTCATGTGGTCATGTGCACCAAATATGGTTATGGCCATGTGACTTGATACTGTACAATTAATTCAACATTGACCACTACTCATCCAGACAGTTTTTTGTAGGTGATCATAACTTTAAGAATGGCTGTGGCTATGGTGAATTATTCAGTGGCTGTGCTGAATTTCAACAAATTAATATAACTTGAGTATGATTATACATCAATTAGGTCCAACTACTGCCCATTATGCTCCCTGTTCCTTATGAAGGCCATCCCCTCTGATACTCATCTGGCTGTGCTGTCCATGCTTCAGGATGGTCAGTCTTCTTGTCAAATTGCTTCCAAACTTCATATTGGTCATTCTACTGTCTCAGAAATATGTTCCAAGGCCCATTCACCCCTTCCAACCAATACTGGAGGCTGTCCCTCTAAGCTTACAGCTCATGATCATTGTCACATGGCTTGCCTAATCACCTCTGGGCAAGCAGATACTGCCACACAGCTCAAGAAAATCTCTGGGCTTGATGTCAGCACCCAAACCATTGGGAATCACTTGGAGAAGGAGAACCTGAAGACTGCTGTTAAAGCCCAAAAGCCTCTGCTTCAACCTTGACATGTATGACATTTGCACAGAAGTACCAATACTAGACTGAAGAAGACTAGGTAAGGGTTTTTTGGTCTGATGAGACCAAAATCAACCACCTGAGGTCAGATGGGAGGCTTTGGTCATGGAAGAAACCAGGATCCCCCCTTACAAACCAACATGTCCAAGGCACTGTCAAGTTTGGTGGAGGGAGTTTGATGATTTGGGGGTGGATGACAGTGCATGGAGTAGGCCAAATGTGCAGGATCAATGGGAGGATGCATGCAGCACCCTACACCAAAATTATGGAGGACCATCTGTTCCAATCTGTGGAGGAACATGGGATGGATGTCAACAACTTCATCTTTCAACAATAAGGAGACCCCAAGCATACCTCCAAATTGACCAAGAAATGGTTCAAAGATCATGATGTTGAGCTTCTTGACTGGCTTGCACAGTCACCAGACCTCAACCCAATTGAACATCTCCAGCATGACCTGAAGAAAAGGTTGGGAACCTACCCAGTACCCCCTAAGGGCATGGAGGAGCTGTGGAAGAGGATTAAAGAGGAATGGAGGAAAATTCCAGGGGGGGTTTGCCTTAATTTGATCAATAGAATGCCTAGGAGGGTTACAGGAGTGCTCAAGGACAAGGGTGGTTACACAAAATACTAGATATATCCTACTTATTGTCACTTGGATACCCTGCAAAAAAACTGTCCAGATGAGTAGGTGGAAAACATCCAGACAGGTTTTTGAGTCACTGTAGGCTGACTTCAACTGACTCCATTTGAAGTTTCTACAAGTCAGGTTGAGTCAATTACAGTCAGCTCAACTCTGAAGTCCATAAGCCTTGTCTAGGTCAAGTCCAATGTCAGTTTTGATGTATGATGAGGTCAATACAAGTCAAACTGAATCCACAACCACCCTTGTCTCTACTTTGAATAAAAATATCTGGGGGAAATAAATGTAAGGAGATAGTCACCTGTCTGGTGCTGTCCATAAACAGTCTCAAACCATCTATGAAAAAAGTAAATGTCTGGAGAGGGAGTACCACATCTTGGAGGGATTGCAGTGGCTGAATTGAATTCAAATTGTCTCAACAGTTTGACAGGTGAAAAATGGGCTTCCATAGTCCTGGTGTAGAGTGCTGCATCCATTCTCCCATGGATCCTGCACATTTTCCCTACTCCATGCACTGTCACATACCCCCAAATTATCAAACCCCCTCCAGCAAGCTTGACAGTGGCAATATTCTAGTAGTGTCCACACACTTTGGTGGACTACACATTTGCTAATCAAATATATACTGTATTAGGTAGTGCAGTTTATAGCATTTTGCCCAGCAGTTATTCAAATGGCATGCTATCATCCTCCTCCCCCATTTGCCATGTATCTCCTCCATTTTCCCACTGAATCCTAATATTTTTTCAGACCTGACTCTACTCAACAGGACTTATTAGATGACACTGAAGACGCAGCATGCATGTCACTCATTCCTGAGTCATTTCTGTTGTCATGCCAACCCAGGGAGCATTGGTTCATGCCCCATATCTTGTTCATTTCCAAGCTATACATCATTTGCTAATCAAGTGTATCACCTCGGTAGTCAAACATCTGAAATTTGATTAGGATATGGCTAGTAGTGTCTACTACACTTTTGCTAATCAAGTGCATACTTTTTTGGTAGTCAAAAAGGTGAAAATTGGTTAGGAAATGCCTAATAGTGTCCAATACACTTTGGTAGTTGGTAGTGGAAAGATGAAGCCATTGATCATTACATATTTCCTAATGAAATTCACTACACTTTTGGTAGTCAAAATGTGTGGACACCATGACACATTTGTTAATCAACTATGCTACACTGTGGTAGTCAAAAATGTGGACTACTGTACATTTGCTAATCAAGTATGCTACACTTTTGTTAGAAAAAAAGGAGACTACTACACATGTGCCATCCACTACACTACACTTTTGTAATCAAAATATGTGGACAGTCAACTATGCCATGCATTGGTAGTCAAAAATGTAGACTACTAGGCATCTGCTGATCAACTTGGTGCTACACTTCAAAGCTGGTCAATCTAAGTCGACCTAATAATCTACTATGGAAACCTCAGCCTCAGTGCAAGCCCAGTACTCATTTATCCACTTGACCTGGGTTAACTCAGGCAAGTCAAATTGATTCAGGCTTATAAGCCTTTGGTCTATATCAATGTAGATTTGCTGCAGGGTTCTCAATCAGTTCAACTTATTCTGAATCAACTTGGATCAACCTTATTCTCCTCTATAAATGGTTGCAGGCCCCACCTATTCAAACTCCAACACAGGCATAGAGCTATGTCCACAGTAGTCAATCTAGACCACCCCAGATCAATTGAGTCAACCTTGGTAAATTACTTGGATCCATTTATTGGATTTGGTCTATACATACCTTTGACCTAGGTTGAGTCAAAGGTTGATCTAGGGTGACTGGGGTTGGCTTGGGTTGAGCCAAACTGACCTAGATTGGGTCAACCTTGGTGAATCTGGCTTAATCTAGGACAGTTTGACTCAACCCCAGTCAATGCCAGTCACCCTAGGTTGATTTGACTCAACCTATGTCAAAAGTATGCTTAGGCCAAATGCAATAAATGGATGCAAGTCCAAGTCAAACTTGACCCTGACCTTTTTTAACAAGCCACTGTTTGCATAATTGATGCAAGGGAAATCATTGTTGTGGTGTTGGCTGATAGCCAGTTAACTTGGATGAAACTCTACCAAATATACCTTTTTTGTTCATATTACATTGTGAATAGCAAGATGCATACTGACTTTGGATCAAAAATGAGCTGGAATATCCTGGTGGCATAATATTATTTACATTGCCTTTGATTGTGTGCTACATATGCTAACCACAAGCCACTGGAATGCATGGTGGAGGAATTATTAAAAGAGTGAGCCTAAAATATTTTTGGAAGCTTCAAATGGAGGCTGAAAGACATGTGAACACCACTAACTGAAAAAATGATACTAGTTTATACTTGGAGATTGAGAAAATATGACATTATCATACATGTTGTTGCTTGTGGTGATTTCCACCTCTACCTTACTATTTCAGGACTTGCATTTACTACCATTCAATTCCCCATTTCATTTACTGTTGATTATTCTTCAAGGCCTCTAAGCTTATTCCTGCACTTGTGGCACATTCCCCTTGGCTTGTGTACATTTGTTTACTTACATCACACTTGGTGTGTTGAGTCCAGCAGTGATACCCTTTGGCTACTCATTCTGGACTCTAGGAACTGTGTACCTTTATACCTTGCTTTAATCTAATGGTTGTTCACACTCCTTAGAGCTATGGGAGTTGATCAGGAGCCTCTTGGAACCCTTTAGAACAGTCTGTTGCTGATATAGCACTACCACTCAATCCAGGGGGACAACATATTTTTTTGAGGTAGCAGAGGTGCATGGAGGTGAATGACAAGTGGATGGTATGGTACCTGGAAATTTGATGGGTGAGTGCAGGGTGGATATCCTGGTATATACTTCATTCTCTCTGGTATGGATAAGCTGTGAATTGGTGCCAGGCTTAGAGGTATTCAACCACCCTTGGCTTTTATCAATGAGACCTCCATGTAGAATACTACTGCCTATGCTTTCAAAGATTTGTGCAGCCCTTCTCTGGGAGTGTTGTAACATCTATTGAAATCATGTTCAACTTGTGCATCATCACCCTGGTCCACCAAACTTGCATTTCTCAACCATTCAACACTCCTTTGCACACTCCTTTCCTTTATTAATTTTTTTTTCTTTCCACATTGGCAAGCAACATCAGAAGCAGAAAATCATCCCCTCAGACAGCAAACAGTCTACTGTTCCACCACCCTCACAGAAACTAGCTTCCAATGTCATTGTTAATTCTGCCCTGTGTAAGATCTTTTCACAACTATTGTGAGCCCCCAACTATCCATACCTGCCCAGCAGTACACAGGCTGCTACCTCAGCAAAGGCCTCCTTCCACCAACCACATGCCAAGTTGAACAGGGGCTTGAAAGAAAAATCCAGGGCAAGTGGCTGCAAGGATTCTATGTATTAAGAAAGGGGGATAGTCAGAAAAGGTGAGTACCACCAACCCACCTCAGGGAAACAACTACTTAAATAGTGCCTACTATGCTCTTGTACCAGGGCCATCATGGTGGTCCACAAACCCAGGACTTCCAGGTAGCTCATATCATTTTTCTGCCCTAGGAGTGCAGTACATGTGGTGAGATTGGCATCTATTTCTTCACCTGCACTCTTAAAGAACTCCAAATATTTCAGAGTCCACAGTAGTTATCTTGGAGTTATTCAAATGCTGGTGTAGGTACTGAAAATGTTTCAAGATCCCCAGTAGCTGCTGTGAAGTTATTCAAACACTGGTCAATGTAGGTACCTGAAAAGTTTCAAATTCAACCAAGCCAAATGGTGTCAGCTGGTCAAATTTAGCTCAGGTCATTTTAGCACAAGTGAACCAAATTGACAATTTTGGTCTGTGTGATACCATATGTACTTCTCTGATTTTCCTTCAACATGAATCACCACTAAATAGTTTCATGGAGTCTAATTCAATATTCAAGTTGGGTTGGGTCAAGCTGGGTCAGACCAACTCTGTTGAATCAATGTACAGGTGACTTAAAAAACCCTTTCAAAACTGACTGTCAGTGATGCCCCACAATCACTGGCAAGTGAGAATTCCCTATGTACTGCTGTTGGTCATGGTTAAGGACTTGTAAGATTGAAGTTGTGACTCACAACCTTCTAAGTATGTCTCACAATCTCATTGCCTTCAAATTATACCATAATTGCATTACAGAAACTTGCCATGAAGGAAGTGGCAAATGTGAAAAGCTTGAAGCATAAGAAAGCTGGTGATGACAATCCTAACATGGTTGACTTCACTGATGAGCTGTGATGCCTGAAGGAGCACCTTGCTCATGCAACTCACTCTGGCTAGTGGTGTTTCATCAGCCCTATTGATGGTAATCACAACCAGCTTGATACCTTTGTGATTACTTTGTGGGAAAAGAAGTGTCCCTTATGGAGGTCTTCACCTCTTTTCTTGATGATTTCCATTCTATATGGACTCTTACTCACTACCATTCAATTCCCCATCTCATTTTCTACTTGCTACCTCTCTTCCCAGTTTTCCAACCTTATTTCTACAGTTGTGGCACATCAGCCACCCTTTGTTTACCTTTGTTTGCCTAGAAGTAGACTTGGTGTAGCTGAGTCCAGTGCTGAGTTCCCTTAATCACTCACACTGGACTCTAGTCTGGTTCATTCCCTAGCTTGCTAAAGCCTTAGGAGTTGATTAGGGTCCCTCCCATGGACCGCAGAACCACTTTGTTGCTGAAAATCTCAAACTTGACTAGATTGATCAGGATTAATCCAGTGTGCACATGGATCCAAATTGGTCCAGATTCCCTTCAGTCACCTTAAAAAAGTGGACCTGTTAGGTTGTTCATCTCATATATGTACATGTACTATATTATCCTAATTGGTTGCTTTTTTGATGGATTTCCCAGCAACTATGGGTTTTTCCAAGGTCATTGGGAAGGATCCTTGAAACATGGGGGTATCTGAGGTCTCAGCCAACCTCAAAAGCTGCATTTTCTCATTGCTTTTCCAACATAAATCCATGCATGTGGGACCTTCCCCACTGTCTGGGATAGTCCTACTACCAAATAGGACCTTGCCCACCATAAAATAGGATATTCCCCACAATCAACTTGGATATTCCCCACCATGAAATGGGGATTCCCAGACACAAGATGGGACACTGCATACTCCACTGTGGTGTCCTATGCCACAGCTGGCACATTCCCAGGATCACATTGGAAAATCTCACAACACTGGGGGACATCCCATACTCCAGTGGGATTTCCAATGGCAAGAGTGGGAAAATCCCAGCATATCAATGTGAATCCCACACCCCATATGGGACATCCAACTAAGTCCCCAGAGAAATATGAGCCTTCCCATATTCAGGGGGGATGCTGCATGGCATGGCAGAGATTGTCCCAGTGTATCCATGGGATGTCCCACAGTATTGGCAGACTTCCTATACTCCATTTGGATGTCCCATGACTACCACTGGGGACAAGAACCAATGTTTAGTAAATAAAACATTGTGGAAACAGATACTATGTTTCAAAATACAAAGAGAACATGGTAAAATCATTCAATCTTCTTAAATATAGTATCTGTTTCTTTCATGTTCTTTCAATGATTGTGGCTCAAACATTAGATAATGCCTCCAGTGTACAGTGCCTCAAAAAAGTGTCCCAATGTTGGGTCAGGGTCATTCTAGAAAGATCTTGCATTTGTGAGGGAACCAGTAAGAATGAGGTCATGGGCTTGCAGGGAGTTTGAAAGTATTGGGTCTCGACTCCACAATGCCACCCAAGTCATGTGATCTGGTTGTCATGAAGGTAAGATATGATGATTTAAAATGGAAACTCATTGGGACACTTTTTTGAGCATGCATCCAATCTATCTATGGTTATGGGATTCAATATGCCCTCCTACTCTTTATTTGTTCATACAAACAAAGCCTAACTGTACCACGTGACCTGACCTGTGGTTCATAAGCATGTAAACAATGCCAAACATCAAATTTAGACCAGTAAGTCTCAGTCCTTTGCTACAACTCACAGGATCATCTTTCTCATTCATCAGGGTCAGTCTCTCATGGAATCTCATTAAATACCAGTGCATGCCACAGTGTCATCTATATAATATATTCCAATGACCATGGGTACCTTCAAAATTCTGCTGGAAGTCAAGCAAATGCTGTTTACCCTACTCATGCCTGGGGTGCATTGTCACTACTTAGTACTAGGAAAGCTGAAAATACATATCAAGGTCAATCTAATACTTCAGGACATGAAGATTAGACTGATCCCCTCCCCTTAGGCTTAGTGATCTAAATTTGATGTTTGACATTGTTTACATGCTTATGAACCACAGGTCAGATCATGTGGTACAGTTAGGCTTTGTTTGTATGAATAAATAAAGAGTAGGAGGGCATATTGAATCCCATAACCATAGATTGGATGCATGCTCAAAAAAGTGTCCCAATGAGTTTCCATTTTTAAATCATCATATCTTACCTTCATAACCATTGGATTTGAGTCATCTATGCTCTGTCTTGAACTGTGCCTCAATCTCTCAGGAAAATGGCAGAAATTATGATGTTCATGGCATTACCATGAATAGGATGTATGCCCTGCACCATAACTCCCTTAAACAGTTGCCAAAACTCATTCCTGCACCATTCTTGCTACCAATGCCTGGGAGGTCCTGACACTAGTCTGTATTGGGAAAGCTGAAAATGTCACAAAAGTCATTGTGGAACTTCAGAACATGAAGGAAGTCAGTTTGGCTTCCAACTTGGTGCTTGTAGATGCATGGGCTTTAGCTATACAAGATGTGGATCTAGGACATTCCTTGGTCTTTTGTGCAGAGTTTCTACAGACCATGCAAAGATTCTGCTTGAAGTGTCTCTTTTGCTCAGTGGGGGTCAGCTTTCTATCCTTGCTGAGCTTGTTTGACAGGCCAGATGATGTTCCAGAGTGTTGGCTAGGTTAGGGTTTTGGAGTCAAGCCCAATAGAGTTTGACTGTTACTGTTATTTGGTGCATTGTTACCAGGCTTCTGTTTATATCCTTTGTTGGGGTTGGGTTTATTTCCAGGGTTACCACTGGAGCTGTTGCTGGAGGACTTAGCCTGATGTGAGACCCTGTCCTTATGTTCCCAGTAGCATGCATTGATTTTCTGGGCTAATCTGCACAACCCAATCAAGACCTATTGATTTCATCTTTTGATTTGGTCCAGAAGTCCAGTGTAGAACAGGTGCCAGAGAGCACCATCTCCATAGCCTTGGACTTGAGAGGCCAGATGATTGAAGTTGGCCACACAGCAATTCACACAATGGTTTCTTTCATATGTAATACCTCATCCAAGAATAAATATGTTCCTGATGTGAGCATACTCCCATGATACTTGCAAGCCAGGCTGCCAGAATTGGTGTTTCAGTGTGGCTGTACAACACAAAATGAAAAGACTTGCAAAAATTTCTGTATTCTGTTAATGTCTCATCCAAACATGAGGATCTTGCTGATGTGACCATATTCCCATGATCTTTGCAACCCATGCTATGACTTCTGTTTTCTGGGTGGTTGTGCAAGATTACATAACACTTAATCTTTGAACTCCAACAGAGGATGGCTGCAAGGGGTTGTGTTAGGCATATGTCCTTTGTAGAGGGTTGACACTCTGCTGCTGTACCCTATACAAAGGTACCTTTAAGCATCATGCACCATTCACAAGCAGTCTGTGCAAAGAAGAGGTTGATGGATGCAATCTATGCATCCATCCATGCCATCTTTTTCATGCTTGGTGCAGGTCCATGGTGCAGGTAGAGCTTCCACTTCCAGCATGATTCATAACAAATTTTCTTTGTGAAGAAGCCATTCACAGACATAACCATTCTGTGTTTGAACTGTTGTTAACAAGTGTACATATGCCTAGTATATGAAGTGCAACAGACCTTTCATGTGGTAATCTCAAAGGCTCCACAGGAAGCTGGTTCATATCACCTGCTTTCCACTGCATCTTCAAACTGAAAATGTTGCTGCTTAGAGGGTGATCTGGAAAAACACTTAGACAGGGATGGCAAGCAGGATGTGTGCATGGGACTTGTGACATTGATTCATTGATGGCAACTTCTACAGGTTGGGTTCCATTCCAATTTGAATTTTAATGCAATGACCTGGAGTGGGACAAATCATTGTACACCTATCCTGGTGTTTGCTTTGGCCATCTGATCAGATGTAGTGATCATCTGCAGGTTGTTCAAAAATGAGCAAACTACAAAATTATATAGCTTACTGTACAGCCACCCACAGCCACCCATAAGTGCCCCAGTGCTACAGCAAGGTCCCCAGCCATGCAGTGGCCAAAAATATTGAAATACTGGATGTGAGAGTACAAAATGTACTTGCATTAGGATCTACCAATACCTAACTGTTGGTTCATGCCATTAATAGAGCTCTATAAGCAGTATTTAGAGCAGTATTATGTGTGCAAATGTGGTTTGCATCCTTTGTGACACCATAGTGGCCATCACACTGTTCCAAAAATAGTGGTGTGTTGGTGTGACTGTCCATTAATTACCTCTGAATGTGACAAGTTGCCTGCATCAGGGCCATCAAAATGACTCCCATGCTTGACAGGATTCCCAGTCTCTGCTCCACTCTTCCTTTACCCATCATATTTTGGATTTCTGAAGTAGTATATAATTAGCCACAGTTCATTTGGGGCAACACAATTTGCTTTTGGGTTGTCACTTTCAATTGGGGAATTCCCAATGCCTCACACTATGGGCAAGGGCTGAACTAACACTCACTTGATACCTTGTTGACTATGGGTCTGCTAGGTCAAATAATATATGTGGACCTGGGTGGATTTTAGAGAGTTGTGCCTTTGGAGCAAAGGCAGGGATTTATCTGTGGCTTTTACATATGTAGATCAATGTTGGTGAGGCTGAGTCAATTGAACTTACCCATGTTAGCTCAGACCAATTGACTGTTGGGGCTACTGAACTTTTCACTTGAAGCTAAGGTTCCCATGGCAGGTCACTGGGTTGTTCTAGATTGAATCATATTGACCAGCATTGATCTACATTGAGAAAATTTGATTTAGGTGCCTGAGGTCCATTGGAGTCCAAGCCAATATGAATCAATCTGGGTCAACCTGGGACCATGTAAGTCCAAGCAAGTCAATCTTTATCAACCTAGGTCAATATGAGTTAATCTGAATCAGTTCAGACCAACATTGGATCAATCCAGATTAATTTAGGTCTTAATTTTGAGTCAACTCAGGTAACAATACAGGTTGTTGTGAGTTACTGGTAGTCAATTTACCCTGGCTAAAGTGTATGCAAGGCCATTGGAGCCAATCAAGGCCAATCTAACTCAGTGTCAAACAATTTGAACCAACACAAGGCAAGGTGATTGGGTTCAAATGCATATGAGTCAGATACACCAAGCTAACCAATACTGGTCAGCCTGAGTCAATTGAACTTATCCATGTTAACTCAGATCAATTTACTGTTGGATTACTAAACTCTTGACTGAAGTTAGGATTCCCACAGCAGGTCATTGCATTGTCCTAGATTGAGTCAGGTTGACTAGCATTAATTTACATTGACACAAATTAATCAAGGAGTCTGAGGCCCATCTGAGTCAATGTGGGTCAACCTGGGACCATTCATATTCAAGCAAGTCAATCCATGTCAACCTGGGTCAATATGAATTAATCTGAATCGGTTCAGCCCAACCTGGATCAATCCAGATTGTTTTATGTCTTGAGTTTGAATTGGATTGATATAACACTTTTCGATTGTTCTATATCTTAAGCAAGTCTAGGTCAAGTGAATGGATTTAGATCAACCTTGATATTTACTTCTTGCTTCCTTGAAACTGATTCTAACATATGTACTTGCAGAATAATGTCATATTTTTGTGGTTGCAAAGCATGAACTAGTATCATGGTTTCATCTAGTGGCAATCATTGGTGATCAACCTCTGTTTGATGAAAACATCCAGAAATATTATAGGCACACTCTTCTAAAAATCCCTCCATTCACAAGGATAGTCCAGCTCATTTTTTATCCAAATTCAGGATGCTGGCTATTCACAGTGTAATTTGAATGAAAAACATTTACTGGATGAACTGTGCATGGGTCATTGTGATTTGGTAGAGTTTCATGCAAGTTGTTTGCCAACAGCGAAAAAATGCTTGCCTTTGAATCAATTATGCAGACAGTGGCTTGGTAAAAAAACACAGTGGCTATTAGTCAACAATGCACTAACATGCAGACAGTTTCTTGAGCCACTGTACATGGTCAAGTTTCATTCAGACTTGGATCCAGCCACTGGATTTGGCCCAAACCTTTGAAAACCTATGTAGATGACTCAAATTCATGTCAAGTTTATCCATATCAACTCAGATTGCCTGGCAACCAACTAAGTTGACTCAATCTATCTGGGTCAATCTATAATTACTAAATGGCCTAGGGTTGAGCTAGATTGATCAGTACCTAGGTAGACTTAGATTGGCCTAGACTACACTGACTAATATTAATCTAGTTTGACTGAAATTGACCCAGATTGACTTTGCCTTGGATTGATTTAGAACCCTTCAGTCAAATTGTTTATTGACTCAGATCAGTGCTGTGTTCTTCACTGAAGCTAAGGTTCCCACAGTAGGTCACTTACTGGGTTGACTCCTATTGAATGAAGTACCTTAGGTCCATCTGAGTTGACCTTGGGCCTGTTAATTGAATTAGGCTGACTTCAACTGGGTCAATTTGAAGTTGCTACAAGTCAAGCTGTATCAATTAAAGTCAGTTCAGGTCCTCTACAGTCAGTAAGACTTGTTCAAGTCAGGTCTAATTTCAATTTGACTTATGTTGAGGTCAATACAAGTCAATGTGATTCCTCTGAAGAAAAATATCTGGGGACTGATGCATCTAGGAAGATAGTGCACCTGTCTGGTATTGTCTATAACAGTCTCAAACCATTTATGAACAAGCCAAATATCTGGAGGGGGAGAAACACATCTTGGAGGTGCATTGGCTGAATTGAATTCAGATCATCTCAACAGTTTGTCAGGGTCTCCACAGTGTTTGGAGACAACTAGGACAGAGTACTTATGAGTCAAGAAGTCCCAAACATGCTTAGGAGAGCATCAGGGAGTAAAACTGTGGCAGGGAGGAGGGAGAGGTGTGGGCTGAAAGAGAACAGCCACATGGCAACAAAAGCAAGCAGACAATAGATAGGACTATGTATATAGAGCATGAAGAAAAAGAGATTGAGTTGATGGGTGCCCTCACTTTCAAGATATCTGAAAAGGTGTCCAAATCATGCTTATATCACTGGAACAATGGCAGTGGTGGCTGGGCCACATGAAAGGTACTTACATACATACTGTTGGGAAGGTCTTGTTGAGTAGATCCTAAATCCAAATTTGTGAGAGGCTATGTGTCAGTGGTTGAGATACCATGTGGACAATGTTGCGGGAGGAGTTACTGATATGTTTTGGAAGTCTCCTAAAATCTTCAGCAACTTTCCCATGGTCCAAAAAACTTGGCTGCCTTCTGGCTCCTTCAATACCTATTGGATGGACATGGAACCTTGTACTTTTCTCCCTCCTCCCAAAACATTGTCTACATGATATCTTGACCACTGACTTTTCTTCAAAGTGGAGACAAGGTTTGTTTTCAGTTGTGTTCATACCAGCCAAACCCTCATCCAAGTTCCTTGTTTTATGCAGAGTTACTACACTCAATGAGACTTATTGGATTATACCTAAAATGTGATGTGTTCATGCATCATGCCAAGATATTCTCTTTTTCATGTCAACACAGGGTAGCACTATGTAGGGCACATATCTCATTTGTTTTATACTACTACTCTCACTTTTTGGACTGTCAGTCATACTTAGCATCAGCCCCATGGCAGTATACCCCATGTTCCAATATGCCCAGCCATTCTAGAGATAATCTCATTTTTGTGTGTGCACTCCCACTGCACAAGCAAAGGCTGATGGAACTGTCCATTTGTCTGGTCTTCAAATTCACTTCTGACAAAAAGTCTGATGGTGGAAATATATGGTAGCTCATGTTGCAATTGAAGTTTTTTGACAAGGTAAATGCTGAGGCATGCCTACCTAGTTAAAATTGCCACAAGTTAGAAATACTATGGGTGATGCCAACTGACAGACCTCAAACTTCTGAATTACTCAAAAATGTGGGGCCTCATCTGGGCATGTTACTGAAACATTTGGATTGTCATGACATGACATGCCTAATTGAGGCATAGTGTAATCATCTTTACTTTTCCTTAGCATAGTTTTCCTCTTTTGGTCACTCTCTGGTTAGGGTTACACAGACACTTACATAGATGCTCTGCTTGGTCACCTTGTGCCACATTGACTCAGCATGCTTGCTGCAGCCAGCAGCATTTATCTCTCCCTGTTTGGCTTGTTCTACAACATTCCCTGGTACAAAAACTATAGGTAGTATAAATACCAGGCTCTCTTGTTGTAGTACACTCCAATCAAGTTCATTTGTTGCTTGTTGCACAGAAACTCCTTTCCCTCTCAACATCTATATCAGTTCTTGGAGTGACCAAGTACAATGTTTGTTGTTGGTGTTACACTTGAACTCAATTACCAATACTGCCTCACTCTGCTAGCTCCCAGGCATATAGGGAAACTATACCTGGACTCCAGGGTTAAGTAGCTTTGCCTTTTTGTTTGCTCTTCTTTACAAGATGCTGCCTTTAGTCTTGTCCACCTTTTGGCTGGTGATTGTGTCAAAGAAGAACCATAATCAGTAAACCTGCTATCCATCAAGGGTAGTGTGAAGGTGCAACCCACTGTAGGGGGTGGAAGCACATAGCATATAGTAGTTCCCTGACATCCAGGAGGTTGAAAGTGCACTACCATATATCTACTACTCATATGATACCTACATACAATACTTAATGACAGAGTACTGGCACAGAGGCCAGGAAAAATCATCAAAGTTTCCAAGATTCCTCAAATCAAAAAGTCAGAGTCAGTGGCTCCAGTTCTATGATGCTTGCTGTTTGTTGAGAAGGAGTCTCCCACTCCACCCACACTTCTAGCTAGATTGGTGACTCCATTCAAGCACCAGATCTTTGGTACTCCTGTCCCTCATCTTTTCCCCCTTGCTGAAGAGGTGGATCCAAACCTCCAAGGCTTTGTCCTACACATTTTGTACAATCTACAAAATAGACCCACTATCATTCCCCCTCATCACCCTTTCCTCTTGAGCAACAATGGAGCCACACAGGTTAACTGACAAGATGCTCAACTTTATGCAGCAGCTGTCTATGATGGTCAGCCAGCAGGTTGCCACCACCATCATTGCCAACCTCCCCCAGGCCCAGCAGGGCAGAACTGAAATAGTTGACCCCACCAAATGGGGCATTGCTGACCTGGATGGTGGTCCAAGTAGTGAAAAGTTTAAAAAATAGGCAATTTCTATGTGCCCAAAGTACTGAATTATAAATGATGAATCATATGCCACCCCTCATGTGAAAAACATTCTGTCTTTTTTTGGTTGAACATGCAATATGTAACAAAATATATTTGGACAAAAAACCATGAAAGAAATAATGTATTTTCACATCAAACTCATCATATCAAAAAATCCAGAGTTTTCAGGGGTGATTCTATCTCCAACAGAAACCCAGTGTTGACATGTATTCTTCAATGTTGACACTTCATGGTGAAACCTGCTGGCTGCACCAAATACTCCTTGCCTGGGTCTGTCCATTCTTGAGCCCCTCCTTCATTGGTAGCTCCATTGACAACTTGCAAGGCTTTGTGAACAATTCTTGGGTCTCATTTTCACTTGATGCCTTGATAGGCTTCTCAGTTGGTATGGAAATCAGGGTAGGGTTTCTAGTCAAATATGTTGTGTGACATCCTCAGCTGCCAAACCTTGAGCATATGAGTGGAACTGGGACTGTCTGGTAGGACAACATTTTCAGTTGTGCATCCTTTCACTCCCATTGTAAGCTTGCTCTGTAAGCCCCCAATTTACTTCCATTGAGTAAGAGTGTTGGCACAATTGAATTGGCTAATTTGTATCTCCAGATTCCACTGCTAGGCAGGGCTCATAACCTGATACAACCTGTAGGATTCTATAGAATACTTAGTAGTCACTAAATAGGAACTACCACTGGAGGCATTATCCAACACTTGAGCCACAAACAGTAAAAGAACATGAAAGAAAGAGATACTATGTTTAAGAAAATTAAATGTTTTTACCATGTTCTCTTTGTGTTTTGAAACATGGTATCTGCTTTTTCAATGTTTTATTTACTAAACATTGGTTTTTGCCCCAGTGTACAGTACTATGAAAAATGTAAGTGTGCACTACACACATACATATGTAATGTGGTGGCTATGCTACAGCACACCAGTTATTAACTCCAACACCTGGATATTCATGCCTTCAAGTTTAGGGATTGGGTTTGACTTGGGCTATGACATCCTTCATACAGCTACTGTTGGATGGCATGCAAGAAATGATGTGGGAGGTTTGCCATATGGTGATGGGAGTTGAACTAACTGTAATCAACTCAAGCTGCCTCATAGCAACTTCAAATGGACTCAATTGAAGCCAGCCTAATTGAATTATACTGGCCTGAGGTCAACTCAGATGGACCTAAGACACTTCATTCAAGTGGAGGACCTACTGTGGGAACCTTAGCTTCAGTGGAGAACCCAGCACTGGTTTGAGTCAATTAACAGTTTGACTGAAGGGTTCTAAATCAATCCAAGTCAAAGTCATTCTGGGTCAATTTCAGTCAACCCTGATTAATATTAGTCAATGTAGTCTATGCCAATCTAAGTCTACCTAGGTACTAATGTAGTTCAATGCTAGTCAAATTCAAGTCCACTTAAGTTGATGTAAGTCAATCTAGCTCAACCCTAGGTCATTTAGCCAATATAAATTGACCCAGATTGATTGAATCAACTTAGTTGGTTTCCAGGCAATCTGAGTTGATCTGGATAAGCTTGATGTGAATTTGAGTCATCTACATAGGTTTTCAAAGGTTTGGGCCAAATCCAGTGGCTGGATCCAAGTCTGAATGAACCTTGACCATGTACAGTGGCTCAAAAAACTGTCTGTGTGTTTGTGCATTTTTGACTAGCAGCCACTGTATTTTTTTTTACCAAGCCACTGTCTGCATAATTGATTCAAAGGAAAGCATTGTTTTGCTGTTGGCAGGCAACTTGCATGAAACTCTACCAAATCACAATGACCCATGCACAGGTCATCTGGTAAATATTTTTCATTCAAATTACACTGCAAATCACTAGCATCCTGAATTTGGATAAAAAATGAGCTGGACTATCCTTGTGAATGGAGGGATTTTTAGAAGAGTGTGCCTATAATATTTCTGGATATTTTCATCAAACAGAGGTTGATCCCACATGAATGCCACTAATTGAAACCATGATACTAGTTCATGCTTTGCAACCACAAATATATGACATTATTGTGCATGTATGTTAGAGTCAGTTGCAAGGAAGCAAAAAGTAGATATCAAGGTTGATCTAAATCTGTTCATTTGACCTAGGCTTGCTTAAGATATAGAATGATGGAAAAGTGTTATATCAATCCAATTCAAACTCAGGACATAAATTAATCTGGATTGATCCAATGTTGGGCTGAACTGATTCAGACTAACTCATATTGACCCAGGTTGAACATGAATGGTCCCAGGTTGACCCATATTGACTCATATTGAAATTGACTCAGATGGGCCTCAGACCCCTTGATTTATTTGCATCAATGTAAATCAATGCTGGTCAACCTGATTCAATCTAGGACAATTCAATGACCTGCTGTGGGAACCCTAGCTTCAGTCAAGAGTTCAGTAATCCAACAACAGTAGATTGATCTGAGTTACCATGGGTAAGTTCAATTGACTCAGCTGACCAGCATTGGTTAGCTTGGTCTATTTGACTCACATGCATTTGAACCCGATCACCTTGCCTTGAGTTGATTCAAATGGTTTGGAACTGAGTTAAATTGGCCTTGATTGGCTCCAACTGGCTTGCATACACTTTAGCCAAGGTAAATTGACTGCAGGTAACTCACAACAACCTGTATTGTTACCTTTGTTTGAGGTCAGTTAAACCCTGGACTGAGTCAATTAAGGTCATTTCAAGTCCACAGAAGTCAATCAGGCAAAAAGCAGTTCAATTTCAGTTGAGGTTATCTGAGCTAAATTGATTCAACATAGTTGGTCTGATCCAGCTTGATTCAACCCAAATTGAATATCAAATTAGTCTGACCTTGATTGATGTAGTAATGATTCAAGGCAGTCAAGGGCCTTCCAACTCAGTTTAAGTCAAGGGAAAATCAAACCAATTGTTACCTTAGGAGAAGTATGGCTAGTCATCACACAGACCAAAAGTGTCAATTTGGTTCAATTGTGCTAAGATGGCTTCAGCTACATTTGACCACCTGACATCATTTGACTTTGTTGACTTTGAAACATTTGGAGTACCTACATCAGCATTTGGACTTCCTACATCAGCATTTGAATAACTCCACAAAGACTACTGTTAAATCTGAATGTTAACTATTTGGAGTTCTTTATGAATGCAAGACAAGAAAAAGATGCCAATTTCACCACATCCACTCCAAAGGGCAGAAAAATGATATGAGCTACCTGGAAGTCCAGCATTTCTGTACAATCATGATGACCATGGCACAAGAGTGTGGTATGCACTGTTTAAGTAGTTGTTGCACTGAGATGGGTTGGTGATACTCACCTTCCCTGACTGTCCCCTTTTCTTAATAGAATGCTTGTCACAACTTGACCTTGATTTTCTTTCAAGCCCTTGATCACCTTGGCATGTGCTTGGTGGAAAGAGGCCTTTGCTGAGGGAGCTGGCTGGGTACTGCTTGGTAGGCATGGATAGTTGCAGACAGATGATGGTTGTGAAAAGCTTTTAGACAGAAAAGAGTTAAAAATGAAATTGGAAGCTTGTTTCTATGTGTGTGGTAGAAAAGTGGACTCTTTATTGTCTGAGGAGATGACTTTCTGCTTGTGAAGTTGCTTGATGATGTTGAGGGACTCCAGAAAGAAGAGAAGAATGTAATAAAGGGAAGGTGGATGTAAAGATGTGTTGAATGGATGAAAAATGCAAGTCTGGTCTCCCTGGATTCAGTGGGAATGCTACATCAGCAACAGACTTTGCTAATGGGATCCAAGGGACTCTGGATCAACAATTGCTATAGCTTTGGGGAGTGTGAGTAACCATAGATTCAGTGTGAGGTATAAAGGTACACAGTACCTAGAGTCCAGTGTGAGTAACCAGAGGCTGTCAACACTGGACTTGACACACTAAGTGTGATGTAAGTAAACAAATGTAAACAAGTGAAAGGGAATGCACCATAGTGGCAGCAATAAGGCTAAGAGAGCCTGAAAAAGGGTAATCAGCAGTAAAGAGATGGGCAATCAAATGGTAGTACATGTAAGTCCTGAAGCAATAGAGTGGAGGTGGAAATCACTGCAAGTAACAACTTGTACAATAATATCATGCTTGCTCAATTTCCAAGTATAAACTAGTATCATTTTTTCAGTTATTGGTCTCACATGTCCTTTCAGCCTCCATTTGAATCCTCCAAAAGTATTGTGGGGCTCTTTCTTTCAAAAATTACTCCATCATCCATTCCAGTGTCTTGTGGTTAGCACTGTATGTAGCACACAATCAAAAGATGATGTAAATAAAACTATGTCACCAGGATATTCCAACTCATTCTTGATCCAAAGTCAGTATGCATCTTGCTATTCATAGTGTAATTTGCACAAAAAATGTGTATTTGGTAGAGTTTCATCCAAGTTAGCTGGCTAACAACTGCCAACACCACAATAATAATTGCCCTTGCATCAATTTTGCAGACAGTGGTTTGTTAAAAAAGGTCAGGGTCAAGTTTGACCCAGAGTTGGATCCATTTATTGGATTCAGCCTGTGCTTACCTTTGACCTGGGTTGATCTAGGTTGAGTCAAGCTGATCTGGATTAAGCCAGATTCACCAGGGTTGACTTAATTGAGCTGAGGTGATCTAGATTAACTTGCATTAGCTTATGTAAGTTGACCACTGTGGAAATACCCATGTTGGAGCTTGAATATGTTGGGCTTGTAACCATTTAGTAGAGGAGAATAAGGTTGATCCAAGTAGATTCAGACTAATTTGAATTGATTTAGAACCCCACAGTTAAACTACATCAATATAGATCAATTCTAGTAGGCTTGAATCAATTTAATTTGTCTTAGTTAGCTTGTCTTACTTGGATATTTGAGTACTGGATTTGCACTGAGGCTGAGGTTCCTATGGTAGATTGTTAGGTTGACTTACATAGATTGACCAGCCTTGACCTATGTTGATGTAGAGCCATTGCAGAGGCTTGAATCAATCTCAAGCTTGACTTATTGATCAGGACTGTTGTAAGGTGCTCAGGGTACAAAAAACAATGTTTAGTAATGAAAATATTGGGGGAGCAGATACTGCAAATGTTTCAAAACTCAAAGAGACCATGGTGAGAACATTTGATCTTCTCAAACATCATATCTGTTTCTTTCATGCTGTTTCATTGTTTGTAGATCAAAGATTAGATAATATTAGCCTTGAGTGGTGGATCCAATTGTTCAGATTGACCTGTATACATATACTCTTTGGTTACTCATACTGGACTCTAGCCTGGTTCATTTTCAAGCTCCCTAGAGCTGCAGGAGTTGATTAGGATTCCCTCAGATCCCTTGTACCAAGTTTGTTGCTGAAAGGCTTCAAAACCTGGATTCTAAGCCTCATATTGCAACAACTGCTGCTCAGATTGTCCCCAAACCTTTTGTCTGTTGAATTCTTCAGCCCAGGTAACCCCTAATTTGACCTTCTGCAAATTCTCAATTGCTGTGGATCATGTCCAATAGTGCCTGTTGCTTTTTTGCCTCCTATCTGCAACATGACATTTCCTACCTTCCACAAAGATTCCTCAAACACCCCATTTTGCTTTTGAAGGTCCCCATCCACCTATATACAGTGAGTGAAAAAACATGTGCAATGTTTGGCTGTTTTGTACAAAGTCCGGTGTAGCGCCATGAGGCGTGGGAATCTTGCTTAGCCTTGGTGAGATGGATGTTAGTACTCGCTCTTGGCTACAGAATGGTCCAAAGGTCATGTGATTTGGCGCAGTAGTCATTGAGATATGTCAATTATAAAACAGCTACACCATTGCACATGTTTATTCACTTTTGGGATGGCAGTAAAATCTGAGTCAAATGAAGTGATAATTGTGGTTGTTTGGTCCTGCAAACAGAGATACACATATAAACATTATGTCTGAGTTTGAATAAGTTCACACACTTCTTTATTTCCAACCTCTACCACCATGAGATCTATCTCCTCCACTCAAAGGAATACTATCCTGACTATGCTTGATTCTGGTCATTCTCCTGCTTCTATTGCCTCCAGTACTGGCCTACATCACTCTACCATCTCTAGGCTTTGTTCCAAGGAGTGTTCCAGCCTGCAAAAGTCCACTGGAGGTCATCCATCCAAGCTTTCCCCTGCTAATGTCTGCCATGCCATCCATCTTATCTCTACTCAGAAGGCAGACAATGCAGTCCAGGTGACCAAAACTCTCACCAATGTCATCAACCAGCCCTTCCACCCAAATACTGTCCACCAGCACCTGAAGAAGACTGGTATGAAGGCTGTGGTAAAGCAAAAATGACCTATCCTCTCTGCCAAGCATCACAAGGCAAGGTTAGACTTTGCCTATGCTCACAAAGATTGGACTTTGGAGGACTGGAAGAGGGTGGTATGGTCTGATGAGACCAAAATTAATCATCTGGGGTCAGATGGGTGCAAATGGGTGTGGAAAAAGCCAGGGGAGAAGCTGAATGATAGGCTGGTAGAGGGGACACTGAAGTTTGGAGGGTCTCTCATGATGTAGGGCTGTATGACTTGGGAGGGTGTTGGGTATGCCACCACAATTGATGGTAGGATGGATGGAGACCTCTACCTCCAAATTTTGAAGGATGAATTACAAGATTCCCTTCAGTATTATGGTCTTCATCCTCCTGACATCATCTTCCAGCAGGACAATCACCCCAAGCACACCTGCAAGCAGGTCAAGGAGTGGCTAGAAGAGCAGGATTTTAGGACTATGGTATGGCCTGCACAGTCCCCTGACCTCAACCCCATAGAACATGTCTGGGGTTACCTCAAGAGGAGGCTTGCAGAGTATGAGCATCCCCCCAAGGGAATACTGGAGTTGTAGGAGAGGACTCAGGTGGAGTGGAACAATATACCAGCTGAGGAGTGTCAGAAGTTGATTGAGAGCATGCCTAGGAGGGTTGAGGCAGTGCTTAAAGCAAAAGGAGGCTATACCAAGTACTGATATTCCCCAAATACCCCTCACTTTTCAAAAGTGGATAAGCATGTGCAATGGTGTAGCTATTTTATGATTGGCATATCTCAATGACTACTGCACCAAATCACATGACCCTGGGACCATTTTGTAGCCAAGAGCAAGTACTACCATCCATCTCACCAAGGCTAAGCAGGATTCCCATGCCTCATTGTGCTACACTGGACTTTGTACAAAACAGCCAAACATTGCACACATTTTTTCACTCACTGTACCATGTTGCAAGTTGATCTGTTGGGTATATAAAGAATGCTGTACCTCTGGGAAGTTCAAGGCAGTTGTCAGTGCACCAGACTTTCTTCAAGTCATCATTCATCATCCACATATCTGGTCTCACTAAAAACATGTTTGGTGAGCTCTTCACATCAAGGACTTTCCATCAAAACCTGCCAGTTTTTTTTTGTTTTCATTCAGTCAATCACTTGCAATCAAGGCATATTTGTGAACAGACCATCTGGGCTACATCTTGACAATTCCTCTATCAACCCCATATAAATATGATATCACTGGGTTTCCCTGATGCCTTCCAGCTGCCTATATTATCTATTCACACACCCATTGTGTTTTTCACTGCCATCATTGACCATGCTTCAGGCATGTCCCCAGGAACAGACCCCTTGCATTGAGCCTCTCTCTGGCACAATTACTCCACCTGCAGCAAAGAGACTAAAGCCCACCTTCACTCCAAAGGCCTCTGGAGGCTTGTGGCTGGTACAGAGACTTTCCCCACTGTTGCTGGTGATGACAAGGAAAATAGGACATCAAAGCAGACAAAGCAGCAAGTGAGAACATGCTAGCCTTAGCAACTGGCCAGAGAGTTCAGTGGACATTAAGACTGTCCAAGACAGATCCTGATGACCTTCCTGTTGTAGTTTTGTGAGACCAAGTCATGGTGACTTGACATTGATGACTAAGGGTGGAGCTGCATCTTCTCAAGGCACTGCTGGGGGGTTTCTTTGATACAGGGCTACATGCTCTTGACTGCAACCTAGTGTGCTGTCCAATTCATGCCTTTTTGGATGATGATCTTCCCTTCTCACAATATTTTGTCAATGTTGATCTCCATGTCTTCAATGAAGTATACAATCCATTGGGATGACATATTTAGGGATGGTGGAGGCATGTCAGAAAGTGGTGGGTCCATGTGGTGTGGCTGTAAGGGAGTTCAATATTGAGCATATGAAGGGTGAAGTTGATGTCACTGGTGGCGAGCATTATTCTGTGAGCATGTCACAGGTATTTTAACTTGGATTGAGTCATTAGCACTGATTCTGAAAAAATATATTGAACTGTGGGGTATGTCATTGTTATTGGGTATGTTGTAGGTCTACTGGAGATCAATTTAACTCAGTCAAAGTCTATACAATTCAGTTGGAGTCAATTGGGGCTGATCTAACTCAGTACAAACAATGATTGAGGTCAGATCAACCAAGTCAATCAGTCCCAGCTGGCCAAATGTGGCCTGGGTCATCTTAGCACAAGTGAACCAGATTGACATTTTCATTTTTGGTCTTTGTGATGGCTATCCACACTTGTGCCAAGGGTTTCACAACTGCTCATCAGGTTCACCAGGATTCATTCAATTTGATCAACATTGTTCTGCATTGATGTAGGTTGACCAAAGAGTCTTAGTTCCATCCATCTAAGCCAAATTGTGACCATCTAGGTCAACTGGGTCAAATGCACTTGATCCAAGTAAATTTAAGTCAACCTATGTAGGTTGATTTGAGCCAATTCAAATTTGACTTTGATGCAAAGTCAACAGGTCTGAAGGGAAAACCAAGTGTCACAAATACACAGGCACATTACACAATCACTCTTCACTATAAATAGGTAATCTCCCATAGGATTGACCTTGGTTGACTCAGATTGACTTGGATTGAGTTAAATTGGCTTAAATGGTCCTGGGTTGACTCAGATTGACTCAGGCTGACTGACTCAGATGGACCTGAGACTCCTCAATCAATCTGAATCATCTAGGTCAATGGAATGACCTACTGTGGGCACCTTAGCCCCAGTGAAGAGTTCAGTACCCAAACAGTTAAGTGATCTGAGTTAACATGAGTAAGATAAATCGACCCAGGTTGACCAGCGTGGATCTCTGCTGGTGAAGGGTTCCAAATAAGTCTTTATCAAAGTCTTATATAAAGTCATTCTGGGTCAATTTGAGTCAACTTGACTTACATGAGCAGAATAGGGGAATGATTTATGTAGATTGACCCAGATTGGCTTCATGGGTCAGGTTTGGTCAATTGTCTGAGTCAGCCAAGTCAATGTAGTCTATGTCAATCTAAGTTGTGTTAATTGTTACACTACATACACTTCCTTTCCCATAGCTTCACATGCTTTTGCTTATCTTGCCATTTCATTTTCTGAACAGACTTCCATTTCTGTTACTCACAAGTACCCTCACAGTCTCCACAAGTCCTCATTTCCTTATCCAATATCCTTACTTCCATTTATCCCTATTTGGACTCACTTCATACTGCTGAGTTATCATGACTCTAGCACTCTGTTTTAGGATGCCAGACCCTGACATATGTAAACATCACTCCTTAGCCCAGTGTTACATCACTGTTGAGTGCCATGTATCCTGCCTTGTACATACACAGAGGATTGTACAGTTTTCTTTACCAAACATTGGTTTTTGTCCCCTGTGCACCTTATAAGGATCAATCCTGATCAATCCAGGTCAAGCTTGAGATTGATTTAACCCTCAGCAATGGTTCTAGATCAATATAGGATCTAAGTCAACCTAATAATCAGGTCACTTCACTGTTTGAGTACTGAACTCTCCACTGAGGCTAAGGTTCCCACAGTTGGTCATTGGGTTGACTTAGATTGATTTAGATTGATTGTCAATTTTAAGTCAGCCTAGAATAACTTGAGTTAATGGACTCTAGGTTAGTCTGACTCAATCTAGATTGATGCAGCTCAATTCAGTCAACTCCAGTAAATCTGAGTTAACCTAGATCAATTTGACTCAACCTACAGTGACTCAATCAACCCTTTCAGTGTTTTTCTGTTTTGTATTGGAGGTGATGCCAAAAATCAGGGGAATTCTGTACAATCTTGCAGGTCTCCATGTAGGATAGCCCTGTGCTGTGGCTTGAAGATGGTACCTTGCTCAAGTTGTTTGGCTTTGCTTTGGCTAGGATATTGCATGTTTAATCAGGACAACCTATTGATAGCCCTTCATTTTTTCACATATTTTCTGAGACAAAATTGTGAAATGCTAGCAGTGTAAAAGGTCAATTCAGTTAATATAGACTGACCAACATCAATTGAGTTGACTCAGTTGAATGCTGGCAAATCTTATGAGGTTAATCTGGTGAGCTGTACATGAGTTTGAGTATTGATGCAGGTTTGTGAGGGGTTTGGGCCAAATACAATAGCCAGACCCAAGTCTGACTCAAACTTGACCCTGTCCTATTTTTACCAAGCCACTGTCCACATAATTGATGCAAAGGCAAGCATTGTTGTGGTGTTGGCAGACAACCTGGATGAAACTCTACCAAATCATGATGACCCACCCACCTATTACTCAGTAAATATTTTTTGTTCAGATTACACCATGAATAGGCAGCATACTGACTTTGGAACAAAAATCAGCTGGAGTATCTGGGGATGGAGAAAATTTCAAAACATGGGACCTTGATAATTCTGGATTTATTCATCAAACCAAGGTTGGATCACATGAGAATGCCCCTAACTGAAACAATAATGCTAGTTCATGCTTGGCAACTGCAAAAACATGACATTATCACTTCAGGTAACCCTTTTCTGTAAGCATTTAGGCTGAATAGTTTCTCCAAATCTAGCAGGCTAAATGCCTCCATGACTAAGGTCATCCCAGGGACATCCACCTATTTTCCCAGGGAAGTGCATGGTTCTAGTGCCCTGGGATAGACCATCAGTCATTGGATTTTCCACTTTCCCTGGCTTCAGATATCCACTTATATGGGACATCCCATAACTTCCTAGAGTGACTGGGCTCCCTGGATGAAAAAATTACTGTAATTTAGCACTGGCACTGTTGTTTATGAAGAGATTATCATTATCATGATCAGACCACATTCCCTTCTAGTATACATGTGTACACAGAATGAAAATCTGGCTGACAATGTCCATTTTCTTACCTCTGAACTGTGATACATTTGTGTACATACATATGTTCTCCTGGCAGCACAACTGCTTTGTGTTGAAAAGCACCAGACACTCCAGTGGCTAGTCACCCAGGCTGGAGGAAAACTCTGGAGCTCATCTCCTGAAACTACACCTGGCCTGGAATGACCAGGTCAGTGAAAGATTATGTAGTGTCATGCCATAGGTGTCAAATGGCAAAAGGGTCTTGAAAACCACCAGCAGGAAAGCTGCTACAAATGTACCTTCTGGGCCCCAGCAAGACATCACTGTTGACTTCATGGAGGCACACAAGGCACAAGGGTTTAACAACATCATGGTGGTGGTTGACCAGTTCTCCAAGGAGGTGACTTCATTGCAGATGCTGAACTCTTTTGTGATCATGTGTGGTCCCAACATGGCCTTCCCACATCAGTGGTCATGGACAAGGCCCACAGTTTGCTAGTTCCTTCACTCAGGAACTCTCTCACATGCTTGGGATAAGACCTAAACTTTCCACTGCTTTCCACCCACAGACTGATGGGCAAATGGAGTGCTTAAATCAGGAGTTGCAGCAGTACCTCTGACTGTTTGTCAATGATCAGCAACACACATGGCCATCCTGGCTCAAGATAGCCCAGTTCTCATACAATGTCAAGCAGCAGGAGTCAACAGGGTGCTCCCCCTTTTCTGTCACCTGCACTTATTCTCCTCATATGGGGGTGGAACCCTCTCCATCCAAGGCAGACTCTGCCACCAAAGCAGCCAACAACATTGCCAAGGTTCTGGAAAAAACTAAGCAAGCCCTGGCTAAGGCAGCAGACTGTATGGTGGAACAGGTGGACTCCTCTAGGTCAGAGGCCCCTGACTATCAGGTGGGGGATGAGGTTTGGTTGGACACCACTCATGTCTGAATGGATGGTCACCCCTCTCAGAAGCTCACAGAGAGGTGGGTAGGCCCATACAAGGTGGTGGCTGTCAAGCCAAATGTGGTTGAGCTTCACCTCCCCAAAACCCTTTGAATTCACCCAGTTGTCAATGTCTCTCAGGTGAAACCATATTGGGGCCCCCTGGAGGGGCAGAAGTGACTTGACCTGGACCAGTGGTGGGTGTTGAGGACCAAGATGAGGAGTTTGAGGTGGACTACTTGGTTGATTATCATCTCAAGAGGGGCTGCCTGGAGTTCCTGGTCCACTGGAAGGGGTACCAGGACATGGATCACACCTGGGAGCTAGAAGGCAACTTGAAAGGCTCCCCTGACAAGGTTGCTGACTTTTACCACTCTCACCCTTCTGCACCTTGCAAACTCAGGGGGATCACCTCTGACCAATCTCCTCACTCCTCCACCCCTATGAAAACCTCACCATCACTGCTGCTGTCTCCTGTCACCTGGAATTGACCCCTAAGGAGGGGATGGGGTTATGAGACAAACATTTTCTTTTCTTTCCTCATCTTATCTACTCTCCCTGTCTTTTGTCTCTCCCATTTTATCTCTGTCTTGTCTTGTCTAATCTCCCTTTTATCTTATCAGGATCTAGTCTGGTCTAGGCCAGCCTAGACTCCTGCCCCATGTTTGCCTTGTGCTTCCCTTCTGGGCCAGGGCTGGGCTGCTCTGCTCCACTGTGACATCACTCTGATGTTATGACTATGTCATACCCTGGACCCTGCCTTGTGTTGTCCTCATGTCATCCTCACCTACACCTCATGTACTATAGGATACATATATAGTGGACCTCAATGGCCCAGCTAGCTCCAAGCTAGTTCATTTGGGTTCTGACACCTAAAGCCCCTGCTTCCAACTCTCTCCTTACTAGTCTGGTTCCTGTCTGGTGAGCCTATGACACTTGTTGTTTAGGTCTCATCACACAGGGAGCCTTCACATGCAATGCCTACTTCAACATCACAAATATCACTCAATATGATTGCATCCTCAGGATCCCCTTCCTCCAATTGCATGGCATGCAATTAAAATTTGATATGAATACAATAGAGGTTGGGGGTACTACCATCCCCACACTCACAGAACTGGATATATCTGGTTCTGTGGAAATCAACCACAGGAGAAAGGATGGCATAAGGAGATGCTGTCCTTGACACTGAAAAGTGCCTGACTACCTGGTGGGGCCATACCAACAAGGAACAATCCTGGCCCCACAATGCCTCACCAAGGTCTTGAGGTACATACATACTAATATACTAGTAGCTTGCCAGACTACTGATGATACCTACAGAATCCTCTTCCTAGTCCTCTGCCTGAAGCCCAACCTTCTTTACCAGCTCTCAATGACACTCACAGCTTTGGTCTTTCCACAAAGACTATAAAAGCATGCTTTGCTTCCTGTCCAGGATTCATCTAGAGTTGGACATTGATCCAATTTAATTCACTCAGTGAGTTAGAAGCAATGGTATGGAATCATTTCATGGAGAAAGGTGTGTTCCCTACTTACATACTGCCATTGTGAATGAAAAGTTGACTCCCCTCCATCTGCAAATGCTTTCACCCCCAGATTCATTCAAGCATTGTTGTTCCATTGCCCCTTCAAGTGCACTGCCATCAAACTCCCCTACAGCCCACCTAATGTGTCCCACCACCTCCATATTCCACCCTTCCTGGTACCCTTGACCTTCCCTGTCATTCTCAATGTCATCTATATTCTGAGTTTCTCTGCACCCCCCCATCCACACTTGTCAGCATCAAATGTCTATCAGCAAATATTGTGTGCCTTGCATCATCATTCAGCTTTGATAGAACATGTACCCACCCTTCTGCTGTCAAAGACAAAAATGATTGCCTTTGCCTCACCTGCCATTTGGTAACTGATCTCCACCTGTCTTTTTAATAGAATGTTTACTATCTTAATTCTGCTGTACATTCCTAGGATGGTGACTGTGAGCAGTGGTATGTGATAGCTCTTTCTTCTGTTCTTTGTGTGTGATTTCTTTGTGTTACACTTCTTATTTTTTTCTGCTGCATTCACCCTCATCATTTTTCTAATTACCACTGGGTGTATGTAGTATATGAGGAAACAAATAATACTCAGGAACATTATTATTTTGTGATGAGTTTGAGACAAGAGATCATTTTCTGGTATGATAAGGGGAAATTTCCATATTAAGACATCACAATTGAGTTGGCAGCATGGCAATGCCATTAGCACATACTCCTTCTTCACTTTGCTCCACCACCATCCCTCACAATGCTTCTGTTGCTGTCAAGTTTACCCCTCCCCACAGATCAGCAACATTGAAAGGTGAATAATAACTCTGAATCCCACCTCTGTCATCCAGTGAGCACAAAGGTTGTGCAAACAAAGTATTTCTGATCCCTTCTAGAACCAGCATGTCCCTGCTATGAGATTTATTAGCATTCAGCCATATTTCAAGCCCTTCCCCCACCACAGTGAGTATATGGTATCATGAAAGTCCCATTTTATCTGCCCTATGATTATACCATGCTATAGATGTGGTTATGATATTGTCATTGCTCATTTCAGCATTATTTTACTGACTGCCAGTCATAGATTGTGTGGATGGTATTACCATATGCCCCCCCAGTTTTTGATGTTTACAAGGAGTTCACTCACCTGCATTGTGTGTCAGCATCTGATGTTGGGCACTGCTCTCCAATCTGCCTGCAACATGGCCACCTTGCACAAAATCAGGCCATGCCTCATGTCCATCCCAAGAAATTATAAAAGTATGCTCAGGTTTTTATGCTGGGTGAAGATGAGCATGGTTGACAGTTGACATCATGCAGACAATGGATCTCACAAAAGGGTAGTAATATTGAGACAGACAGTTGGCCACCTTGTTTTCTGACCACTTGACATATATGATCTCAGTGTTGAACCATGACAAGTAGTCCATCCAGTGCATCTGTCAGCTGGATAGGCATTGTTGCATGTGGAGAAACTGGAGGGCTTTGTGGTCTGTGATCACCTTGAAGTGGAAGCCAAGGAGTTTGTCCTCCCACTTCAATAGTGCCTTGAGGATGGCAAGGGTTTCTTTCTCTCTCAAATATCTGATAGTTGTGTTGGGCATCCATGAGCTTCTTCAACATGAATCCTGCTGGATGACATCCTTGCCAGGTCAGGTCTTGGCCATACAGCACCCCTATTCCATATAGTGATGCATCACAAACAAGCTAGATGGGCTCATTTGATTTTGGGTCTATTGGTCATAGGCAGATATTTACAGGCAAGGTCCTTGATTGCCTGGAAGCATCTATCATGAATTTCATGCCAGAGGAATGGGTGACCATTCCTCTGGATTCCTGTTAAGGGCATCATGTATGTGGATACATCTGGCATGGATGGTGCCAGCTACTTGGCCAGGCCTATGGGCTATTGTATCTCATTCAGGTTCCTGGGCTTCCTCCAATTGCAGATGCAGGCCATCTTGTCCTCATCCACATGAACTCCTCTGTCATTGATTATGTGGCCAAGGCAATCTAGTCTCTTGGCAAATAGGTCAACCTTATCCCTTTCAAGATAGAAATTGGCCTTCACAAGTGCATCAATCACAAGGGACACATGTTCCACATGGTCCTCTATTGTGTCATTGTACACAAATGCATTGTCTAAGTATGCATGTACTATCCTAGCTATATACTCTTGCAATGTCACCATTATCAACCATTGGAAGGTGGCTGGGTGCATTGCAGTCTCCTTGCTGCATGACATGACTCAGGAAGGTGCCAAAGACAGTTGAGAAAGCCATCTTTGGGATGTCATTGGGGTCAATTCTGACTTGTTCATATGCATTTGACAAGTTGATTTTTGAGTGATACTTCACTTGTGTGATGTCCATCCTAATCTGGTCTTGATCAGGGAATGGGGTGACATCCTTGACTGTGTTGTCATTGTGCTTTCTGCAGTCAATAACCATCCTGAGTTTCCCATTCTTTTTTGGGATGCAGAGCATGGGGGCTACTTGCAACACACTTGCTCTCTCCCACCATCCAGCTTTCATATATAGTTGGATCTTTTCTACCAGCTGAGGTTTCAGCAAGTCCAGGAAGCATGGCAGATGGTAGGTGTAACACATACCCTTGTCAATCAAGGGTATGCAGTGATTTACTTCTTGGAGTGGTGGCATCTTTGTGACCACTCCCTTCATACCATCCTCATATTTTGTATACAGTTCTTCCCTCAGATGAGGAATATCCTTGTCTGAGTATTTCTGGAGCTTCATATGTGCAAGTGTAGCTTGCTGTTCACCCCCAAGTGCCAATGTACATATGTACCTGTAGGTATCCACAGGGTGTCAATAAGTAGGAATAGATCTAAGTAATAGATGTACTCACCCATAGTCTGGCAAGCTACTGAGGGATTAGGAAAATTATCTAGTACTAAGTGCGATGCAAAGAGATTACATAAGCTAGCAAACACATGCCAACAATGGCCAAGTGTAACAGGGAGGCAGTAAACTTTGTCAGCATCTATCCATCCACAACCACATGCCATGTCTCCACTCACATACTATGAACCCAGGTGCAACAGGGAGGCAGTGAACATGGTCAGTGTCCATCCACCACCACCTGCCATGACTTCACTCACATCCTATGAACCCAAGTGCAACAGGGAAGTAGTAAACATGGTCAGCATCCATCCATCCACCATGACATGCCATGACTCCAATCACAAACTATGAACCCAAGTGCAACCAGGAGGCAGTGAACATGGCCAGCATCCATCCACCACCACCTGCCATAACTCCACTCACAAACTATGAACCCAAGTGCAACAGGGAGGCAGTGAACATGGTCAGCATCCATCCACCATCACCTCCCATGACTCCACTCACTGGCTATGAACCCAAGTGGAACAGGGAGGCAGTGAAAATGGTCAGCATCCATACATCACCACCTGCCATCACTCCACTCACAAGCTATGAGCCCATATGCAACAGGGAGGCAGTGAACATGGTCAGCATCCATCCACCACCACCTGCCATGGCTCCACTCACATCCTATGAACCCAAGTGCAATGGGGAGGCAGTGAACATGGTCAACATCCATCAACCATCCCAGGCCATGGATGCACTTACAAACTGTCAACCCAGGAATGATTGAAATGTAGCAGCTATATTCAGTGTGAATGATCCAGCAATGCCTTCAATCCCACATACTCTCTATGAACTAATCAACATCTTATTCATAGAATTACCCCATCCCTCACATATGGAAACCACAGGGAAAGGTAAGATGCATGGACACCAGGTTGAATCTCATCTCCCTCAGTTTTCATGCACTTCTTCAAAGACCTGGCATGCATTAGTACACTTGAAATGTTCAACTCTGTCACTTACTTCATTATAGCAAACTCCATGCACAGCTCCATGTTGGATGGTTGTGTTGATATGAGGAGCTGCTGCAACCCTTCCTCCTTCAATGCATTTGCTGTGCATGTTAGCAAGGGTGTACACTCAGCCCCCTCTCTTTGCATTCCTGCCATGATTTCTCATGCACTCTGCCATGCCATAAGACATTTTGCACTGACCAGTGAGTGAAAGATAGTCTCTAGGTGGGAACCTTTCCTTATTCAACCAATCCTTGACCCTCCTAAGGCAATCATCCAGGATCCCCTTTTCTACCACTGCAGCTTCATTCAATGCATCTTCCCTTCATCCATCAATTCCTGGATAGCTTCAAGTTCTAAGGTGTCTGCCTTTGTTAGCAGCACAATTACAGGCACTGTTCAGAACAACACATTTACAAGATCAATACAATCTGTGTGAAATACACACTATGACCTGTATCACACTCCTGAAAAAACTTCTTTTCAGCAGCCATGACCATCCTGTGGCCCTCATTCAAAGGAATGCAAAACCTACACCAATAATAAAACCCAGACCAATATGCTCATAAATCAATAATGACATTACCATATGGCATGGATTCTCTCATTCAACATGGTTGTCTTAGCATGATCCCTCACAAATTTCTTCATGATGTCAAACTGCTCTTCACTTCCAGCCTCAAATCCACATGAATCCCAGATTACTCTGGAAGACCAGCTCATCCCCAATGTTGTGGTAACTATGCTAGATACCTTCAACATATATCACATAAATTCATGGAGTAATCTCACCATCAACACAACCTGCACTACAGCAGCATCCACCTGAATATAGCAGAACATGTGATCAACCCCAAGAAAATACTGTGTGGCATACATACCTTCTCTCCTTTTCTGTTGGAGACCTCTGATTGATCTGTGGTGTTACAGACCCTCTTCAGGATCATTGTTTTACCTGCATTCACCCTTCCCATCACAAGAATACAAAAACAATGGATACAATCAATGTGTTCTTCAGCTTTCACAGGATGTAAGCAATAGGGAAGGGGTGAAGAGGGTGGCCCTAGTTGTTAATGCAGTTAAACCTATCTCATTGGCCATATGCAGAACACTTACCTGGGGTTACTTCTTCAGCTGGTGCATGTAAGGCAACATCCACATTGCCTTTGGGATGATGCAGACCCATAGATTGAAGGTCAGTAAGTGCTGGAGTAAGAGTGCCTGTACTGGTTGGCAGAGAACCTAGCCAAATAGTAGCTAAGCACACCAAAGCACATAAAAGCACATATAACCACCTTGAGTAAGGGTGGGAACAGGAATGTCCACATGTCCAGCATCAAGGGAAGTAACTGGGTGAGTGATATTGATTGCTGTGGTATCATGAATAACCCCATTGCCTGAGGGAGAACTAGAGTCTTGAATGGTCACTTCAGTTGGTGCATATGTCAATGTCAGTACTGATGGGATCATACTGGGTTGTGTAGCTCCAGTGGGAGTGAAAACCAGTCTAACATCTCTATCATCACTTGGGGAAGGTGGCTGCTGACAAAACCAGAATCCACTGAAACACCCAGGTGCCATGAATAATAAGAAGACAATGTTGTCCTAAAGTTGTATGAGACAGTAAGTGCATGGTTTGAGTTGGAGATGGATGTGTGGAAAAGGTGTGGAGCTGCAGAGTGGAGTTGATCAATATGAAGGTGCTTATTGATACTTGGGAAATGCCATGGTTGTGGCCTTTTATACCTTGCTTGCACTGCAGCCAGTATTTGTATTTAATATATGGCATTGGATGCCATGGATAATGTACATGGAATATAAGTTAGTTGTACATGAAATTGGAGGCTTTATTAGGAGTGCACAAGACTGATTTTTTTTGGCCCTGAACATCTGGTGTTGTGGTTAGTGAGAGAATGTGTGTGGGTTATGCATTGCTTACTTAGATCTGCCTTTTCTTCGAGGCATTCACACTGGCTTTGGGATCCAAGTAAGCAGGGATTTTTCTTTTTCTGGGGCTGTTATGAATGGTGGGAGGAGTAGTGTTGCCCAGGCCCAGCTCAGCTCAAAAGCTGTGGCTTGGGCCTGGCTTCTGAGGGCTCATGGCCCAAAAAATATTTGGCCAAGCTGTGAGCTGGGCCAGGCCCTGTATGGGGTTTGGCCCAGCTTGAGGGGTATCATAAAATATTACAAGTGTGTAGCTATGGATATACCTATGCTACATAAATGGTGCTACAGCACACCCTCTTCTGTACACACCATGCATTGATTATGGCCTAGGGGGCTTCCTGGAAGGTCCAGGATGTAAGGAGAGTGTGGACAACATGTCATAAATGTTGCAGGGAGTGCACTGGCATTGTGATCAATGATGAGCTACATGTGAGTACAAGTGCAACATGACTTACCAAATTGGGCATTGGTACCAATGGTGCCGCATTCATGACTCGAGACTGATCGAAAATCATTACCAACTCATTACAAAGCCAAAGCATACAGTTATAAGCAGACAGAAGCATTCAACACGAAATACAGAAGCTGTGTACAAGTTTTCAGGGCATGAAATGCAAAGTTGGGGTCTCTAGGGCTATTTGAAGCTTGTGCCTGTGCATGATGGACATGCATGCAGCCATGGACATGACATGACATTCCAAATCTGGCAATTACACATGTACTTATAATTTTCATAGTGCTCTGGGTCCTACTGGGTGACAACTAAGGCATTCTATGTCTATGGACTTTACACTGAGGAGGGCTGGGGTAGGAAGATGTGTCTAACAGTAGTGTACCATTGTATACCCATCCAGCAACCACCATGCAGCACAGCCATGAAGCTGCAGCCTGAGGCTGTGGCTCATGGCTTTACAGTGAGGCTGGGCCATGAGCCCCCACAGGCCATCCCCATGGCTTGGCCCAGCACAACACTAGGGAGGAGGTGGTTGGAGGACATGGATATGAACAATTTTGGCTGTGTAGGAGTCATTTCCCATTGATCCATTTCTTGGGCTGATAGGCCAGTGCCACAAGTTGAAGTGTAGTTCCATGATGGTGTTTTCAAGATTGTTTTGGTATGTCACAGGTGACAAAAGCATACTGTCTTGCCCTTGTGCTTGTAGAGGTTGCAGTCAATGAGTCCTTTGCAACAGGAACAGTTCCTTGTGTTGGAGTATATGCAAACGGCCATTGTTGGTGCATGTTAATTTGCTTACTTAATCACCTTGCATCGCACATAGCAGTAGACAATTTTGCTAGTCCCTCAGTAGCTTGCCAGACTACTGAGGGTGAGTACCATTATTACTTAGGGTTATTCCTAGCTCACTGGTACCTTGTAGTCATCTACAGGTACATACTAATATAACAGTAGCTTGCCAGACTACTGAGGTCATCTACAGGTTCCCTCTGCAAAGCAACAACCTGCTATACCTTGTGGGTCTGTTCATGGGTTAATTTCATGTTTTCCAGTAGGAAGTCTGTTCCATTGAGGAGACATAAGGTATTGTGATGTAACTGCATGGAGGAAGAAACATGACTATGGAGCTGAGAGAGGTCTAGGATGTCTTCATCAACATTGTCATCTGTAAAGCACTGGGGAGACAAGCTGCATGTTAGAAAAGAAATGACACTGAGAGGTTTTTGGGATATACCTCAACAAGGCAGTGCTGGGGGATGGCCCACCCCCCTGAAAGTGGGGTAGGCCAACCTGGCTGGGGGATGGGCAACACCCCTGAAAGTGGGATAGGCCAACCTAGGTGGGGGATGGCCCACCCCCTGAAAGTGGGATAGGCCAGCATGGCTGGGGGGTTGGCCCATGTTCCTGAAGGGGGACTGGCCAACCTAGCTGGTGGATGACCCATCCCCTGAAAGTGGGATAGGCCAACATGGCTGGGGGATTGGCCAGCCTAGCTGGTGGATCACCCAGAGAGGTTTGTCAAGATGCTAGTAGAATTCTGTGGGAAACTAGGTGACTCCAAAGTAGGGTAGGCTGATTTGGCTGGTGGATGACCACCCCCCTGAAAGTGGGATAGGCTGACAGGGCTAGGGGATGACCCACCCCCCTGAAAGGCTGGGGGTTGGCCCATGCTCCTGAAAGGGGGACTGGCTGACCTAGCTGGTACATGATCCAGAGAGGTTTGTCAAGATGCTAGTAGAATGCTGTGGGCAACTGGGTGACTCCAGAGTAGGGTAGGCCAATTTGGCTGGTGGATGACCACCACCCTGAAAGTGGGATACACTGACATGGCTACAGGATGACCCACCCCCCTGAAAGCAGGATGGGCTAACATGGCTGGGTGTGCTGGGGGATGGCCCACCCCCCTGAAAGTAGGGTAGGCCAGCATGGCTGGTGGATGACCCACCCCTCTGAAAGTGGGATAGGCCATTGCAACTAGTGGGTGACCCACCTCCCTGAAAAGGAGATCAGCCAACATGGCTAGTGGATGACTGACCTCCATGAAAGGGGCTTGATCCAACACAGAGAGATTTGTCAAGATGCTAGTAGATTGCTGTGGGCAACTAGGTGACTCTGAAAATCAGGTCACCTCCCTCATTGGAGGTAGGTTACACCAGCCTCAGGGTATCAATGCTCAGGGTGTGGTGGATTACAGCCTTCCCACCACTAGAGCTCATTGAGAAATTTGACAAGATGCTAGTGGATTGTTGTGGGCAGCTAAATGGCTTTGAAAGTCAGGTCAGCTAACCTATCAGGGGGACCACCACTCCCCTCCAATTGGGATGGGGATAGGTTGAAGTGAGTTAACCCTTGAATCCCCCAAAATTCACATATAAGGGTGAAGTGACAATTTGCATTGGAACTCATCATGGGAGCAAGCACAAATCTCAATGGATATAAAGCAGATGTATGTAGGATGGTATTTTACAATGTCAACTTTAGCCAGGAAGATCCCTCTTTTATCCCTTGATTAAGTTGTTGTGCACCTTTACACTGGAGGCATAATCCAATACTTGAGCCACAAACAGTAAAGGAACATGAAAGAAAGAGATACTATGTTTAAGAAGATTAAATATTTTTATTACCATGTTCTCTTTGTGTTTTGAAACATAGTATCTGCTTTTTCAATGTTTTATTTACTAAACATTGGTTTTTGCCCCCAGTGTTTAGGCATTGTGAAAGTGTAAGATTGAGGTGGGAGGGATGTCCAATCAGGCCCCATATTTTTTTCACAGTCAACATATTTGCACTCATATCACATGGTCTTATTTGCAGAATGGTTCCACATTGTGGACATTGGACTGGCAAGTAGTTACCTCATGGCCTGATATTCTTGTCAGTCCAGACCAATTTTTCCACTACCATGTCTCCTGACTTCCAAAAAATCAATACAATATTGGAATGCCTTCCCAGCATTGCATAGTCATGCAGGGCAAAGAGTGCAGCACTTGACACATCATACCCTTGAATGATGGTGTTGTCAAGGAGGCTGTGCAGGTAGGGGCCTGTAGCAGCCAGTTGGAGATGGGGGGCATCAAATAGTATCATGGATGTGGGGTTGAAACTGGAAAATGTCAGGGAGGAGTAATCATCAGACAGAGAAACTTACATTTGGGCAGCCTTCTTGACATGATGGAAACTCTTTTCCATGTTAACCACAGACCCACAGACATTGAAAATTATGTCAGCACCCTTGATAATATCATTTAGGGGGTTGAGAAGGAGTTGGAGACACTGGCCCAAAGTTAACTGGGGGTCAAGCAGAAACTGTTGGTCCAACTTACCTCAAGACCTTGGAGGCCAATGGTTCCCCATGAAGAAAGACAGCAAAGAGATCACCTCTTTCTTCATCACTATGGGTAGTCAGGAACAGGACCACCCTGGAATATGGAGAGAGGGTCTTTGCCAAGTCAGATGCAGCCTTTTCATAAACTTCCATGGACTCAGGGGTACCCAGGTTGAAACCCAACTGAGAGAAGTTATAGCCACCCTGAGGGAAGTAAGACTGCTGGAAGGAATGCAACATGTTAACTGGGGAATGGGAAACCTCCAGGGTCTCTAGGTGGAGGTGGAGTAGGGCTGTTGGGATGTAGGCTACCTGAGAGGTCATGGTGTGTTGGAATCCCCCTATAAGGAGAGGAGGACTGGGCAGGATAGGTTCCCCTTTGGAGTGGAAAGCCTTTACCTGTGGTTTAGAATGGTAAAGAGGGGGTGAAACAAATGGACTTACAACATATGGCTTGGGAGCACCTTTAGTTTTCTGCCAATGACAGGTTACACATTGGAATTGCACATCACCACCTTTTACTTCGTCCATAGAGTCCTTAGGTACTACCAAGAACCTATAGCAAACCACTCTACCACAACCCTCTGCACCACAGACCCAAAGATTCCCTCCATCTCTACTCATGACAAAGAACTGGGAAACATGTAAGCAGATGTATGAAATGTAATATGATACTTACAGAGTTTGTAGTAGACTCTATCTTAGGGGAAGGTTTGGAAGACTGTTGGGCAGCAAGCCTAGCCTTGCCTCTATTCTTCTGGAGGATCTCCAACTTCACTCTTGGAGCATGGCCTCCAGTAACCTTCCTAGCAGTTTGCTTAGTTCTGGCCATAAAGTATGTGGGCTACTGCCAGCAAACAGTAAGCATACACAGCAGCAATGTAGATACAGTGTAAAATGGTTTGGGGTGAGGGATGAGCATGCAATGCTGAATTTCTTGAGGGAAAAACCTACCTGTTGGGAGATGAGGGGAGGGGGGGGTGAGTGTCTGGTACTGATGGATGAATGGGCATGCAAAGGTGTAACTTACCTGCAGGGCACAGGGCACAGGGCACAAGGGAGACTCTGGGAGTGTCCAGTGTAAAATGCTTTGGGGTGAGGGATGAGCATGTGATGCTGAATTTTTTGAGGAAAAACTTACCTGTTGGGAGACAAGGGGGGAATGGGTGTGTGACAGTGTAACTTAACTGCTGGGGCACAGGCCATTGCATGAGGGGGAACTTCAGGAGCATCTGGTGTATGTTGGTTTGGTGTTAGGGATGAGCATGCAATGCTAAATTTTGTGAGGGAAAAACTTACCTGTTGAGAGATGAGATGAGGGGAGGGGTGAGAAGGAGGGAGGCAAGAGGGGAGAGAGGAGCACAATGAGTGAGCAGAGGCAGTGAGGGTGAACAGCAGTAGTACTGAGGATGTGGGGATGTCAGGTATGACCATGTGATGGGTGTCAGCAACAACCAGTTCCTGTCATGTCATGGTTGATAGTTTTTTTTAGTGCTAGGCAAACTCAATTCTCACTTGTAGCATACTTGGCACACTCAGAATTTCTCCTATTGGCTTCAAATCACACAGATTTAGTCAGTACAGTGCACCAAGTACATTGTACCAATGGCATTAATTAAATAATTTTCTCTATCATTTTGTCCATCATTGTGGCTACTGATATGTGTGTCACCTATGCATGGGGATGTCAAGTACAACCTTGCCACATGTTGGCAACAACCAGCTTGTTTCATGTTGTGATCAACACAGATTTTTGTTGGTGCTAAGTGAACTCAAATCTTGCTTTCAGCATACTTGGCACACCAACAACTTTGCCTATTGACTTCAAGTTGCACAGATTTTGTATGATGTACCAAGTACCTTGTACCCAATTAATTAAAATTTATAATTCTATCTATCATTGTGGCTAGTAATACATGCATCACCCTTCCCTACATTCATGGGACTTGTGTGAGCCAGAACATGTGGAGCTGATCATGCCAGTGCAAATGCAAGAGTAAACATGCACAAATACAATTTAATGAGCTTCCACAACAAATACACTGTACCTGTGAAACTAATAATATATGTGGATATTTTCTGGAAGTTCATCTGAATCATGTGACCAATAAAAACTATGCTGTACCTGTCTAACTAATAATACATGCAGATATTTTCTGGAAGTTCATTCCAAATCATGTGACCAATACAAAATGTGAGGTCAGCCAACACACATCAGGAAATCATGTGCAGGTGCAAACATAAACAAATACCTCATATATATAACTGCTCAAATAGACTTGTGTGATTTTGTTTCTGTCTTCTTCTCTCCATTTTGTGCATGGCAATGGCTGGCCCCCCTTAACTCTTCCCCCCATGAGGCAATAAGGTAAGCAAACATTTCAAAAAAAATTTTTTAATTTGTTGTATTGATTTAGTTTTCCCATAGCCTCTGCCCAGCCTTTCACTGGGTGACTGCTTTGCTGCACCCCTGCTCTCATCCATCTCACCAACACCCCATCTTTGTCATTCATCCACCCCCTGACCTTGCTGTTTGTCCACCCCATCCTCATCATTTGCCACCCTGACCTTGTTGTTCCTGCCCACCCTTCCTCATCATTCATCCCCACCTATCTGTTGAAATATAAACTGCCCCCTGAGTAGTTTTTCTTTAGGTGCAAAGGTTAGTCACTTACATAAGCAGAAAAGCGGACTACAGTAGAGTAAATTTTCCTCTAGTCTCCTCAGTAGCTTGGTGTTACTGAGGAGTGAGTCATCTTTTATATTTAGCTTCACATTTACTGATGACCTGTAGAGTACTATCTGACAGGTATATACTAATATAGTAGCTTGGTGTTACTGAGGAACTAAGTATCTGACACTATCCTCATCATTTGTTTGTCCCTCCCTCATTCCCACTGCCTTGCCCATTAACACATGCCACATTTGATGGTGCCCTTCTCAGAGATAAGCCTACATAACCAATAGCCACTTTAAAAGATTAAATATTAATCCAGTGAGTGCACTTGACCTTTGATGTTGCACATGCACCATTGCCTAATTACCCATGCTGTTCCTGGCTTTGAATTTTGATACTGAGATTCACAGCCTTGGTCTCCCTGCTTGTCTGACTTCCTGACAACAAACCTCAGGTAAGTCACCTCCCCTACAACCATTTTCCAAATGTAGCATGTCTTTGCTGTTTACCCATTTTGCCTTTCTACTGTGACCTCAGAGGTAAGTATGCATACATTGCCACTGTATCTAACAATTTAATCTGTTCTCCTGACCAAACAGCCATCTGTGATATCAGGGGTATGATGGTTTTCCTAACCTTTGACCCCAGGCACTATGTCAATTGCATGTAGACTGCAGCTACACCAGGTCACATAGTGACCCCTCAGCCACATAGTACCTGGCCAGTTTTGTTGGTGTGGGGGGTGATTAGCTAGTATATATATACTGTTCATGTCTGTGCCTGAAGTTCAGGTCAGCATGTTATGATGGTGTGGGGGAAAATTTTGTCTGTACCTGATGTTCAGGTCAGTGTCTTATGACAGTTCAGGGGGTAATTTTGTCTGTACCTGATGCTCAGGTCAGCATGTTATGACAGTCCCAGGGATTATTTTGTCTGTACCTGATGATGTTCAGGTTAGCATGTTATATGACAGTTTGGCAGATTATTTTGTCTGTACCTGATGTTCAGGTCTGCATGTTATGACAATTTGTGGTCCTGTACAGGCTGGCTGCATGTCTTGGTTTACATGTGAGTTTTCTCCTTGTATTGTATTTGTTAACTTGATGATTGATTCCATGTTGCAGTGAGTGTTACCCCATACATCAATCATCACAGTTCATGCAGACACTAATGGATCTGGTCATACTTAGAAGTGGTCATATTTTGGTTGAATTCTGGATTGCTGGTTATATTTGATGTATTGGTGCTCAACTTTCAGCATTCTGAGTTGGTATGTTCTCTATTTCCCATGTTATAGATATTAAATTTCACTCAGGCCAAAGTAGGTGATGTTTATAGGGGTTTTTTGGGTTGCATTTGAGTTTTTTGTTTTCTCGAGTACCTGTCATGTTCCTGGGGGGGCCCACCCTAGTGCATGATAAGGACTCATCCTATTGGGGACATTTGTTTTTTGTTGGTGGTGCCTGTAATTTGTAGTACTGAAGTTAGGTAGTTGTGGATTTTACTTTGGAAATGTAATCTGCATTCATTGTTAAACTATATTTTTTTGTTGGTGAGGGAGCCTAACCCTAACCCTAAGCAGCATGTGTGATTAGTGAGCCACCAAGTTTCATGGCTTAAAATTTTATCATGAGTGGAAGATCTTCTGTTATCTGTGACCTCACCCATCACTCCAGAGTCTGATGAATTGTTCCCCACCTGATCAAGTGCTGTCAGCCTTGGTGGACTGTTCTCTAACATCTGTACCCAGGAACTGCAGACTCACTGCATCCTCTGTGCTGCAGAGATCTGACCTCCAGAAGCCAAGGTAATGGGCAACTATTCCCATGGTGTTGGGACACTCTCCTTGACATCCTATGATAGGCTCAGAGTTAGGTTCCAGTTGACCAACCTCCAGAGGTCCTTGGCAGAGGAAGTCCTTTCCCCTGTATCCATTGCCTCCTTGGAACTCCAGTTGTCTGCCCTTGTCATTGCCTTTGCAATCCTCAACACTTGTTAGTGTCCTCACTGATGGGAAGTAGAACTCTGGAGCCTGAAGTCTAGTGGAAGATGTCACAGAATGGGTCATTGATAGGTTTTCTGGGGCCATGAAGAATGTCACAGACAAGATGAAATATTTCCCATATCCCCAGTGGGGACAAATTTCTGACCCTGCCACTGTTTTGGATGTCCATGGCAGGGTCTTGGTGTGGTATCTCCAAGGCATCATGCCTCCTGCAAGAGTGGTGATCCTGTCTCTTCTCCCTCCACCTATCTTGTATAGATTCATCAGTAGGAACATCTCAACAAGATCCATCTCCCTTTTGAAAGACAGCCTGGTAAAATGCTCCAAGACTGGGGTCAGCCCAAAAGGAGGGTTGGCCATATACATGTGCCAGAGGCTGATGGCAGTGAGATATTTGGTCATGGCAGGCTTATGAATTCTCCAGCCACACTCCAGCAGGCCCACATGGTGATCCCTTTGTCCTCTGGAGCATTTTGGGAGGCTGATTGACCCTCAGAGATTGGAGGATGGGGTCTATCAAAAGGGGTGGTAAGGCAATGGCTCCAGGATATTTCCTATGCAGAGGAGTTCTGGAACAAAATTGTGGAAGTTGTCCTGCCTGATCTTGCCCAAGTTGGCAAGGATGCTATCTCTGTCAAGGGGGACTGGGTCATCTCCCAATCACCCTCCCCCATTCCTTGGCCTTCCATCTATCTTATCATACAGTAATGTGGATGGATTCTGAATTTGAAAATAGGCTGCCTAGGGTTATTAGGGATGTAGAAGTCGATGGTGAAGGTTTGGAATCAATTGGAGCAGCAGGTGTTGTGACATGGGGCTTAGAGTGCAGGGCTCATAACCTGTTAGCAGCAAAGAAGGAAAGGGGTCCCTAGGGGGATCCTAATCAACTCCTAAAGCTCTAGTGAGCTGGGGGAATAACCAGAATAGAGTCCAGTGTGAGCAACCAAAGGTCTTAACACCAGACTCAGCTGCACTAAGTGTGCTTCAAAGTAAACAAGAGTAAACAAAGAATGGCTGATGTGCCACAACACTAGGAATTGGCCTAGAAGGCTGGGAGAAGTAGTAAATAGCAAATTGGAAGGGGAATCAGATGGTAGTAAGTAAGTGACCATGTAAAAGATAGAAAGCGAAGATAAGAGGTGAAGATCACCAAAAGGAACAATGTGGTGGTGTCTATCACCATCTAGTACTTTGAAAGATGTGTAAAAAAGTCACTCTGATGGTCGAGATGCATGAGGCTCAGGGGGTTCACCATCTTTGTCTTCTCATTGGATATGGTGTAGATGCTGTTTGCCCATGGTTAATGATGGAGACCATGTGTGAGATTGATCAGGACAATTTGTAAGTGTTATGGACCAACCTAATCCACCTCTGTAAAGTTGACATATCATTGTTGAATCAAGTCCAGCATGACTGTTGATGAACTAACCACTCACTATCATCATTCAATTGACCATGGAATCCTCAAAGTTATGTCAAAGATGGGTATCTCAATGCTGCAGTCCTATAAGGGTGCAGAAATTCTTGGCCTCCATAGTGAAGTTGTGGAGCAGTGCTTCATTGGAACTGTGTCTCATGTCCAGGGTGCTGCATTTGATCTGCTGGCTCTGGATGCATTTGAGCTGCATGAACATGGCGGCCTACACAGGGAACTATACTGGCCCCCAGAATGCCCAAATCTGGTGAATAATCACTGGCAGGATGGAGGTGAAGTCCACATTATTGACCTGGGTGGTATTGGAAACCTGAAGGATGCCATGTGTGAAAAGAATCAAGCAGTGTAGAATGTGTATGCTCTTAATGCCAACAAGCAGGTGAAAAGTATCCATCTCAATGGCCTGCCTGATTTCTGCTATGAGAATGCCACACTGATTCCAATCAAGCAAGTTGAACCTTGGAATGAGATTGTATTGCTGGTAGACTTAGGGAATCAACTGTTGCTTGTGGTGATCTTCACCTCTTTTCTCCACTTTCTCTCTTCTAAATGGTCTCTTACTTACTACCATTCAATTCCCCATCTCATTTACTACTACTTACACTTTTTCCAAGTTCTCTAGGGTTATTCCTGCACTTGTGGTGCATTCCCTTTGGTTTGTCTACCATTGTTTACTTACATCGCACTTAGTGTGTTGAGTCCAGTGTTGATACCCTTTGGTTACTCACACTGGACTCTAGGTACTGTGTACCCTCATACCTCACTTCAATCTATGGTTACTCACACTGGACTCTAGTCTGGTTTATCCCCAAGCTCCTTAGAGCTATAGGAGTCGATTAGGAGTCCTTTGGACCCCTTTATTCAAGTTTGTTGCTGACATCAACACACAAATCTCCTGCAAGGGAATTTGAATTTCTTACAGTGACATGAAGAGACCTGTGCCATTGTTCACAACCACTGGCATCAACTGAACCTTCAGACATATGATTGTACCTGCATGACAGTTGTGAGCATGGAAACTGCAAGCCTGTCCATGAATCTTAATAAGAGACTTGGAGTCAACCAGGGAAACTCACAAGTGTAGTGGTGGGCCTTTTCTTCAATGTTCATTCCATGAGGTGTCAGCTGAATGTCTATGATGACCCTGACATCCTCAAAGGCCAATAATTGCTTCCTTGAAGGCATTGTGCATGGCTACAAGGCTGGCATCCTAACCCAGAGTCACTGCGCCAGCTTGATGCAATGTGAGACACTGGAAGGTATGCCATTTTCTCCACCTCAACACCACTGCATCTCTCATGTGACTCTAACAGACCTCAAGACCCAGCTTTCTGCAACTGGCTCTGCTGATGACAACCATAATCTGGGATCAGGCAACACAGCTACTCCTCAGTCAATCTGGTTTCCTCCATAGTAACACTGTTGAGCCACTCAGCAAGTCCCTGGGTTGTATTGCATCCATGTTCATATGTTGTAGCTACAGAGTCATTTCTGATCACTCCATGCATGTTCTTCAGGTATAGCTATGTGATCAATGATGGCATTCTCCTGGTCACAGGTATTCTACTGTACATGAACAAGACATGCACAAACTACTTGAGTGGTGTCACCCCCATGGTGTCTTCAAGTCCACCCTGCTCTCTGAGTTGCTACCAATGTCAAGGAACTGTGAAAGAGTGTACTTGTGGAGACACCCCCTGGTAAGTGATTTGGAAACAAAAACTATGTGCAACAGTCAGTTGGGTATCCTTCACACCTGGCCCTGTATTTCCAAAATTATCTTTGCAGCAGACCTGAATGATCTGAAATACCATCTATAAAGCTGATCTCGAAGACTCCTATGAGTTTGTGGGTACCCTCTGATCACCAACATTGGATGTGATACACACCATTCTGTTGTTTAAAGCTGACTGGCACCACATGTAAATTACACTGTTAGAAATCCCTGGTGAAAAGCAAGAGGGATGGATTTGAAAAGGTGGAGTACAATGTGCAAAGTGGCATGGGTGCTCTGAGGTGCATGGGTGAAGTCTTCCTGGGAAGTTGGTGTCTAGAGCCCTTTACTTTTGGCATTGGAGGCTGGATCATGACTGTTCATCCTCATTTGAAGATGATATATTTGCCCTGCACTTAGAAAAGGATCAGGAATGGTCTTGGGATGGAGGTTCAGGTACAAATTTTTACATGGCAAAGTACTTTATGTTCTGATGGGATGAGTCATTGTTCTATGGGGATCCTTGAGTTGTCACCTATCTGCCTCGATGAAAAGGAAGTCTTTGAAAACCACATGGAGACATCTGAAGGTCTGTCTCAGGAGACTGCCACTTTGGAGGCTGCTATCCATGATATCAACCACATTGCAAAACTGATCAACAACCAAATTCTGTTGTTCACCACTAATGGGCCCTTGTACTTTTCAGAGCCTCCTCACCAGGAGTCTCTAGGGTATGACATCCACCAATCTACCATTCTGATCGAACCCAATTTGGGACCACTTAGCTTGAAACAGCATGCTCCAATCAATCAAGCCATCTTGTTTCATGATGATCATCTCTACAAGTCTCTCACTGCTCTTTGTGAGATGCAGCTCCCTGATGCACTACAGGAGCACCATGAAGAGCTCATTAGCCATGTTGGTAAAGAGCTTTGGAGAATCCACATTGTAAAGATAATGGAATGGCACCATCAGGTTCAGTTGGCTAGGAGTGGGGGATATCCATCTGGGTCACAGAGGAATGTTGTGAATACTGGTGAGATCTGAACATCTAGGGAAGCTACCCCCTTAACTCATATTTTTCCTTGTCTGTGGATGGTTGTAGAGCAGTACTTCAAGCCTGTCAGAGAGTGCATGCACCCTGCTGTAGTGGCAGCAATGTTCCTGGTTTTGGTGCTCTCACTTCTTTGTGGTATTTCCTGCAAGCAGGCCATGTTCATTCTTATTGCACTCAAGTACATAATTTCTTGGACATGCCAGAGCTTTGCCACATCCAACCAAGCACTGGATCTAAACACTTTCCCCAGAGATTACTGGACACTTCTGTGACACTTTGATCTTGACCCACACCTTTGCTCTTATGTCTGTTGCCCTTCTTGCTTCACACTATACCCAGACTCTTCTGATGTGCCTGATGAGTGCACTGATCACAAGGCCCAAAATGAGCTGCCTTGTGGTTCAACCTTCTTTAGAACAAAGAGCATCAGAGGGCAAGAACTCCAATGGCCCATATGGACATACCTTCACCAGGGGATGAAAGATTGGGTTGCCCACTTACTCTCAAAACTGAATATCAAATGACTGATCAAAGAAAATAATAGCAATACACTTTCCTCCTCTTGCAATGAAATCAGGGACATTCACAAAGCCTGAGTTTTGCAGTTGCTCATTGGACCAGATGGAAGACCATTTATGAGCTATGCAAAAGGTGCCCTCCAGCTAGTTTTTTCTCTTGGTATGGATGGGTTCAACACTTTTGGGAAGAAGACTGGAGGTGGTCCTGCTTCTGTGACAGCTGTTTATATGGCATGTTTATCACTACCCATTGAGGAATGCTTCAAGCATGAGAACATGTATCTTGTTGGGGTCATTCCTGGTCCTCATAAACCATCAGAAGATGAAATCAACCATGTCCTTGTTCCTTGTGGTGATCTTCACCTCTTATCTTCACTTTCTCTCTTTCACATGGTCTCTTACTGAGCTTTAGGAGTTGATTAGGATCCCCCTAGGGGCCCCTTTCTTTCTTTGCTGCTAATATCTCATCATTCAGAAATCCATGAGGTGTGAACCAACTATTGCACTACAAGTACCACACTACCACAATGCACTGTCACTACCACTGCAATACTGCATGACAAACTGCCATACTAATGCATGATGAACTACCACAGTACTACCATATTGTGGGAGTCAGTGTCCAGAAGTTGAACTTCCATCATACCACCAAAGAACTGGTCAATTCAAAGAGCAATTGTCTGGCTTTCCATGTGGGTTTCAAATAAATTTTTCTAGTACTTAGGTACTACATATCTGAGGTTCAGATGCTGTACAGTAGGGCCTCAAAGAATTGAAGTACCTACATCAGAGGAGCAAAACCTCCACAGGAGCATATGAAAAATTTGAAGCACCTATGTCAGGGTTTCAAAAACTCCACTGCAGCTATGGCAGGGCATGAAAGTTTTGAAGTACCTATGTCAGAGGAGCAAATGTAGAAAAGGGCTGTAGGCAGCCTCAGTAGCGACTCAACTACTGAGGGAATAGTACCAAAATTGTAGTACTATGTGCGCTCTAAGCACTTATGTAAGCAAGTAAAACTCGCACCAAAATGTACATCACACTGGGGTGATTCAATCTCCAACACACCCCCTGAAGCTCCACTGTGTGATTAGGTAGGGGTGAAGAGTATAGGACTCAATAGAAAAAATGTATACCAAATATTGGAATAAAACGAGTATAATTTGCTGCAAGTGCAGCCTCGAGTCCATTGCACAGTGGTGGTTTCAATATTTTCAGACGCTTTAAAGAGTATTCGAAAGTGAAAACAATATTTTTTATTATGATTCAAATTACCACGCCCTTATAAAATTTTATTCCGAGAAGGCTTATAATTTTTATCACCAGTTTATATCGGGAGAAACATTATGATATCTATCCAAAGACAATTGAAAAGTATATATAGCATGAATGTCGCAAGGTTATTGACAATAATATCTGCCCAAAAAGATAGCAACAATAAGTAAAGTTTAAATTTGGAAATCACTTTGAAGGCATGCTTAATTTAATGTTACACAATAGATTCTGAGATCATCGAAATAATAGGTTTTCCAATGATCAAAATGTAATACAAAAGTAAATAATTAGAAATCAGTTTCCATATGCTCAGAAGTGATCACACAATGAGGGGGCACAAGGTGCCCAATGCCTGCCCAGTAATCTCCACACTAGGTATTCATTTCGTCAGATCATCAACGCGATTGAGCATATTTAGGCAATGGCATAGATGGAGATGATAGCTTTGGAACAGCACTGAGGAAGAGTTAGTGGATCACGAGCATTATCTTTGGAGCAAAGCTATATCTCAGGAAGGACATGAATTGCATTGGGTCTACATTTATATGATGCCATGATCCTACATACACAATGATGTGTGCATATGAACCCAACTCACCCCTATGAATTAGAAAAGTCAGGAACACTGCAAGCATTTCACAATTTTTCTTCAGAAAAAATGCTGAAAAAATTGAAGAAAGTGATACTCTTTTTTGACAGGTATTTTCAAAGAGAAAAGGCAAAAATATTATTCTCTTTTCTTTGCATGATTTTCCACAAAACATAGATTGATGGTAATACCTATTAGAGTAGAAGCTAATCAGCATTACCATCAATTGATGTTTATGGGCACAAAAGACAGCAAAAATGAAGTATTATATTTGCATTTTTTCTTTGAAAACATGCAAAATAAAAGAGTATCTCTTTCTTCAATTTTTTCAGTATATTTTTGCATGAAAAATTGAGAAATGCTTGCAGTGGAAATTACAGCCATATTAGATTGAGACCTACTGCTTGGTCAATTTGTGGGGATCACCTGACAAACATCCCCCAGTGGAAGCTTGGTACCGTCCTCCAACTCTACCCCTTTCAGATCTTTTTTCACTTGACATTTTTTAACCCGGTGAATTTGGCCAGCAAGCTCGCCATGTAGTACGAGACAATACTGACCAGCACTTCTTGGGTTCGCAGGAGTCAAGTCACGTGCTGGAATGAAGTGATGTTCGATATTTGCGCTCACTGTACTTGAGGTCACAGTGACTGACACATGACCAGGAGGTGCTAAGCCAAGCCCATGTACGACCATAGAGAAGCGGTCAGGAACTGTAGTGTGGACCACTTGCTTGAGCAGCGAACCACGGTTGTAAGATGCGGCAACCCTCAGGCATACACGCCAGTTGGCATAGTCACAGAAATTATTGTCAAAGAGCCAAGGAACACACCCTGAACAGTAAAGTTAGTTCAGATCTACGATGGAGTGGAAAGTCTATGTACCATAGTCAGCATCTGCTTGCGCCAGCTCATTGAGGGGCCGAGGGGTAGTATTGTCAGAGTGAGGGACCCAGGGGTCACAGGCCAAGGTGCTTGGACCTGATTCGGCTGAAGGATCCACAGTCGACTGTGACATGGGTGGAGTAGTGCTGCAAGGTACAGTCCAAACAAATGACTTCTGGCACAGTTCTATGAATGCTGCCATTCATGTAGAATCCAAGATGGCCCCATTGAGGAACATGCCAGATCTGGGGGAAAAAAAAGGGGGGAGTTCGTGTGTGCTACTAGGAGAGGAAGTCACTTACTCAGTGATGACTGCAGTATTTTTTAACTGCATAATGCCAGATTTGATCGCAACATTGCAGTAAGTTCTGCCTACTGACCACAACATTCCTCTATACCCCTTTCTGGGACCGGAGATGATCCATACCTTGTGACCAACCTGGCGCTCTATGTCACGAAGAGAATGGTTTTCTAGTTTGACGCAAAAACTGATGAGGACATTATGCTATAACTTCATTAGAACAGTATAAAAGCATGAAGGTGCGAACACTTACCAATGGACCATCATCAGCCAGAACTGTAAGATGGCCAGATACAAAGTCAACAGAACGAATGAGCCCTTCAATGCCTACAGCAGGACCATGGGCCACTCAAACATGGTCGCCAATAGTAACATCATACCCCTTCTCCCTGGAGAATTGCAGGGTAGACAGGGGTATGATAAGCACCTCGTCCATACTGACAGACACCTGTATGAGGTCACTCCCCTCATCGATATTGCCATTGCCACCGAGAACTTCGGGTTCTTGGGCCCTGGACTTTCCCTTATCTCCGAGGTTGTCAGGGTCAGCCTGCTGAAGCATGGATGGTGTGATCAATATTTCGCAGCTGCTGTGCCAGTGTAGCATGCCACAAAGACCTTTGTGTGGCCCACTGATGATGCATATGAAGTCCCCTGGTTGTATGTGGCTCTCACGAATCAGAGGATCATCCAGCACTTGGTTGTCAGGCTCTCGAGAGATGTATGTTGTCAGGGAGATGTGCAATGCTAGGAATATCACCAGGACATTGAGCTACAAACACATCAATAAACAATCTACTTCGCAAGGCCATGACTTGCCTGTTGGTCACTGCCCTGCAGTACGTACATATCATCCACTTTGCCTATCACAATGCCCTGAAAGCCACAGTTAAGACCCACGATAACCTGGATGGAAGTGCCAGTAGGGAATTCCAGTTTGAAATCATGTACAGAGATTTCCAGTGCCTTGACAACCTCATCACTTGATCTCTCTGTTGAAACACAGACAGTGACCAACTCGTGTTGGCTGTCCATCACGACAATGCGAGCTAACTTGCCTGCAAATTCACCATAACAAATCCACCCAGTGTCTCCATCTTGCCACCATTGAGCCAAGAATCTTGTAAGTGTGCAATCGACCAACGGGGAATCTACTGATGCCAGGGAAAACCAGGCAATTTCGTCAGGTAAAGGCATGCTCACTACCTTCACCCACTTTGTGGGGAAGTAGCTGAAACTACAGCCATAATAATACTCCTTCCCCTCGCAGTAGGCAATGGGATGCCCCTCGTCACTTGTGGAAACGGTTACCTCTAAACCATGCCCCCTGGCAAAGTCCACATCAAATATGCTCTGTTCATTGGATGGACTTTGAGGGTCAGACTGGTAACACTGCAAGCATTTCACAATTTTTCATCCCAAAATATGCTGAAAAAATTGAAGAAAGAGATACTCTTTTATTTCAGCTGTTTTCAAAGAAAAAAGGTGAATATAATGTAATGTTTTCTTTGTCTTTTCTGCCAAAAAAACATGAATTAATGGTAATGCCCATTAGGATCTTCACTAATGGGTATTAGCATCAATCAATGTTTTTTTGTAAATCATGCAAAGAAAACAAAGTGTTATTATTGCCTTTTCTTTTTGAAAACATGTGTCAAAAAAGAGTATCTCTTTCTTCAATTTTTTCAGCATGTTTTCTCAAGAAAAATTGTGAAATGCTTGCAGTGTAAGGCAATGACTGAGGAACAACAAGTGCGCCGATGGAACCGTCCTCGACACAGAGTACATAGGCAATATTGCCCTTGAGGGTACCAAATAATATGCATACCCAAGAACGTACCGGGATGTTGCAGTGCTGCATGATGGATATCAGCTCTTCTCTTGGTATCTGCACGATGTCCTTGACAAGGGTGCTGTGTGACAGGGGGAGGCTTTGTTGAACCTCCAACAGATTGCAAGCTTCTATGAAAATACATCGAGGGAGCGAGCAGAAGGTCCGGCAGTGCAAACTTTGGCCCTTGAGGTTTTTTAAAACGAAGGCTGCAGCACCAGCTAATGAAGATGGGGTAAGATGTCAAGTGAAGAAAGAAGGAGCAGTTACTCACCAGTGGGCAACTCTATCATGAAGATTCTCAGCTCAATCTGGCCCACATCTACATCCATGCCAACATTGGTATCGTGTACAGGGCTTTGACATGCTCTCGAGTTAGATCCTGTGACACTCCCCTCACGACTATAATGGTGGAAAAGATTGTCGAGGCATTGGTTGAAAGTCATTCACCTGGACTGACCAAGCTGGGTCACTCTTGGATGGTGATCCACTTCATTATCTCGGTCATTTTCATCTACACTTTTGTCGTCGTCCTTGGCATCCTCCCACATGGATGTATCCAAGAACCAATGAATGGACATGCTGGGTCTTGAACGCTTTGCTGGGGGTAGGGGACCATCGGATTTGCAGGAGACCTTGTCTGAAGGGTGGGTCGGCAATGGGATATGAACCATAAGATGAAAAATTGACTCACGAGTCTTCGAGGAAGAGACACCATGGGAAAGGGGGGCATCGGCGACACTGGCTGCAAGGTTGTTCAATAATTATTTGATGTAGAATTAGAAAGTTTATTACTGGAAGACGAAGCCTGAGGAGCAGAGAGTTCATGAACACCTGATAAACGTCAACAAATCACTCTCCATTGTGGTTTGGGGGTTTACTTACTGGGACGGTAGAGGATGCCATGCTCAATCATGGCAGCCTTAACAACCTCAATGGCGATGGCAGCACCCTTGCGAGAGGCTTCGAATACTTCGTCAAAGACAGGCACCCATTCATCGAACTTGAACCTATCCCCAAACTTGTTCTTCATCTGCACCAACAAATTGTCAAAAGATATCTCATCACTAGCCACCCATCCCAAAAGTAGCTGCCATGCAGCAACATCCTCCAACACAGTGGTCATCTTCGTCTGCTCGAGCTGCCGAGCAGCCTTGATGGAATTGAAGCCCTCTTTGGGATCCATCAAGATGATCCCCATGAGATCGAGCCATTCTTCCTGGTCAAAGGGGATACCCACAACAGCGAGCTCGACATCTATCTTAGTCAGAGTGATCATATCAGAAACCTTGCCCTGTGCATACTGCTCTAGAAGAGCGAAAGCCACATCATTAAGGGCAGCAGCAGGGATACAAATGGAAGATGCCATTTGATAGTAGGAATGAATTGTTTTATGAGCTGGAAGTAATCAGCGAGTAGTAAAGGCAGTAGAGAGGAGTACAAATGAAAATTGACTTTAGGCGACGTCTTTCAATGATCAGCTTGCTATTGTTCCTAACAATGGGTCGGAACAATGGTCTAAGAGTATGTAGTTAGCACAATATCTGAACCAACAGCGTGTGTGAACTTGCTTAACTTAGCGTGCATTCTTCGTATGCTCTTTACATCGTTGCTATCTAAAATCTACAATTGCTCAATGTATACACTACCACGGCTTGTTAAATCCTTCACAATGATTTGGTTATCAAGACATTGTTCATAAGCTATTTATCAATTGACTAGCATTGATTGTCTATGGGTGTACTAATTGTCTATGTTGACACATTAGGCTAGCCATTTAACACTGAATGTTGAGAATCCGTTAGTACTACGAACTTTCACAACAGTGAGAAACTCACCTTCTGCACTGAATCTATGTATATAGCAATGCACAATGTCTACAAGCGAGATGTTAGAATAATGAACTCACAGGCGATAAACCATGAACGACTTACCTGGTGAGTGGGCAAAAAGGAAAAAGGTGTTTGTGAGAAAAAACAGCATTGATATACTGAACGCAACTCATGGTCACGTGCATATCCACCATCACCGCAAAGCAACTGTACATGTGACCATGAGTTGCAATCAATGTATCAATGTTGACTTTTCTCATGAACACCTGTTCTACCCCATATATCAGTCGCTTAGCTTAGTAGTACATCTAATACTGTATGCTGGAGATGCCATCGGATGGTGTTAAAGTATGATCATTGATACAATTTGTCCGTAGTGGATTCAAAACTATGGGGATATATCCTCCAGGAAAGATTACATCATGATGGGCAAGATTATCATTGACACGATTCCTGGAATGACACAGCAAATAAGTTGGACCCTTGTCAACCTATTATACCTCACCGTATGTCCCCTGGAATGGGGTATATGCAGCTAATTCAACATTATCACAGTTGTCCTATCTCATGTTTCATTGGCACTGCAAGCATTTCACAATTTTTCATCCCAAAATATGCTGAAAAAATTGAAAAAAGAGATACTCTTTTATTTCAGCTGTTTGTAAAGAAAAAAGGTGAATATAATGTAATGTTTTCTTTGTCTTTTCTGCCAAAAAAACATGAATTAATGGTAATGCCCATTAGGTTCTTCACTAATGGGTATTAGCATCAATCAATGTTTTTTAGTAAATCATGCAAAGAAAACAAAGTGTTATTATTGCCTTTTCTCTTTGAAAACATGTGTCAAAAAAGAGTATCTCTTTCTTCAATTTTTTCAGCATGTTTTCTCAAGAAAAATTGTGAAATGCTTGCAGTGTGGGTCACTGGCATCCCGTTCAACAACGAACTACATGCAGGGATGTACGATGACCTTACCCTATGGGAACAAATTGACGATGATGCACAGTACACTCCTTCCAAGAAATGGTTGTTCACTGCACCCATCGCTGGAGGCATTATCCAATACTTGAGCCACAAACAGTAAAAGAACATGAAAGAAAGAGATACTATGTTTAAGAAAATTAAATGTTTTTACCATGTTCTCTTTGTGTTTTGAAACATGGTATCTGCTTTTTCAATGTTTTATTTACTAAACATTGGTTTTTGCCCCCAGTGCATCCTATAAGATAGTGAACAATGGCACACATGGCAACAGGGTTCACAGACCTGTTGAAATCTAGGGTTGCAAGAAGTGTGAGCTACGTCCCATAGGCTTCTGAGTTTTCACATGCATATGGTCATCAAGACATTGCTCAAGGACTATTTAGGAACAAATCGTATCTACGTGTACATAACCTGCACATACAGTCTACCAGAGCCACATGCTCTATTCCTAAGGCCATTTTCAGTCACTTGCATGAACTGATTATCATGACATACCTGAGTCAGTTGTAGTATGACGACCTCCTCCTGAGAATACTGCCACTGCACAAAGTGACACATCACCCATGACAGATGGACAAATTCTAACGCATCTGAAAGTTTAGCACTGTAGAGGGATGCAGGAAAGTGTGGATAGCGACAAAATGGGTCGAGCGTATCTTCATTCACATGTAGCTGGCATTGAATGACAAATTTGACTTCTCCTTCATGAAAGATTATGTACTTGATACTGCCAGGAACAGCAGTAGAAGTGCAGCCCCCAGGGTAGAAGAAGACTAAACTGTTACCAATATGGGTGGAATGGCAACTGAAGGTAGATCCACCAAATCGGAAGTGGGAATAGAAGACATGCAATTTTGCAGAAGTGAGTTTGTGGAGATCACCTGGCACTGAGGACAGGACTTTGTCCGACTCATAGGTAGTGTCATACGACACACTGCAAGCATTTCACAATTTTTCTTGAGAAAACATGCTAAAAAAATTGAAGAAAGAGATACTCTTTTTTGACAAATATTTTCAAAGAGAAAAGGCAATAATAACACTTTGTTTTCTTTGCATGATTTACTAAAAAACATTGATTGATGCTAATACCCATTAGTGAAGAACCTAATGTGCATTACCATTAATGCATGTTTTTTGGCAGAAAAGACAAAGAAAATATTACATTATATTCACCTTTTTTCTTTGAAAACAGCTGAAATAAAAGAGTATCTCTTTTTCAATTTTTTCAGCATATTTTGGGATGAAAAATTGTGAAATGCTTGCTGTGACAGGTCTCCACCAGCAGATAGGTATTTGTCAAATAAAGATTTGCAACACTGAATAGCCTTCAGACATTCTGGACGAGACAGCCAGCATCTGATCCGAGAACCTTGCACGAATGTGTTCAAAACAGTCTCCTCTTGCTGACCTATGGATAACATGAGCATCATGGACACCCATAACTCCGGAGTGGCATACCAAATTGGTGATTCGTTGGCATGCATTGCAAGTGTCCAATAAGGCATTCATAGGGGAAGCTCCACCATGACCTTACAGGTCCAAAAAGGCTGAGGTAGTCATAAACATGGATAGCCATATGATAATTCGGATGTATGTGCACATGGGGGAAGATCTCTGGCAAAGACTTGAGCCAACTTGTGACATAACTGCAGTATGTGGTCATGCAGTCCTCTGTCATGCTTCGCAGACATGCAATGCACACAGCATGGACCAGGTTCATGGTGTGCTCCAAGATGCGAAGATATTGGGATTCTAACTCATCAACAGGCTCCTTGCAACCTCGTCCCCATAGGCTTATTAATGCCAAGGGGAGATAAATCGTGACCATGGTACACCACTCATCAGCTTTCAGGGTACCTGCCCTAGTGTCACCGAAATTATGCGGTACTGATCTCACCCATGATGGGGTGTGGGTATCTTTAATGACTTGCCAGATTCGGTGCATCACCTCTGGAGTTGAAGTTTGGACGACGGGGGGAGCTTTCATAGGCTGGTTCTGACGCTGCACGGATATAAGTTGAAGGGTATCTGGAGACCTGATATGATACTCACCCAAGCCAACAAGGTGTCTACCCAGCGTGCTTTGCACACCTTCTTCCCCACCTTCCCCTTCCCCAGTCCAGTTGAAGATTGAGCCCCCACTGCTACATACTGTAAAGCTTCAATGTTCTTGGCCCATAATTTCCATCCTAGTTGGGAGATGTAGTGAGCCTTGTTGATCAACTCGTCATCACAGTAGTCCTCCACAGCACTCAGGAGAAGCCTCTGAATGGTGATAATTTGCTTTTGACTATTGGGATTTAATCTTGCAACTTTGCTTTCATCTG